>WBNO01005903.1:140864-231831 GCA_013400575.1 Peucedramus taeniatus | reverse complement strand
TATATTATAATATAATATAATATTTATTCCTGAGGCACACTAGTAAACCTCACTAGTGATGTGTGTCACCATTTACACAGTGACAATATGGGATCTGCCCATTGCTGCTCAACTTGCACCTGCTATAAAAGAAAATACTGATTTAAAACCTTTAGAGCTCAAGTTTTATACATGGTGAGTATACAAAAAGAATTCTTGCCTCCACCCTTTTTATTGACATTCTGCTACATGATACTATGACTACAAATCTAATCATGATGCTGCACAGCTCTTATCTCAGAAATTTGTGATAAAAACAACTAGTAGTGATGCTTTTGCTTGTAAGGGTAGAGTAATGTAAAAGGCAAAACCTGTAACAGGTCTCTGCTACCTCTTTTCTTACATCACACACAAGAGGAACAGAACTGCCATCAATATTTTTAAGTCTTTGCTGTAGCCACATAATTAGACATCTCTGCAATTTTCAGGATTTATGCCTCTAACTTGACTCTAGTTAATATTTTGCCATGCAAACATAAACATTATGGGTGATTATTACTGAAAAACATGTTCATATCATTTTAAGTGCCCTGTGCTTTGCACTGGGAATGCTTTCCTGGATGACAAGTCCCCTGCACAGCTAAGCTTCCCTCTTAAGTCAACAAAATAAAACAAGACAAAGTGCAGGATAACAGATCAATAGACAGAAAGCCTGAGGGTTTCTGGAAAAGAAGAAAGATGGGAGGGTGTGGGGGGGTGGGGGGTGGATTTTAGTGAGTTTAGAAAGTGGGAAGAGGAAATAAATAGGAAGAGGCAGAATAACAGATGTGTAGCACAGGAAAAAGCAGTGCAAAGAAAGGAAAGGTAAGAGGAGTGGGAGAAGTTCAGCATGTAAAAGATAATGAGAATGAGCAAGAATGCAGACAAGAAGAAACTTTCTCTAAAAATAGTTTTAAAATTAATGAACCTGGCCCTAGTCCTCACAACTCTACCAGGAAAACCTCAAGAACAGGGATGTTTCCATGCCAATCTCTAAAAGCCAAAACACAGCCCCACATTGCTACTGTGAAGAAAATTAAACTAGCACACACCATTACCTTGGGCAGCTTCAGTCAGGTGGTTCCTCTGTGCTGCAGTGTCTGCACTGAGTCAGACACATCCTACTGTTCATGGCTGAGTTACAGAGATGTGGCAATTGCCAGCCAATGGATCAAAGATGCCTTCTCCCCACTTACCAGCTTGGGAATGGCAGGAGACACAAATAAGATAAAAACACACAACCCTGTATGTTTCTTGAAGGTTAAATAAAAATCCTATGAATTAAAAAATATGGTAAAGAGCTAATATAAATTCACCTGAGACATAATTCAAGACTTAGCAGGTAGCACAACTGTTTCACTCCAAATTCTCGTCATACTTAAAAGATTTTGAAGGCAAACAAGGCCTTGGGTAATCACTGTCTTGCAAAACTGTCTTCTGGTTTTAAGGATGAAGTCTTATTTATACGAGGAGGGAACATTGGGGATATCAAGATCAGCAAGGACTTGTGGAAGGAGGCAAACCCTCCTTAAAAGCTCCCTGCTGGAGGCCACTCAGCATTCCCAGTGCTTGTGGGGGACCACTGAAGCTGGGTCTATTTCCAAGGCTCCCACAAGACTCAGGACCCCATGGGGCAAAGCCTTTGATGGATCTATTTTGCCTGGAAGAGATTTGAGAGAAAAGTGCAGCATCCAAGTAACCTCAGCAGATCAGTGAAAACAAGAAAAAAAGACTTCTCCTGAGTGCCCTGTGCACTGGGCTATTTGTTCTTGGGGTTGAAAAGCATTTTAATTTCAAAATTAAGACCAAACAACCGACTCTGGATGACAGGATCAGACACCCATTTGCACCCATCAAGAATCTGTCCCTTAGGTCCAAATTAATTCCACTGTTTCCTCAACACAATCCAGAAGTAAAAATGGTTTTAAAGACCATTTTTTCGTGCAAAATTGTAGCAGAAGCTGTAATAGCCCTGAAGTAAGTTTAAGATAATATTATCCATGTGTTTTTAAATTTTGTTATAGTAAATTCTAGTTTTTCATTAATATATTTAAATTCTAGAAGTATTCTCAAAAGAACTTGAAAAATAAACTATACATGAAGACTAAGGAATAGGTGCCCAAGTATGGCTCACCAGGCTGGAGTGGGGTTGCTCTTACTACTCTGGATATCTGGAATGTTACTCGTGGGCTCCTTGGATAGGATGGGAAGAGGAGAACCTCTGCAGAGCACTTTAGCCCATCTCAAGATAAATGTCAGAGGAATCAACATGAATTTCCTTTGTAGAATAAATGTGGATTTCTACATGGGGTATTTCCAACATATTAACCACACAGTGATTACATAGACAGAGTGATGGGAATTGGTTTTAGCAAACACCAGCTATTTAGCTTTGCTGGTGTTCTGACTTTCCACTACAGTCAAAGGAAAGAGGGGCAGGCCTTGGGAGTAACACGTGCCCCTTGCTAAGACACTGCTGTTAAGACAGGATGAAATACCTCTGGATGCTTCTCACTCCATGCCAGCTTCAGCAGGAAGCAGGACCATTATTTTGAGAGCTTCTGAACATGAATACAGCCCAAACAAAATATTTGTGCTTTAATGTGGAATACAACCATGGTTTGAGCTTTCCTTTTGCCAGTGGGTCTGTATCTCCAGTATCTTGCTGAGGCAGTGAACCTCTCAAACTGGACTGGTCCCTGCCTGAAAACCCACAAATCAATGGGTTGAGCTGTGTGCCAAGTCTGGGGAGAAGCAATCCAAGCATTGTCCCATTGGATCTGATGACACCCAAACACATACACAAAGCCATGCAGCTTTCAAGGGCTCATTTCACACAAACCAATCAATATTATCCCACAGTATTTTCTTCCCTCTGAAGAAAAGGTTAAACATCCATTTGACTGACACACACCCCAGCCAGAACACCAGAGCAATACAGAAATATGAACAGATAGCATTTAACTGTGTATTTTAAAGTCATGCCTAAAAATGTAGCCATAGATGTGCACTTGAAAAACAGTGAGGTGAGTCAGACACCCAGCAATTATACTGTACTTAAAGTGAGTGAGAAGGTTGCTGCTGGGAGGTCAGGAGAGATCATTTTGTCAAGCAGTGTTAAATGAAGCAGTTGCCTTGTGTCTTTCTTCTGAGCTGCTCTGTGGAACACGAGATCCAGTAATTTAAAGGTGATGTGAAGAATAAGGCAGAGAGTTTTCAGGAAAAAAAAAATGCTGGCTGTGTCCACTTGCTTCCATTTGCAAGAGCATGGACAGGAAAAGATGAAAGATGCCTTTGCATGTCAGTCAGTGCATCTCTGCAGGCTGCAGCTCTCTGCTGAAGGGGAAAGAGGGACTCTGAGGCTCTGGCCAGGATCTTTGCACAGCAGTGAGGCTTGATTTTTCATGCAGTGAAGTTTAATTGTGGCATCCACTGACAGGCAGGGCAGCCTGGATGTTGAAAATGTCCCAGTTCTGCTACTGAAAGTGTGATGACATTATCAAAATCGTGATGCAGCTAAATAACTTTTATATGGAATGAGATGCTCAGAATGTAAAGGACTGCCCTGGTGTTTCCATTCCCAAAATTTTTTTCAGCATTTTCATCAAAGCTCACCATTTTTACTGTTGTCCTTTACTCTTAACACTCTCAGCATGAGATATGAGAGCTACAGGCAGGAGATTCCCTTGTCCCCTGAATGAGATGATAATTTGAAATACAGATTGATCAGACCAATCTTCTGCAACCTTGATGTGAACACCAGCTATGGTTCCTGTGCTGGGTGCTCTGTTTTCCCTGGTTCCCTGATCCACCCATGGATTTGCTGACCCTGTGTCCAATATTCTGGACCTTCCAAAATTCTTGGTGTTCCTCAAGAGTCTTCTTCTACACACAGTAGAAATATATTTAACATTCTTTCATCAAACAGCAGCACACAAGGGCCTGGCACTATTTTCCTTGGAATAGAAATTATACATAATGTAGTGATGGCCATTGTCCCAAGAGGCAAGAATCTGAGTGCTACTGATAGCAGTGAGAAAAAGATGTCCAGTGTGAAAGTTACCCTCTGGCACAGTTTAGCATATTTCAACATCACTAACTTTATGTTGAATATTCACAGAGCTTAAAGAGCCCCCAAGTGATGAGCTGACCCCCAAGTTTGTCCTTTGTGACTGCAGTGGAAGCACATGATAGCATTTGCCCTTTAATGGGATTTCAGAAGCCTTTACAATCCTTCAATTAAAAAAAAATACAATCAACAGAAAATAAAGCTGCACTTTCAATTAACAAGGACAATTACTTCTAATTGTAAAGCTCATACATTTTTCAAATGAAGAGATATCATTTTGCCTTAATTGGTAGGTGCAGTGAATAGGCAATTAAAAACACATTAAATTTGGACCCACAGATAACAAGGAGCAAATTTCTGTCCTGAGCAGATTACAGCTGAGAATGTGCCTCCATTGTCACTTTAAAGCCAGTAAAGGGGCTCCCTGGGCATATTTCACGGTTCCTCCATTATTGCCACTGAAGATAAGATATCAGCATTTCCATTACAAACAGTTGGGTTTCAGGGGGAGTTGACTAAATGATCATGCAGACAGAAGTGTGTCATCACTCAGCCCAGGAGAGCTGAGTGTGGTTTTGAAACCACTGGGTTGCTTTTTGCTCCCATTAGTCATGCAGTGCCTGCCCTCTGCACCCTGGTGGATGAGCCCCGGCAATTGAACAGTGCTGGGGACCGTGCTGGTTGTGAAGTGCAGATGTTCTGGTGGAAATCCCTAACAGAAATATTCCCCTTTACCCCTTCACACACACTGATGTCTGCTGCTGGCAATTGCAGGAAGTTGAGAGCAAAAAAGGATTTCTCACCCTTCCCCTGGTCTCACTCCTGAGCATATCAGCCAGCTTTACAGAGGAGCTGGCTACCCCTTGAACTAAAGCAGATAAGCCCTGGAGAGCCATGTTCTTTTCTGCTACACAGCACCATCATGGGACAAATTTACATGTGAATCCATTTGTGCTGCTGTTTATCTGCAAACCAAGAATGACATATGCAAAACAACAGTCACAGCTGAATGTACTTTGCAAACTAGGAAAGCTTCTGGATTCCAGTTCCTTTCATCTTGTTCATTTAAATCCTGTCTCCTTCCAACACTGTTCCAGTAAAGGAAACTGAGGCTCTCTGAGGACACTAATAAGAAATATAATTTGTGATTCCTGGAGATTAATTGAGGTTGAAAGGATTGTAAGTGTAAAATGACCTCTAAGATCAGAAGTTATGTCCATCATCCTCTCAAGCTGGAGAGGTAGCAGAGGGGTAGAGAGGTGAAACCCAGGCCTTGTTCATAACAAGTGATCAAAACTGCATTCACAACAGATGCTTGAAGAGCCATGCTGTAGTCCCTAAACCTCACCCAGCAGTGAAATTGATTTGGATTAGAAAATTCATCTAGTTACTACTCTGTTCATATAGCCCAGGGAATTTTAACAACACCTGAAGTTGATAGCAGACATCATTATACGCAGGATTTTCAAAGCAAAAACAAACCAGAAATTGCCATTATCTTTTTCATTCTTTTTTACACTCAGGAAAGCAGAAAGCACATATTTCATTATTGAGATTTATCATGCATATAAACTTATTCCATCAAGACATCTCTACTTGAGTTGCTTGCATGCCTGGAGCTAAGACAGCGGAGAGCTGACTAAAAGACCTATCAGATGCTTAAAGGTAAGTCTATCTAAGCACCTGACTGATTTGGGGCTTTTAATGAAATCATTCATGGAAACCCAGTTCATTAGGCTTTAGTCTTTATTGATTTCTTGCCAGGACAATTTATAGAGTTGCAGAACTCACAAATTCCTACAAAGATTCTTGTAGAAGTAGCAGAAACGTGAAATGCAGAAAGGGTCCTTGTGCTTATGGATGAGCCACTCTGGCTCCTGCCAGTCCCCCAGAAAGCTCATTTAGTTCTCCAGAGGAAGAGAAGTAGGGATGTGGACCCAGGATCAGCTCACAGATCAGTCTTTCCTTGGTCACAGTGGGGACTAACCCAGCTAATGGATGCTTTTATCTGGAGCTGTGAGAGCTGCCACAACAGACTAAAACAGGGCAAAGAAAGCAGTGGTTTTGTTTCAGGGGTTCTGACCAGTCCAGTGAAAGTATAGCTGCAAGTATTGCTGTAATATTGATCTCTACAAATACAGAAAATATTTCTATTTCTTCTAAAACCCATTTGCACAGTTCAGTCTTTTAAATGTTTTTTTTTCTGCAACACCCAAGGCAAACATCATGCTAAGGGCCAGAAACAATTTCTGTAGAGATGAGACCTTTCGTAGCCAAAAGCTCTAATTTATTCATTTTTTAGCAGAGAGACCTAAACTTTGGCTGGTTTTGCTAGGTGGCATTCATGACACTGTGTTGATGGCTGCCCTCCTTTGCACTCACAGCTCTTTGCTGAAGGACATTGTTCATTTTGCACCTCACAGCACCCATCCCAAAAGTTCTCTGGTGCCATAAAAAACTGAACCAGCAGCTCTCCTGAGTGCCTCAAAGTTTTGTGGTGATGCAGCTAACCTGAAAGGACAGTGTGGTGACAGGTGAGCTGCTTGCAGTTGCAGATGTTCCCAAAGCTGCCCAGGAATCAAAGTGTATCCATGCTGCACTGGGCATTCCCTGCCTCTGCACGACTTCAGGATCCACAATGCTGCTGCTCAAAGGAACATCCTGAGACTTCAGACAACTTCCAGCCTTTAGCTGCTGGCAGGTGCTTCCATCTCTCCAGAAGCACCTGCCAGCAGCTAAATCTCTCCAAGAGAGACTGAGAAACAAAATGGCAATAGAAATCTGGCGTCTTGAAGTCAGATCTGATTCACCTGAGGAGCAGAAAGAAAAAACTCCTTCACCTAGTGATGGGAAGCAGCAGTTCCTGCAAGATGCATGGCCAGGGGTAACCTGGAAGTGCAGAAGTGCATTACACCTCTTGGTGTTCCCCTTGGCTGCTCCAGGTTCCACAGCCACCAGTCCCAGGGCTGTGGAGCATTGCCAAGCTGTACAAAGAGAGAAAAGAAAATAATAAATATTAACAAGTGATATGGATGAACTGTGTAAAATGAGGAGGGTTGATATTACTGAGAAGGTTCCCTAGGGCTCAAATGCATTTGGGTCCTGCATCCATGATATTTCTCATCATTTTGTGGGTAGATAGAGACAGCACAGATGGAGAAAAGAAATTGCAGGGCTTCAGTCACAGAGCATGTCAGGAGAACAGGTAGGGAATTTTCTGTTTAGAGGCTTCTGTCCTCTCAGGAGATGCAAGTTCATCAGAACAGAAGGCATTTGAGTGAGAAAGCTCACTGGACTTGAAACTGGGCTTGATATATAATATTTCTCTGTACTATCAGAGAAAGGGCAAATGATAAACCTAATTCTGCATTGTATTTGCATCTTAAGTTCAAAAGCATTACTATAAATGAGGATTTTAAGACACCAAATTTTATTCACACATCTGAAAAGAGTACTCCAATATTAAGGTGATTAAAAATATTTGCTTGAGAAAAGCTGATTTTTACCATGTTGAAATATTCCATATACAGCAACCCAAGTAGACTAAGATACTATTTCATACTAGGGTTGTGAGATGCATAAATATGATGCATTACATCAGGGAGCATTAAGTAATATTTATAATTTGAAGGACTTTAGAGACTGTTTCAGTGTGGAAGATGAGATACCAATAAAAAGGGAAGTAATCTTGAAGAGAGCTATGTTGTATCTCTCAGAAAGCAAGGCAGAAAAAGACAAACTGTGACCACAGGCACATACTTAGTTGTCCTCCTTTATAAATAAGCATCAGCTAAAAACAAGTACATCTAGTACATCTGTCTCAATATGTGTGTAAAAACCTAATCAATATGAAGGATAACAGAGCATTGGTTGGGTCTGGTGAATGCACAGATGTTGTGATGTGTGAATATGTAAATGGAAGCCTGGGATGGCAATGAGTGCATGGACACTGCTTTGAATACACAGGCATGGGCTTTGGCACTGATCTTTGCTCTTAAGGGCAATGCTGAAGCAGCAGTTTGCCACTGCTTTTCCTGACTGGTCAGTGCTAATCAATAGCCTTATAATCAGTGCATTTAGGGCACTGCCAGTCTGATTCCTCATGTAAACACTTGTCAGGTTCAATTAATGGCCAGCCAGGTCTGCTGCTCTGCCCTTGCCTCTCCTGATGCAGCGCTGAGCCCAGGCTGAGTTTAGCGCGGTAGCTGGAGTTGTTCTTCTCTCCCAGTGGTGATGAAAGAAAGAGAAAGGCACCACAGCCTCCTTTCTCAGTGGGATTTCAAGGCTTGCTGCATTGCTCCTCACTCCACTGGCCTTGCTCCCAGCTCACTGCTGTGTAATCAATGGGGAAGGTCTGACTTTGTGAAAAAAACCTCATCTGGAGGTGGACCATGTGAATACAGATGGGAAATAATGTAGTGAACCACAGGCATGGACAGACCAACAAAACAAATATGTCCTTACAGAATAATGCACATGTTAAAATACAAGAAACAAAAGCAATAACAAAAAACTGGAGAGAGAGAAAATGAGAGAAAGGTAAAGTTACCAGGGAAGTTCCTCAAGGATATGTCCCAGCATTTGTTCAGCTCAGCATATTCATAAATGGTTTAAGGAAAGGAATAAATAATAAAAACCTATTCAGAGCAGTCAATTCTGTGCTGATTTCAAAGGCTCACAAAAGGAGCTCACAATGCTGAATGACAGAGTGATAAGATTGCAGTTAAATTTCAATACTAATGAATACAAAGTAATGCATTTGGGGGAAAAAAAAATGTAACCACACATACAAAATTACAGGTTATAGGAATTACAGGGAAGAAAAAAATAGGAGAGGTCTGTACAGGAACAGTGCAGACAAGAAAGACTGCCAAGAATTATTCATTATGCCCAAGTGTGAAATGCAATGATCAGAAGGAAGGTAAAAAAACCCAAAAACAACAAAAATTATTTTGTAAACACTTCATAATTAAATTGTGTAACTCATTGCCACAGGAAATTGTAGAGAAAAAAGCAAAATCTGGTTTATTAAAAAAGTTTAATCTCACTGATAGAGAATATGTCATTGCAGATTAATGGTGGCTCGGAAATTCCTCAAACTGCTGTTTGCCAAGAGCTGGTAGGATATACCAGATAAAAATAGCTTCCCCTACAACCTGTTAATCCTCACCTAAGGGAATCACTGATTACAAACAGAGAAAGGATTGGACTCTACCTGCTTTAATCTAGCCCAAATTCTTATATTTTTAATAACAATATTCTTATCTACTTTGGGGAAAAAACAACAAACTACAAGACCAAACTGCCATACATTTCTATGAAAACTAGAGAAGGTGTGGAAATAATGGGATATACTGGTCCAGATTTCCAGCCTATGGAAAAAGGGATTATTTCCCTCACTTTCCTATGCATTGGGATAATATCCATATCTTAATCAGCATCTCTGCTTCCCCACGACCCTGACTTCACCACAGACTCAATTGTTCCAAGCTGACAGCTTGCCTGGCAATAGAGGGACTGTAGGTCATGAACAAAAAAATGTCCTGTTTGTTAGTAATGATTCACAGCATGGCCTTAATCATCTCAGATGATCAATCAATCCAGCTCCAAAATAAAATAGCTGAATGGTAAAGCTAAAAAAAAAAGACAGTTTTCTTGAAGTTCTCTCACAAGTCAGGTTTTCTGCCTTCTTCTCCATCTACCCCAATCAGCATTTCCAGTTCCTCCCAGTAAAGCAATTTTGGTCTCATGTGCCATGGCTAGTGAGCCCTGGCTGGGTGGCTCTTAGGCTCAGGATATTTGAGCCCATAAATGCCTCTTTAAGTTGCTGTCCCCTTGTTCCTTCCTTGGTCTCCCCTTAGTCTCCCCCTCCTTTGGTGTCCCCTTTGGTTCCTTCTTCTTTTGTCCTCATTTACCTAAGTTTTAAAGACATCATTAAGGTCTTTAATTCTCATAGAACCATTTTGGTTGGAAAAAACCTTGAAGATCATCAAGTCCAAATGTTAACCCAACACTGCCAAGCCCCCACTAAACCAAGTCCTTAAAAGCCACATCTACACATTTTTAAATACCTGCAGGGAAGGTGACTCCACCATTTCCCTGGGCAGCCTGGTCCAGTGCTTGACAACCCTTTTGGTGAAGAGTTTTCCTGATATCCAACCCAATCCTCCCCTGACACAACTAGAGGCCATTTCCTCCTGTCCTATCATTTGTTCCTTGGGAGAAGAGCCTGACTCCCACCTGGCTACAGCCTCCTTCAGGTGAGAAGAGAGTGAGAAGGTCCCCCCTGAGCATCTTTTTCTCCAGGCTGATCTCCCAGCTCCCTCAGCTGCTCTTCACAGGACTTGTGCTCCACCTCCTTCCCCAGCTTGTTGACCTTCTATGGACACTGTCCAGCACCTCCATGTCATTCTGGCAGTGAGGGGACAAAACTGACCACAAGAGCCAAGATGTGATTTCATCACTGCTGGCAGGGACAGAGTCACTGCACCACTGGGTGGAAATGGCCACCTCCATCAAAAGCTGCAGAAGGGGAACAGACAGACCAAAAACTCCATAACACAACTTTGATTCCAAGACACAAGGGTCAAAAAAGTGTCACATATCACTCTGTCTGTAGAGCTTATGAAAATTCAACCTCCAGGGACAGAGTCATTAAGAGACAATCCCAGTGTGTATTAAAGGAAGTCCACCCTTTTTCCTAATTAAACAGACAGAAAAAAAAAACACATTCTGGGACATTTTAATTTATAAGAATATATTAGAGAACAAAAGGGCTTTGCTAGAGAGGCCCAAACATATAAACATTTTGGTGTTTTCTGTTTCACTGTGGAAAGGGATACTGTTTCCCTCTGCAGCACCTGATGAAACAAGAAGAGACAAACAGAACCAAAGGATGGAAACAAATTTTAGACCCCATCCAATTACACAGTTCAAATTCTTAAATCATATAAACTGCAAGTCAGGCATTTCAGTTCCATTTAGTCGAGAGCAAGGAGAAGAAAAAGATTCCTTGAGAAAACTAATTTTGTCTGAAAGCAAAACATTGCCAGCCAGCCATGAGCTGCAAGTTCAAACACCTTTGCTAAAAGGTGTCTATTCATTTGCAGTTTATTGGATAGCATGAAGCTGCCTATTCTGGTTACATTTGCTTTTTTTTTAATGCTTGAAACAGTGAAATATAAGAAGATTAATCACGTGCAATATATATTCATTAGGTAAATTTCAGATGATGAATCAAATAGATTACTTTGCATAAACATTTCTCATAAAATATGAGAGGGCATCATATTTAATAAAAATCACAAACAAGTGGAGACTGATTGCCCTGCACACAAAAGCAATATAAAATAAACACCTTCATAAGCTACAGTTTCACCACTTACCTCCACAAGCTATTCATACATACAATCCATTTAGAACAGTAAACAGGGTCTGGGTTTTGCCATTTTACAATTATTATTCCCTCAGGAGAGAGACAATATGAAACTTTATGGCAACTTCTCCTTTACTTAATACTGCACATAAATTAATGTCAGGTCATAGGGAAAAAATAAGCAGAGTGAGTCTCATTTTCTTTCCATTCCTTCTTGTCTCCTTTTTGTTTTTATTTTTTATTACTGCTCCTTTTGAGAAATGTATTCCATGACAACATTTCCTTCCACATTAAAATATAATCACTATTTGGATGGGGGAGGAAATAGGCTATAGGTCAAGTTTTATTGTTGCCTGTTAGGAGATTGGTCACTGCTATAGAAGGGCATAAAATCAGCAATTCTGCAGAATCAGTACAGCACTGAACCAAATGAAAAGGAGTTATTTGAGAAACCAGTGTACAGTTTGTTGGAGCAACAGAGAGCTTTACCATAAAAGCCTCTTTTTCACCCAGGTGAAAGCCTGAGAACAGTCAATCCCTTGGGAACCAACGAGCAAGGCTGCCCAGAGCTGGCACAGCACTGGAGAAGGGAGGAACCTACCCTCAACTCCCTCACTGTAAACATAAAATCCAATATATTCAGTGTCCATAGGAGACAGCCTTTCCTCCTGGAGTAATGCAGGGCACAGGGGTCAGCACCCAACACCACCTGGAGCTGTTTAGCCTTCGGAATTTTTATAAATCATTGTACATGACAAACACATTTCAAAGCAAAAAATACAAATTAGTGGAGAAAGGGGTGCTAAATGCAAAGATCTATCACCTCTGGCTGAGGAATTTGCTGAGTCACATATCAGAGGCTGGAAGAATGTGCTGGGAAATATCACTCTGCATTTCTTGCCTCTGCTATTGCCAACTCTCAGAGTACTGAGGAAGATAAACCTCTGCTCTGACCTACAGCTGTTTAATAGCTGATCATTCTCAGTCTAACCTAAGCTAAAAATGTGCTTCATATTTTTCATCAAATACAAGTAGAAGCTTGAGTATAAATAACCATGTGTGTCTAGTGTAATGTGCTCTAGGAAGAACTCCAGAAAATCAAGCAGTGAAGAAGAATGAAGAGGAAAAAGTTGGGTAAAGAAAAGTTGGAAGCTATGGGATGCAGAACACACCTAATTATCACTAATGACAAATGTTGTAGAGACAAATGTAAAGTCACATCACTTACTGAAAACAAACACTGATACCACCCTGAACTTGTCAATGCTGTGAATCATTTTTATTGACACAGTCTGACAGTTTGCTGAGGAGGAGAGAGTGGTTTTTTCCTTCACTGACACAACCAGCCCAACACCAGGGCCTTAAGGAGAGACAGCAAAGACAGGTTCTTGTCAGAGCCTGCACCTCACAAAGGCCTTCAAGGGCCTAGAATTCTTAAAAACTTGCTTTTCCCCTGACTGGTCTACACTGTGTGGTTTTACCTTATGCAGAAGATTCTTGAATGTGAGAGCCTCAAGGGTTTAGCTCTTTTTTTCCAATTGTGCTAATAGAGAACAGCCCAGGGTACCAAATTAATACTGAGTCAAGAGAATAATTAGTGCAAATCTTCATGTGTGTCCCCATCAACCCAGAGAGTTTTACAATTCACAGACACATCACAGAGCACATTAATGGCTAACAAAGTCTCCAGAGGTGCTTTAATGATTTACACCAGTTAGCCTGTAGTTCCTGAGCTTTGGCCTTTTGCTTTCCAAATGAGCAAGATTTTCCCAGAGGAAAGAAAGCAGGAAATGGGAATTTAGGAGGTGAAGAGAAAGAAGGTATATTGGAATCCTTTTGTCAGAAAAAACTCAACAAAGCTCTCAGAGCATCCATGAGGATCCACAGGCTGAACTGCACCAATCTGCAGTTTGTGTTCAAAAGGGATTGAGTTCCAGGATTGTTATTTTGTCCACCTTGCTGTGCTGTCTGTATTTTATTGCTCAATCAACAACCTGTTTTTTTTTTTTCTGTATTATATCCTCCTTTTTCCTTATTATTAAATCCTCCCCTCCTACATCCACCCACAAAGATACAATATTCTGAAATGGCATCATCTAGTTTACCAAAAGGATGAAATTCTACCATTTGAATTATAATGAGGAAAAATAACATGGATTCTGTCTTTTCAGGCTGAGTTACTGCTTTAATCCATCATGCTGGCTACAGTGGTAAATGATGGCCCAGAACTCCTGGAGACTACTTGATTAGCTTTTAATTACCAATCACACTGATGCTGTGAGAAGAGACATTGTAGGTTCTTGATTTCTACATGAATTGCATGAATGGCTGTGATTAACATAAATGCTGTGAGATTAATACAAGTGGTTTTGGAAGAGATTATGATGATATCTTCTCAAATAGAAGCAAGAGCAAGCCATGCTTTGTGGGTTAAATTACAATTTTTCTTCCTCCCCCTCAAAATTTTAGTGCTACAGTGCCAGATAAAGTATTGCCTTGCATGCTCTTACAGCTATTTGCATTTGTAGTAGGCACTTTACAGCTGGTTTTCAGGGGAGAAGTGGCTGCATCACAATAAGGTTGTGGAGAGTCAGCTTCAAAATGTGCATAGTTGATATGAATATTCCATGGTAATGTTGTTCTTCTTCTGCCTCAGGAGCCAAGTCCTGCAGGATAATCTGCAAAAGATAAATACCACAAATGGGCAGACATGCAAAAGTATACAGAAAGAATGGAAAAAAAAATTACAACTTCTAGCCAAACCAAGTGGCATTATTAGCTATTAACTTGACCTGTTACATCACAGTGGTGGGAATTCTGTTGAGGAGGCAGAAGCAGGAATAAGAAAAGGAAGTACTGCATTGCCCAGCTGTAAATATACAAACAAAAGCAAGCTGATGTTATTTTTCAATTTCTTCCCCAGGTGCCACACCTTTTGACAGTGCTGAGATTAACAGCCTCACTCTCAAAACGTGTGGTCAGCCTTTGCACTCAAAATAACATTCTCTGGTTTCATTCCCTGGTAGGTTTTGATAAGGCTTCTGCAGAATTTTTGATGCAGAGCATTATCGCACTGCTGTGGTATTGATTGATCCACTGTGATATGGGCAGGAGGTGCTCACACAGGCTTGAAATCCCCTGCTTGGGCTTGCAAATATTTCCCCAAGGCAAGATTTATGCTACTGAGAAGGGAAGAAGTAAAGCAAAGTTCACAGGGATTTTAGAGATGTAATTCCAGCTCCTAAGCTGTTTGTATATTTTAGAACATATGTGTAAAAAACGCATATATTATTTATATTTATTGTTCACAAATACTGTGTCACTGGGGATTTCTCAGTGATTTAGAGGGAAAAGCTAATCTTCCTGCTTTCCATAACACAGCTGTCAGGTTTCTCAGGCTGTGTACCACAACACATTTCAGGATCACTCTTAATTGGCGCCTGAGTGGGAGCTGAGTTACTCGATTTGCTGCTGCTCTCTGCCAGCAGACAGCACAGAGCAGCTGAGAGCTCAGAGAAGAGATTTGTACTGCCTGAAACCAGGGCTGTACATCAGAGCACAAAACCACATCCAAGAAAGGGGCCACAACTGAGTGAAAATTCAGACAGAAACACACCATGCAGATTGCAGAAGACAATTTATTTGAAGGGTTTTTTGTCCTACTAGAAGTTGCAGACAATGATAGCTTGTGACATTTGACTTTACAGCATCAGCTTGGCTTAGTCACTGACTGAACAGTACTGCATTTCCACTAATTCAATCTCTGAACTGCTTTTCTCCAGACTGATTTTTTTTTATTATTATTGCAAATTGATCTATACTCCCAGCTCTCTTACTCTGTCAGAGCTCACACTGTGATAATAGCAACCATGAAAGTGCAAGTGCTGCTCAGTACAGAAGAATGTAAGTAGAACCTAAATTATTCCCCCATATTAGTCATATATTAATTTCCATTAGTTACTAATTACCAGTATTTAGCATCTTTGGGCTCCTACAAAGAGGCAGCATGAAGTTCCTAAATCTCCTATACAACTTTACACGTGAAAGAAACCCTGCTGTAACTCAGCTCTGATTTAGAGCTGATGGGAAATACTCCAGTCTGTGACTTCAGCCTCAGGAAATAGCAGGACATCAAATTCTGAATGTTTTTATAAAACTCTCCTCGGAAAAAAGTGCTCCAATGAACTACATTCTCCCTTATGCTTTTAGATTTGAACTTTGCTCTGTTCCAAAGCAGTTCTGTGATGGCACTCAGCAGCAGGTACATGTCCTGCCCATGACTGGGATAAAAGACATTCAAGGAAAAGAAAGATTTTATGCTACTTTCCAAATCTGTTGCAGATACAGTCACACTCTTCCTGGACATTAAACCAGCCAGAATAACAGGTTAACCTATCTATAAACTAAATATGTTCTGCCTTTCAGTGGGGAGAATTGATAAGATTGTCCCCTAGCAAAAGCAGCCTGTAAGGGATGTGATACAGAGCACAAGTACAAACTGCACAGAATAATCAACTGCATAAGAGATAAGAAGCAACTAATTATGCAGCTCTTCTACAAAAAGGATTTGGGGTTTTTAGAGGATCACAAAGTAAAGAGAAGCCAATGTCAAACTGCTTTAAAAAGAAAAAAAATAAAAAGAATAAAAAAAAAAAACCCACAAAAAAAACACATAAAACAACTCTTGAAATACAAACAGAATTTCTTCTTTGCAACTCAAAGTTGACCAAATCACTAAGAAAACACTCTTCTGCTTTGAGCATCACAGTTCAAGGAATGCATGGATCAGAGAGAATAGAGAAAAACAACAAGAGCTCTAGAAAATGTGACCTATGGGAAAGGCTTGGGGCTCAGTTCAGTTGGAAAAAGGAGACCAAGTGCACAAACATCAACAACATAAAAGATATGCACACCAAAAAAAGACAGTAATAAGGTGTTTTTCATGCCTGCTGTAGCTAGGAGATAGATATTCAAAAGCTGGAAGAGATGGTAAGGAGGGGTTTGGTCTATCATTAGAGATTTCTAAGAAAATGGTAGCTAAGCTTCACCCTGCACCAGAGAAAAAAACATCATTCCTTGTGTCAGCTTCAATAAGCACAGGCCCATTATGTCCAGCAGAGCCATCATCCCTCAGATCCAAAGCAGACAGAGCAAACCAACCCAGTCTTGTGCTGGATAAGGGCTCCTGCCTATTTGTAAAGTTTGGTCTGAAACTAATAATGAACCTGCATTAGTGAAACACTTCAAGGTGCTCTAAAATATGAAGGTGGGCTTGGAGCACAAAGGAAATCAGATAGAACAAAGATAAAAGCAAAAGAGAACAAAGCCAAATAGTAGGTTGGATTCTGCTCCTGTGAGTTGTGCTGGAAATCCAGGGCAGTTTGTGGGGGGGTTAAATAGGTGCAATTAACAGAAAAAAATCACTTTTTCTGTTGCACAGACTTGTTGAGGATGTCATTTGCATGATGAGGATCCAGGTGCTCTTGCCCAGTCCAAGTCTTTACAGGACAAAGGAAGCAGCCTCCCCTTGAGGTGTCTCAGTGTCTCCTGGATGTCACAGTCTTCCAGCTGCATGATTCAGTTGTTGATCATAGGGAGAAGAACATTGTTGGGTTGTAGTAGGGCAGAGAACTAGAAATAAAATTATCTTTTTAACCAGAGGTTCAAGGTGAATCCTAACTGGATTGGGATGTTCTAATACATATTGTTTCTGGTCCAGCTGAAGGAGAGGTGATCCTTTAAGATGTTTTGTGTAGAGAGATAACTCTCACAGTCTGCTCTTCATATCCTCAGAGTATTTCAGGTTAGATAGTTTGTGAATTTATATTTCTGCTTCTTTTTTTATGAGTTTCTCATAAGAAATCTTGTTTCTCATTCTTCATATTGACATTACTACCACCACAGCATATTTTCCAGCTACTTCTACAATACCAGCCAGAACTTCTGCTTGATATCCAGTGTCATCTGCCACACCTTCAAATTGGTTTCCTCTCCTTAAACCCCTCTTTCCCTGTTAACTCCTGTGCAAAGATCATCATCTTCAGTGATCAGTTGTCAAAGAGGGATCTAAGGTCCATAATACAAAAATCATCCAGTTTTAACCCCTGCAGGGTGCTGGAATTTTGTAGATAGCACCAGGAGCAGCCCACCCATCAGCTGAGAGCTGCAGGTTTGTATCTCATGGGCTACTTCAGGCTTTTCTTTTCAGGGGAATCTGTTGTCATTAACTAGGTGACTGAAAATTTGGGCTACTCTTTGTACACCTGACACCTGGACATCCCCTCTCCAGCCACCAGCACACCCAGCACACCCTCTGATGGTGCCACCAGATGTGTCTGCACATAACATTCCTATTTCTCACTCACTCTGTGACTGTAGAGCAGCACAGAAAATGTACTTGCTTTAAGTGAAATGAAGAACACAGGGGATTATTTTACCATATAAGAACACACCAGCCCAAATTATTACAGAGTTCATGCAATTGGTCAGGAAGAAAGCAAGAACAGGCTGTAAACCACACCTGAATTGGAAGTGGCTCTGTGCCTCAGAAAGCAGCCATACAGGACACCATGTGGCTCATGAAAAAATTCAGACATCAGCCAAGGGTATCCATCTATGGCACATATTTCCTAAAGTCTCCCCTCACAGTCAGTGAAAAACTCACTTTTACCTCACTCCAACTCAGATGGTCAAGGGAATTTAGAGGTTGAATCTGGTTAGAAATTATAACACGAGCTGGTGTGCAACAATATACATGCATCTAATTTCTGAATGTACTGGTTGTACTGAGAAGGGTCTAAAGATTGCAGAAGTTGAACAAAACTTTCCCTCTCATTACTCTTTCTTCAGCCAGGTAACATCTAAGGGAGAAAAAAAGTAATGAGAAAGCTGTTGGTCTTGAAACACGGAAGGAAAATTCCTGTGGAAATTAAAATATCAACTATGCTTACAAATTATAAAGTGCACACCATAGCATCACATGCCCAAAGTAATGAAAAGAAAACTAAACATCATTCTTTTATATTGGCCTATCTTAATTTTTTGAGACATTGATTTTGCAAACTGAGCAGCTTTAAATGTGTGTGCATACAGGTAAAGTGGGAGCTATGCATGGTTTCTTATTTAANAAAAAAAAAAAAAAAAAAAGTATGTCCAGTAAGCCTTTTAAGATGCCTGGGTGCATTTTTATAATTCTATGTAGTCTGAAGTATTTTGTTTCAGGATTTGGCAACACTTTCACATGTCTGTAGCAGTGTACTTTCTCTTCACAAATTTTTTTCTGATCCAATGCACTCTCTCTCCCCATGTTCCCACAAACACCAACAGAAAGAAGTGCTGAGCCTTGCTTTGAGTATAAGAAAGGAAAATACTGCTGGAATATCCTTTCTGAGAATGCTGCAGCTCATAATCCTCATTATCTTGGCTTCCAAAGGACCCAGGTCTGCTCTTGAGGGCACATGAAAATCCCACTGGGGATAGCCCTTACAGGGTTTCAGAGATTCAGGGGATGTGTTTGCACATAAGGATTCAGATGACCTGAAGGAAATGTGGAAAGAAGGAATCAGACAAGAATGGATCAGAAGGATATCAGTTTTGCACACAGCTATTTTTTTGTGTCCAAAAAGGTTTCTCCTAGTTTGTTAGTGCTCTTTCTTGTCTTAATTTTGTTGGATTTTTATGTATCTGATAAGCTGCCTACATGCAGGAAGAGATGCTCCATTAATGTGCATGTAGAAATTTGGAATGAATAAAGAAGTGAATTGCCATCTATTATCACCCTAAACTGCAATGCCTGACATGTTTATCTGCTTAAATACAACATTAAACACTTACTGCAAGTTTTCTTATTTCACACAAAATCAACCTTTGATTTTTTTTTTTTTTTTTTAACAGAAAGAAAAAATGGAAAAACCCTCCTGATTACTCCTCATTCTTCTTTTGGCTAGGGTTCCAAGAAGCAGTTTCTTCATCCCTGAGGGATGCTACTTCTGCAGCACATTGCAAAAACAAAATCCTACCCTCACAAAATAAAAACCAAGAACACAGTGCACAAGCAGACTCAGACTTCAGAATTGTCATTCTCAGCATTCAGCCTTTGCAAGTTTTCCCTCATTATTAGTGATTGCTGATACACATGGATGCAATTAAGAGGGAGCAAAACATGCCTTTGATTTTTTTAGATGAGCTTTGTATTTGGAGGGGGAGTAAAAGCTGAATCATTTATTCATATTTTCTCTTTTAGCTGTGAAAGGAGGGTATAGACTCATCACTATGAAGAGTCTTGCAACAAAGCTTGTAGCATAGATATAAAGTGGACTAAAGAGGGAGATTTCTTTTATGCTTTGTGGTCTTTCTTTTTTATGGCATTTATGTCTGCTTTTCAAAAAGTGAGGACTCTATTTTCATTTGGATCTCTATAATGATGATGTTGAAAGAGAGGGCAAAATTCTACAGACCACAGAAGTCATCAGAAACTACTGGGAGAAATAACTTGGAGCCATTTTTTTCAATTTTTATCTCAACCCAAGAGACTTTGATGATTTTCAGCCAAATTTTCACTAAAATAATTTAATTTCCTGATAACCTACTTTTAATCTATAAACAGCATCTATGTTCCCTCTTTTGGAGAATTTCCATCTGTGTGTATTTCCGGCAGAACGTTTTGAGAGCCTCACTGGGAATTGCCACATAATGAATAAATCTGAGCTGAGATCCTGAGCTGACCTCCAAAGCTGCCTCTTCATGCTTTCCAGGGACATTGACATCATTCTGATTTTACTTAGGACTCCAGAGGAAGCCTTGAATAGAATTAATTTAAGACAAGAGATTCTGCCCGGTGTGCTGCCCAGAGGATCCAGGATTGTTCTGGAGATCACAAGGCAGTCATGAATACACTCTGAATGTGAACAAACATTGTCCAAATGGCCCATGTGAACCAGGCTAGCTGCTAAATTGGCATTAAAGCTGTGCTTTCCCTGCCTAAAATTAAGAGTTCCCCATTTGTTTTGTGGAACCCTGGACAGAAGGAGGTTTGTAGGAAAGCAGGAAATTACAGAAGCCTGAATTCTCCTTTGCTTTGTCTTGCAAGCAGTTCAAGCACAACTTCACTGGATGCTGCTGGCTACAGGAATGAGTATTGGTAGCACCTCAGACACATGAATTAGACTGAATCATGGAGATATTCAGTGCACCTCAGCTCAGACACTGTGGCAGGAGCACAGGATGACTGGTTTGGTGATAGATGTCAATAATTCAACTGTCTGGAGGATTTTCTTTACACTTTAGGATCAGTGTGCACTCAGGAAGATGAGCTGCTCTTTTCAGGAGCAGCAAACAGCCCATTTTCCAATCAATTTTTTTTTAATAAAGTGCTGACAAAGATTCAAAGCTACTATTTGAGGGTGCCCTTCATGGCCCCTTATTGAGGTGTGCAATTTGTACACCTGCCCTTAAAATGGAGGTGAATAAATTGATAATGAAATCTAGACTAATTTTGGAGCTGTAACTTAATTCTAACCACATCAGCAGTCCCACTGAGTTCAAAATGCCTTAACCCAGTAAGACTCTGTTTTGACTTAGTCATGCTGAAATATTGTTCTGTCACATTTTGAGTTAGTGCTGCAAACTGCTGGATAATCATAGGCAATTTCCACAGCACAGGAAAACTGACTCAGTTCTTGCAAGGCTTGCAAACATCAGGAGAGAATAGCAAGAAGCATTTCCTTCTCAAATTTCTCAAGATTTCCTTGAAAATGTTCAGATTCAAACACCAGGGGCTTTCATGAACTTGGTTTTAAATACAGGTGTGTCAAAAGGAGCCCCTTGGTGGCTATCAAGGGACCTTATGCCCCTGCCCTAAATTTTAGGGTCTCCAGTGATCGTATAAGATCTGATTAAGTCTTCTAACTCTATCAGATCCATTGGGATATGAACCTTTTTCCCACAGTGCTGCCTGAAAAAAATCCTATGGGACACCAGGACTTTCCACAGAGCTATTTAATAGAGGATTTGGTTTTATTATTATCAACAGAAGAGGTCTGCAGTCTGTCATGGTTTACTTCCATAGCAGCCAGGAATAGCCATGAATAAATCATGAAGATGCTTAGGAGTGTTTATATATCTCAATTACAACATGTTTCCTATACTAATTAAGAAATATTCACCCAGCTTATTTAGACTCTGTCACCTCTTCCATATTGGTCATGTCAGCATTATACTTATTTTCTTCCTGAGCCCACTCAGTATTGACAAACTAGTCTGCAGGCATATGCATTGCCCAGCCTTCCTAGCAGCCCCTAAATGAAAAGGGAGTAATCCTCCTGATACATTTTCACTATGGATTTGCATCTCACCTCAGATTATTATCTTCTTCTACCCCAGTTCATAATATCTAATTGCCCTGTAGACTGTTCTCAATTATTTAAAGCCCAGCCCTTACTTATTGAATTTTACAGTTTAATCTTAATAGATCAGAGGTTAACAGGCTCAATATTAGAAAAGGAGTCACTGGCTCAGTAACAAAATGAGTCAGGATTATGTTGAGCTCCTCAGTATTATTAATTGGGCTTTAAAGAGGAAACAGAGAACAGCATATGTCAGCCACAGCAGGGTTTGAAGGAGAAAGTCAATATTTACAGACAGGAGTGTCTCCTACCTGAACTTCAGACAATTCTGAGCAGCTGGGGCTTGATAAAGTCAGCTTCTGACTTCCATGGATCAGACCAGAGCAAAGGAAGTGATATCAAAAAGGCAATACTTTACCCAATTAAACCTGAATACTCTTAACACTAAAATAGATACAGAATTATCAGATGATTGTTCTAACTGACTGGGCAGGAATGGTACAGGGTTTTCATCAGACTCAAGAGATACAGGGTGAACTCCCCATTCCCCATATGTTTTCTCCCCCCATTTTGAATGTGTTAAGGATATGGTGGTGGTGATGCTGTAGGCTTTTAAGGATCTAAGGAAATATGGGGAAAGATTGCTTCATTTTTATTAGACCAGCTGATGTAGTTGGAAAAAGCATAAAAAGCTTCTGATCATCTGTTAGGTACCTATGGGGTAAATGGGCTTCATGCCATGGTAGGAGAGGGGAAGACAAACTAGACAGTCAGCAGCTTTGATCTTCTAGATAATGGTAAAGTAAAATCCCAGTCCCACTACCTCTGGTGCTTAATGAAGTGTTCAGACCTGAGGGTTTTTTTTTTCTTTTCTTTTTCTTTAAACCTGTACATTCAGGTGATCCAGAAACAGTTACCATGGGCTAACTGAGCCTTGATAACCATCCACAGGCACTGCTGCCCACAGCAAGTACAGTGCAATACACTTTATTTTAATCTCAGTGGAAGAAGCTTAAGCCTCATTATCTCACATTTACCAGGACTTAGAGTGCTCCCAATACAGTAATTTCTGCTATTCTTCTCTTACCTTTCAAATAGAGTAATATTTTATGACACAGTTATGAACTAACATTTAGACCAGTTTCCAACAGCCTTTTCCCTGTTTTCAAGGAAGACATTTTTGACAGTTTGTATTAATTTTATGCAAGAAATCCCTTTTTAGAAAAACTGTAAACCACATCACCCTTCTCCCAAGACAAGTCTCAGAAGTAATTTCTCTCACTTAAGCATATAACAGTACTACTAACTGAAATCAGGATTTCAGCTCATGCTTCTCTTTTCCTTCTAAGCATGAGCTTAGTGTAACTGGAGACTTAACAGAAATTGTTCTAAAGATTTGCACAAAAGCTTTTCTGAAGACCAGGATTCAAAAAGTCCAGCCTCTTCTGTGACTCAAATTATTGGGCCAGTTACTCTAAAAACCATAACATTCCTAACCCTGCTGTTCTCAGCACTTATTGTCTAGAGTAGGAGTTTATATCTTTTTATTAATGAAATCATTCCCTTTTGAGGAGGATCTCTCTATTCACAGAATTCTGTAGCTTTTAGGCTTTAAAACCCACCATGCTTCTTCTAAGTCAAACAATTCAAATTACCCTTATAAGTGCTAGTGGAATTGCTTGAAATATCTTTTTAACACCCACACTGAACAGAACATTTTGCCACTCCAACTAGAGCATCTCACCTGGAGTTTGCTTCTGAAGGTGGGCAAGCTTTCAGGGGAAAGGTGAAACAAACAAAAGCCTAGTATTGAATGCATGGAAGAACACTGAATCAAACTGAATCATTCTAAGAATCTGGAGTTCAGTGACACTGAGACTCAATTATCTGCTGCAAGGTGAACCTAAGCCTCCTAAAGTATCAAGCATTCCAGCTTTCAAACCAGCAAGAAGTTATCAATCTGTGTGAAAGCTGACAGCACAAGAAAACAGTTGCTGTGCAGCAGACTGCAGGATTGAAAGCCCTTTGTCCAGCTCTGGGGGCTGAGAACTCTCTGGGTCACACCAAGATCAGCAGTTGGTAGCAGCCAAGAGCAGAGGGGCAGTGGAAGAACTTTCATGGAGACAACACTTGCCAGGAGGATATTCCTGCCCCATGGAGTCTCCAGGTGTCTCCTTCCCAGAGCTGTTACTGCCCTGCTCCTCAGCAGAGGCAGAACAGCCATGCCTCACTTGGAAAATTCACCCAAAATCCAGGGAAAACAACTCAGCTCCTTGTGCATCCAGGCAGGACACACCCAAGCCTGCAGCCCTCCTGACACCTCAGCACGATGAGGAATGGAGACACTCACCTGACAGACACCAACCTCTGTGCAGGGGGATCCTGGGTCATCCTTGGCCCCAGAAAAATCCAGATTAATAGCAAATTACCCTCTGGGACAACTGTTTGAAAGAACATTAGCAGGGAAAATCCAATCTATTTTTTTTGGGTTTTTTTTAACTTTGTGCCCCCAAGTTGGGCACCATGAAGAATTGGCCTTTTGTGTATGCAGGGCCATGCCCTAGAGCTCCCCATGGACCTGCCTTGTCCTCCAAACCCTGTGCTGATAATATCTGGTCCCAGGTACACATCATGGCCCTACAAGCTTCTGTAATAACACCTGTAACCCCAGCCTCTGCCCCCAGATCCCCAAATCCTCAGCAGTAATTACAAACCATCAGCCCCTTGCAACATTGTAAATGACATGAACTGAGATGCACTTTTCATACTATTGATTATTGCAGGAAAATTTAAGATTGTGCACAAAACCTTGAGCCCAGTTTTGATTATTTAGATGCCTTTTGTCTTATCTGACACAGAGTCCTATCCAAATTATAGCTCCATATGTACAGAGGAAGCCTGTTACATTTCTGCTTCTATGAGGGGAATACAGTTTTTCTTAGATGGATGGCATCAGCAATCCCAAACAATACCCTTGTTGGGAAAATATTGCCTTATTTCTGAGGAAAAAGGTTTGCCTTTAACAGATCAGGACAGTTTAATGCAACAATTGACTAAAGTCAATAAAATTTCTACAATAATTATCCTCTTTTCAACTCCTGTTCCCAAGAACTCCACCAGCAGCAAATCCTTATCAGTTTCTATACAATCACTGCTGGAGTTTCCTTTACATCAGCAACATGTACCTCATTACTTTTAATGGTCTCATTAAGTAGAACACTTAACTGACCAGGACCCAAAATTAACAGGATTTGGGGAAGCCAAAAACTAAAAGACCATCCTATTTCATTTGTCTAAACTCAATTTACTTTTATGAGATTCCCTTTTTAAGCTGTCATTTTTTAACCACTCATTTTAGTAGTAAATTTTTTAAAGTAAATTGTTCTGACTGTGAAACTGCTGCTCTTTTGCTGACATAAGTGCTGAGAGTACTTCTGGAGATGTGCTTGTGGTAGTCTCCTTTAATGAGATGATTCAGTCATCAGTGAGTCTGGAAAGACTTGGAGATGCTTCTTCCAGGGCTGAAAAACTGGAGGCATTTTAGTACACAAGAGGCATTTGAGGGTTTATCAGACAGTTTCTTGTCCTTGCACAACATCACATCACATCACCCCTGTGGGACAGCTGTGCTTCCAAATTAGTGTGCCCTGATCACACTGCTCCATCTATGCTGTGTCACTATTCATTTCAGCTGCTGTAGCTCAAGCACAGAATTACAGTGAAGAAGCACAGATACAAGTGCCCTACTGCTACTATTCATAGATGTGTTCATCAGCAAATGGTAGTTGAAAGTCCTCAGATGGATTAAAAACTGGTTTTTGTGTCCCAGTACCAAAAGAATATTGAGAGAAAACACAGAAATTCAAACAGTTTTTATGTTGGAATGCTCAATATGAATTATGATATGTGTCTAAAGACAAGGGTATGTGAGCAGATGACTCTGGTGGCCATTGAGTCCTCCCCAAAGCTTGGAGGTATTGCTAACAAGAGCTGAAGAGTGGGAAGATTAAAATGAGAGATCAGAGAGGAAACCAAGAGATTCTTACCAAAACCACATTTTACTGCAGCACTGCAGGGAAAGACAATCTCTATCTGCAAAGTGTGTGTCAGCCTCTGAACTGCCTTCTAACAACATCCTCAGATAACAGAGGTGGGACAGCAGGGGAAAGAACTACTGTGCTAAGGTATTTCTTTTCAGTGCTACAGAGCCAGACATTTATGCATTTTTCATTCTTTAATGTTTAGTCAGCATTTCCTAGAAAGAAATCAAACCCAATATTTGGAGAAAGACAACAGTCCTTTCAGTAGCAGCTTTTGAACCAGGAGGTCTATGTTCATTTCCCAGCATTTTTGGGACTGGTCATGGCTATGAAATGGGGAGAAACAGGAAAGCAAAGTGACACCATGTCTCTCTGCACATGATGGCTGCCCCTGATGCCAATGGTTATGAGATTCCCCCCTGACTCCATGAGTTCCCCCATGAATCCTCCCTCCAGGAGGGCTGATTGCTCTAAATTGTCTCTTGTTTGAAATTGCTTCTCTTCCAGCTCATGCTGAGCTCCTTGTTTGAGTTGCCCTGGGCTCATGACCATCAGTAAACACAAGAGTTTTCAGGGAAGGAAACAGGCTGTGAAGGTTGGGTGGGATGTGGGTCCCCTCCTTCCTCAGCACCAGGCTCTTCACTTCAGGCCCTGAACACACCAAAGTAGTGAATGCTTCTGAAAGATGGGCCTCATGTTCTGAAGTTAAGGGAGCTAGGTGTAATACAGCAGAGAAGGAAAAGTCATCAGACCTGATTTACATCTGCTTCTGGAGCACTACCTGTGACAGCAGAAGATTTAGGCAGAGGTGGCATTGTTTTGATCTTCTCAACACACCCAGGTAAGAGACACTGGAAAAGTACCACTGCTCCTCCATGATCAGGGAAAACAGCAGTGCAGGAAAGCAAAAGTAAATGCAAATTAGCTTTGCCCCGGGGGAGGCATGATGCCAAAGGACAAAGCAAGATCACTACCTAAAAAATGTGTAGCTCCAGAAGATGGTGTGTGTGTGTTGCAATGGCTCAGGGCTAGGGTAAATAGAAAGACCAGCCTGCTCTATGTTCTATGGATTGTTTAACACCAAATTGTTGGTTCTTTCTGACCATCTACTACCCTAAGGGAATTAAAATTCCTCAGGGCTAGCTCTGCTCTCTTTTGAGAGAGCCATTCTCTCCCAAAAGACCTCACCCCAAGGGAAGGCTCTGCTATGCCACCCTAGTGCCAGCCCTTTCTCACACACACAGCCTCTCCAAGAGTCAGAGAAATTCAGCCCACTCACAACCTTCTGCAGGGCAAAACTCTGTGTGGTCTGAATCACCCACTGCTCCTGGTCCTTGTTATGTGAAGCCACACAGGAAAAAGACACAGAGCACCTCAGTGGAAGAGGAAAAGGAGGAGTGTAAGGGGAGAAAAATGAAATAAGGGAAGGTAATGTCTTCTCTATTAGGAGAATATCATACAGAATGCAAACCAGGAAACATCACTATTCTAGAAGTTATTCCTTAATTGAATTTAGTTAATTCATCCTCCATTCCACATATTACTATTTTTTATTAAATCCCACATGGCCAGGATTTTCATCTCTCATCTTGATAAGCACTGCTGTAACATCACATATGGAGACAGGAGTGCAGCCAGCCAGCCTAACAAGAGGCATTTGAACAAGACAGCAGAAACACTCTTTTGAGAGAGCCATTCTCTCCCAAAAGAGGTTCTTATTTCTATTATTTAAGGAATAAGAGAAAGGAAACAATTCCTACATGAAGAGAAGTAGTACAAACAGCTAGGTTTCCATCAAGAGGCAAAGCAGACTGTCAAAGAAAGAAGAAAATATCACTTTTGTTTTCATAAAAGTAGGTAGAAATCCTGTTCCATAAATAACTTAAAAAGATGCTAAAGAATAGACATGAATGCACAAAATTGAATATAGCTCTGCATTCACCAATGAGGGAATTAATAGTTGTTTCCTCATATGTTATAAAATATGGGGACATAACACAGTCCCTAACTGAGTACTCAAGTACTAGAACATCATTAATAAAGATGAGTTTTGGTAACAACTCCACAGAAATGTCTTCTGGATTTCAAAACCTTGGTCTTTTTCCATCTGGGTCTAGTTAAATGATGTTTTTTTTATTCTCCAAATTAAAATTATTTAAACAAAACAAAAATCTTAACACATAGGCCAAGAGAGGATACTAATTCCTTTTCTGGGAGAAAAATTTAAGTGCATTGGAAAATTATTGTGGAAATTGGAGACAAGAGTCTCTTGGAGGGGAGCAATGCAAAGTTTCATAAAAATGCAAGGAGGCTCGAGCAAAGAAATTTTGCAAGAATAATTTCAATCATGCGGGCAGAGCAATTTTACAAAAACAATACATAAACAAAGTACAGCAAAGAGACTAAATGTAGAAGTATGAAGTATATTATTTTTAGTAGCACAAAGAACAGGAAACTGATAGCACAGAGAAAGGGGCAGGAGTTTTCCTTAAGGAAGAACAGGATCAAAGTTAGCACAGGTCTGGAGCATTATGTCCTATTAATAAGATTTATTTGAGCATGAGTGACTGACAAATGCAGGTGAAGCAGGATTGAATTATTACATCAACCTCAATGGAATCATTCTTCAGCTGCAGAGGATTGCCAAAAAGTTGTCAGGTTCAACTCAGTTATGATAGCCATGGACTCAAAAAATGAGTACAACCCAAAATTTTGCCAGAAAAACAGAAGCTATAATCCCGATACTTTTTTTTTTAAAAAAATAATCAATTAACTAAATATCAAACCCCCCCTTTTTTTTTTTTTCATAGAAGAAGAAAATAGGTTTATAATTTTCATCTCAACATTTTGCTGAACAAACCAGGTCAATTGATAATGCTAAGAAAAAGAAAAATAACAGATTGCAATAAAAATATTGCAGCAGTAGTCCAGAAATATTTTGAAAAAACTTCAGATAATCTGTGTATAGAGAATATAACCAGAACATGTATCCTTACACGCCTTTTAGTTCTAGAAAAATCCCTCTTTGATCTAGAGAAAGCTGACTTTTTACAGAAAGGAAAGTATTATTGTGTGCTGATTTAAGAACCAGGGGTTTTGCTGATGCCTTGAATTGAATTCCTGACAAGGAGAGCCTCTCCTGTGATTTCAGGAAACCTTACTGCAGAAGATCTGAGCATCCTTCACTTAGTCCCTGCTAGAAGACAGAAAATGTTTGCCTTCAACTCAGTCTGAAGGAAGAAGAAGTCTCTCTATGCCTTTTACTTTTATCAAAGCTGATAAAATTAAAATGTGAAATGGGCGTTTTCCTTTTAAGCAACTGAGCACAGGGCTGTTGAAGGTTGCTATTTCCCTACATCTGCCATATACTTCATTTATCCACAAATAACTACAGAATGCACTAACCTCTCAAACCTCTGAGAAATGCTGTAAAAGATTTTTTGTTAAAAAAAAAAGAAATAAATATAGCTGACATAATGTAAAGATTAAAGGTAGATTTCTCTAAGTGGATAATATGTGGATAAATTCTGCTTGTAGTTTAGTCAATGGTTTTGGAAGTCCCTCCCAAAACCAGGAAAAAGATTTATGGCATTTGGGAACCAATCAAATTTCCATTGCACTCCTTATTATTTCAAGTAAAAGCAAATGGTTTCTCAGGGGAGGTGTAAAAAAGCACAATTTAAACTGTATAGACCAGCTCATGCAGGGCACTGAAGACAGATCTATGCTGGGCCAGCTGCTCTGCTCAGAAACCCAGAGTAAATTCAGTTTACTACCAGTCACACGGAAATTTCTCTAAATGCACACCAGTTCAGCAGGGAACAGAAGAGACCCCAATGCCAGAGCTGTAATTTTCAAGGGGAAAAAAAAAAAACTAAACTAAATTAAACGAAACAAAAAGAAAAATAAAAACTACAAGACCCAAACATACCTGGCAGAGACTCACACTTCACCCTTCAACTCTTTGTACATGCAAGCAGAAACATGCCAAATGCCAAAGTTTTTAGCCAATTTTGGCAATAAACAGCCACTGAAATTTTGATGATAGAGCTGTGGAGTGGGAGAAATGGAAGCAGGACCCAATTGTTCTACAAGAATTCTTCATGGGACCATCAAAACCAGGATGTTCTGCACTTCCCTCTCCCTGCACAGTTGGCACAGTTACAGGGAAAAACCAAGTGTAGCCCAGGCAAAACAAGAAAACAGGAAAACCAGCAGCTCTACAGGGTGCCCCCACCACAGCATAGATGCACTGAGAGAAGCCCTTGGAGGACAGGGCTGGATGGAGCCTTTCTGAGGATGAGAAGTGCAGATCTGTTTCTCATGATCTGTCGAGTTTTATCTTCTTTTTCTGCCTTGGTCAGGGTTGGGATTGAAAGTGCTCAAGATGGGATTTCTTGTTTGGACCCAGATGTTTATTAGTTCTTATTTATATTACAGTCTTACAAGTCATGAGTTTTGCAGCATTTCACTAACAAGCTACAAAATGGCCCCTTATCTAATCTCTACACGGTCTTTTAAGGAAAAACTATCCAATTAAGAAATGACACCTAAATTATTTTTACTTTTAACCCAATAACTAATCACCCATGTCCCGCAATGTGGACTTTTCTGTCCAATTACAAAATACCACCCAAAGCCATGAAGAAGAAGGTGAAGAAGAAAGACTAACCACTGCCCTAAAACCTCTTCAAATATATTACTATATTCTAAAACCTTAAACTCTAATTTTTCCACCATGTGATATTACATACTTCTATTCAAACTACACATCCATAATCCCAGGGCTATCGTTTCATTTTGGGAACTTTCTCCATGGTCTCAGGTCAAATGTGGTGTTCTCTTGAATGTCTGTGCCTTTCAACACAGAAGGTCTAAAATTCTCAGCATCCAGGGTTCCAACAATGACCTGCAGCATGGGTGACAGCGTTATGCCCTCTCCATATGCCCTTGCTCATCAGCCCGGCTGAAATGACATTTTAAACTAAACAAAACCAGAAGGGTCTCCAGCTGCTCAGAGGACCTGAGACAAGCTTCTTGTGCAAAGCACTGTTCCAGAGAGATAATCATTCAAAGCTGATATGCTGCAGGAACTGTGACCCCTTAGCTCTCCTGCAGGAGCTGAACAGTAATTCCCACCCTTCACCTGCTCTTACTGATTTTCCTCCAATTCTAAATAGAGTGCTCACCCTCCAGAGACTCTCAGAATCAAAAGCTGTGGAGCCAGACCACTGTGTTTTGCTGAGGTTGTTCAGCTGACACCAAGAACAAAGGCACAAGACTTTAAAGTACCTTGCAAGTGCAATGTAGCTGCTTCATGTGCTTTGATCTTGTTGCTCTGTGTTTCCAGGTGAGCAATGGCGTGCTCAGCAGGAAAGGAGGAGATACAGTCTCTAAACACTCTGGGAACAGCAGCACCACATGAGCCAGGGCTCACAGAAGGTCTAAAATTCACTGGTGTTGTTCCTTGTAACACAGGTCACACCCCTCAGACCTGGTCTTGACTCTCCATCAGTTTTTTTGTGACCCATGGTGCCATTTTGCAGTCTAAGAAAGGGCTTAGAAATATCAGAAGGTGAGATCCCCCACAAAGGCTGCTTTTCACCTGGGAAGGGGAAATATTAGGGGTAAAGCAAATTGGCAGGGGTCCTTAAAGCCATTCTCCATGTGCCTCAAAAATGGCTAGATAGTCATAAGGAAACAATCTCTTCTGTTGATTGTTTAACCAAGGCTAGAATAAACCAATAAAGGACTGCAGGAATCACAGAGAGACTAGTGGATAAAACTATATGGGTTAAAACTGATTTTTCCTTTGTAACTTAATCCCATGTCTTCCCTAGGGAATGAACAGCCAGGTTCATACTGGCTCTTATTCCTCTAGAAAATTAAGTACAGGACAAGTTTTGCTCTGCTCTTTATATTTGCAGTCATTGCCCTTTTAAATTAGAGAAAGGAGTACTTGAAAGGACACACTCTTAAGTACTTTTCCTGTACTTCAACTTTGTTTTCCTTTTCTCTTCATAGTTTGCAACAGCCCCTCAGGAGCTTAAAAACAAACATTGCTTCATTCTCCATCCAAATGTGTCTCCTTCTATTTGTCAAACACTAATTCCCTGCACCCCTTGTGTTACTAATTAAGCTTAAAATTAACATGCAAGTAAACAACTAGAACCTCGTTTGTGCATCTGCATCATCAGAAATGACAGGAGAAGAAATGTTATGTCAAGTCCCTATCCTCACAGCACGTCTCCTGGAGCACAGTGATAGCAAAACCAGTGAAGTTTCAAGCCTTGCTATTCCACAGGGTTACCATAAACAACAACAGATCTTCAAGGCAACCTTCACTGATTCTCAGATGAAGGGAAAGAAGAAAGACTTTGGCTTGGAAAAGTCCACAAAAAGTTACCAAAAATTCCTCCAGCATTTGCTTCTTCTGAAAATTCCCACCTCTCTGAGTGACATAAAGAGAAAAAGATGTGCTAAAAGGCAATGGGCACAGCAACTGACAGGCAACCACCCAGGGAAGGTCCAACTTGAGGCACTATAAAAAAAAGAAGGTTTTAATGGTGACAGAAGAACAGGCTGTCACACCCTTTTGTGCAGCAGTTATATAAGGAAGTGTGACTATTTCATGACCATACATTAGGTTTAAGGGTATAAATTTTCTCCTCCTCTACACAAAATTTTTCTACAGTTGACAAGTGAGAGCCAATTGCTTCTTAGAATAACAAAGTTTGTTTCCACTTTCCAGAGATTCAAAAAAGTGGGCAAAGCTCCAAACAGGAAAATCAAGACAGATGTCATACCTGATAATTTCTTTTAAATTACAGAAATACATATAAAACTGCAAGTTTTAGTCTGGCTAACCTGTATTGGGCACAGTGAAACCCTAGTGGCAGAAAACCCACCAATTTCTTGAAGGATACATTTGTTTGAAGAGCAGAGAAAATTCTTTTTACTCATTGAAGGAAGAGTTCATTTCACCCCAATGGAACTCTCTGGAAGTCACAAGAACAAGGCAGATGTCTCACCTTCCTCTGCTTATATGGAGGACATGTGGAGTCATGCTCCATTAATCTAATATTTATTTTTAGGTGGGAGAGGCTCTCAGGGTTTGTGACACTGCTGATGCCTGAAATACAAAGCACTCAGGTATAATCCTGACCCTGAGGTCTCCTTTCTCCCTTTGATAATTACTTCCTCTCACCAAGTCTAAGAGGAGCAGTGGCTGTGATTACATGCATGAAGGAAGCACCAATACAACTGAAATGCTGATGGCTCTGGACAATTTGCAAGAAGGTATTTTCTACACTGAGCATAAAAAAATACAGATAGGCTCTTATTGTCTCAGCTGATCATGGGGGAGCCCAGGAGCTGTTTCAACCCTCAGATGCCATTGTCCTCCACACAGCCTGCACACAAAAAGAAAAAACAAACCACCTTGGTTTTATTGGGAAGACACGTGCAGGAGGCACTACTCACCAAGGATAAGGTGAGGGAATTAAGGTCATGAGTGATATAATCCCTCTGATTAGAAGTTAACTTCAATCCTCAGATATCTGAGACCAATTTCATTGACATTTCTGGTCCTACTTTCCTTCACTGGTATATTGTGATTTCTCTGGGATTTATCCACAGAGCAGATCACTGGGACAGTGACTCATGATAGCAGCATTTCTGGAATAAATAGTCTTTTTACTAGCAAAGTGAGAGAGATGTGACCTGTGGTAAGTATTTCTGAGTCTTTCAATAAAGTTATGGCAGTTAACTGGAGAAGTATGGAAAGGAACAATATTTCAAACGCAAATATTTTCCTGTTTTGACTTTAACTCTTGATTCTTTGCCTTAAGTTTTGACATTCACAGGTTGGTGTCTCCCAAAACAAATTTCACGTCAGATTCTTCTCCCAATCTCTGGCAGGGACATCCCAAGACCAGTTACAACATCAGCTCTTACCTCCTGTGTCACCTGCACACAGATTTTCCTGCCTTTATTGAAGATACTCCTGCATCAAGCTGAATAATGTTTGTCTTAAGCATATCCCTTCAGTAATTCACATTTCATTCAGTAAATACAGCTAGAAGAGCTGTTCTCTATATATCAATCCAGCAAGTCACTTAAAGTTCATATTCTCAGATGATCTATGCCTTCTTTCTGACATGGAGCCATTTCCTTGAGCTCAGAAGGGGGCTTAATGTCTGTCTGACCACCTAAGTGGCAATTTAATCTTTAATTGGAAAGTATTATTTCCACCTTTCCATGTGCCTTGAAAATATTACTCTCTGTAATATTTCCTCTGCACAGAACTGATCAGAAGGAAACTTTGCCACGGGTTCTGCCATTTCCTGCAGCTCACACCAGAGGCTGGGAGTGGAAAACACAGATGTTAGTAGAGTTGGATGCCTGAAGAGATAAATTCAACTCTCATTCTACCAGATCCAGGATGACAAGGACAGGGAAGCACTGTTATCAGCTAGGCAAACCTGGGATTTGAACCTATTTCTGCCAAAGTACAAGCTGACAAGCTCCACCCAGCCTCCAGAGGTAATAAATACACATGCATGTTGCTGTGTCCTCATTTCTGTGCAGACTGCAGAACTTACCATAACAAGTGCCTCAAATACCACCATTTTCCTTTCTCCTCTTGAAAACGGAATGCCAGTGAAGTATTTACAATTTCTACACCAAGAATTACATTTCCTAAGGGCTGCAATCACCCTGAGCAAAGGATGAAACCAACAACAAATGCAAATCCCCTGTCATCACTTTATTATGCAACTCAGTGTCAGACAGCCCTTGTGTGACAGTTTTGAGTCTGTTCTTCCAAAGTCCACAACAGGGTTAAGGGCAGATGGGTTTGACAGCAGAGATGCTGAGGAACAGCCCAGGGGAAGGTGTGGTGGGAAGGAGTGACAGCAGCATCTGACAGATGGACAGTGTCTCCAGGAAGGGGATTATGGGAGACAATGCCCCATGGAAAAGACTGAAAAGGGAAAATGGCTCCAAATTGGTTTCTAGGGGAAGGCTCAACCTTGTCACTCCTGAAAGCTACAGAGAGTCAAAGCTGCCAACTCTGAGACCCAAGGTTCACAAGATCAACTGCAGGCACAAGGCTGCTTTTGAGTTCAGAGGGCATAGCTGAAATTATTTAGTTCAGGAATCCTGGTGTGGGTTTGGTTTGGTTCAAGGCTGTGTCAGCCTTGTGTGCCACAGAGAAAAGGGATTTCTTAGAGTAGAGTGAGATGTTTAAGGCAGAAGGAAGCAGGACATGGACAGGCTGGAGTGAATCTGGAGGAGGCCAGGAAGATGATCAGAGGAATGGAGCACCTCTGCTGTGAGGAAAAGCTGAGAGAGCTGGGCTTCATCAACCTGGGGAGGAAAAGGTTCTGGGGAGACCTTAGAGCATCTTCCAGTACCTAAAGGGGCTACATGTAAAACAGAGACAAACTTTTTAGCAGGGCCTGTTGTGATAGGACAAGGGATAATGGTTTTAAATTAAAAGATAGATTCAGACTAGAAATAAGGAAGATATTTTTTACAGTGAGGATGGTGAAACACTGGCACAGGTTGCCCAGAGAGGTTCTGGATGCCCCATCCCTAGAAATGTTCAAAGTCAGGTTGGATGGGGTTACCCATCTCTTTCAAAGCAACCCTGCTCATTGCAGGGAGGTTGGACTAGATGAGCTTTACAAGTCCCTTCCAACCCAAAATGTTCTATGATTCTGTGAACTTCAGACTATAAATATGGAACAGAATAGGGAGTACAAAATACTCATAAAATTCTGGACTCCCCATCTCAAGGGACAGCTGACCAATGACTAATGTGCCAAAAGCTGTGTGAAAAAAGAAAATCAGCCCAAAGCATGAATATGGCTCAGGAATTTCTAAGCAAGGCCATTTTCAGAGGAGGGTTCAGCAGGCAGAGTTAAGCCCTGTCCCTATTTCTTATCCAGTGGAAATACAAGACTGGAGAGGTCACACAATCCCTCATGTGTGAGCACCATACTCATGGTGCTCACACATGCTCTTCCATCAGCTCTTGTTCAGCAGAGACCTAAGCAGCATTCTCTGAAAATGATGTAACAACACACACAAGCCTCCAGATTTATGGGAAAGGGAATCATGCTGCTCCTCTAACAATCTCCAGTAGGGAATTGTCAGTCTGTTACATTTGTTTGCTCGATTAATCATTCAGCCTTACAAGTATGCAAACCAAAGGAGTATTGATCTGAGGATCCATTGTGATGTGTTGACATGGAATTCTGTTACTGGGGCTCCCCATGGAGCTCTCCAGGCAGACCCAGCCTCTCTACCTGCTCAAGGCAGCTCTCCCTGCCCTACCCCAGCAAGCCACCTGCTGTGGTAAATTCAGTCAGAGCTGGATATCCATCTCTAATGTATGGATGAAAATGCTTTTTTACCTGTTTATGTAAAAATATGAGATTGTAATAGTGTTATTTTTAAAAAACTTTTTTTCAATTTTAACCAAATTACTCTGAAAATTTGAGTTGAGGTATCTGTGTCCTCTGTTCCAGGTGGGTAGATGGTCACTGTAAAATTCAATGAGACAGAGCTGGAATACAAGTTGTCCAATCACATAACACTTATTTTCCATTCTATTTATCTCAACTTCGCATCGAAGGAAGAAGTTCACTCAGAAGGATGTAATAAAAAAGAAGAAAAAGAAAAGGGAGGAAAGGAAGGAAAAACTGTGTTCTGTATGATGCCTTAGTCACTTCACAGTTAATATAAGCACAAAAGCATTCTTGTTCCTATTCATAAGCTCCCTCCCCCTGTGCTGTTCTAACAAAAGCAGTTTCAATGACTTTACATCTCAAGAATGCCAAATGAACCTACCTTTTATATTGCAGCACATTTTTTTCCATAGGATAACTATATCTCACAGTGCTTTAAGTTTTGCTAATAGATGTGGTTGTTTTACTAATCCAATCTGGCCAAAAATGGCACCTTCATATTTCAATAGAAGTTCAATGGCTCGTGGCAGAAGAGCAGGGACATAATTCTGCCTTAGTATTAGCTGTTAGTCCTCTTTTGGAAAGATTAATCAGTTTGCAGGATTCTTTCCTTTTGCCTATAAAATGAAGACTGTTCTTTAAGAGTTTTTAGCTTTACAAAAAGGTGTTGATTAGCTGGCTCAAGATCTCAGCACCTCTGTTATTGCCTCTTCCATTACCCTTCACATCAGCCTTACCCAAGCTGCCCTCCACCTTCTCTGCAGGCTCTCTGGCCACTCTCCATTACCTTCTCAGCAGGGCCATATTTCAGTATAGAATGGGCAGGGGAAGCAGGGCTGGTTGAGTGACATACAACAACCCACGGTCCTGAACATCGCCCAGAGAGGTTTATAAATCTCCCCTCCTACTGTTTGTCCAAGAGTAGAATCCAGATATTCTTCCCTAATAGATCAAGTCCAGACCTTCCACCTTTTTCTTTAAATGTCCTACATAAATCTGCCTACAAGGTGATCTCTTTCCCTACTATTTCTCTCATGCTGCCACACTTCACACAGCTTGCCAGATTTCTGGAATCCCAGATTTCTCCTAAAGGCCTGCAGTGTATGAACTGGGTTGTGCAGCAGGAAACTACAATGCTTTACAGGGAAATGGCCATTAATTTAATTTCCATGTGTAACAAGTAATTATTCTCATCTTGTCAGTATTACCAGGGTAGTAAATAACCTTTGTTTTTCTTGTATTGTGCAATACTGTTCTCATAAACCTCCATGGCTTGACATCTCAATAGCATATCACTATCAAGAATGAACAGCAAAGAAAAGTTTGGGCAAGGTTTAAAAGCTTCTGGTGGGAACTGACCCAACTATGTCCAAAGGAACTTTGCAAACTAGTTCCCAGTACAACTTAATGGAGCAACTTTATAATGAAATAGCTCTGTAATTACCTAACAACTTTTTAAAGCAAGTAACACTGGTGTAAGCAAAGGTCTGGGTTTCTTGTCTTTCCAGAATTGCTAAAGCAGGAGGGTTTTTTGTGGGATGGAGCCTGGAGTAGAGACCTTTCCACCAGCTGTTGCTACAATTCTTGTCTGTGATTTGTGACCAACAGCTGTGCTGACAAAAGCTTTGCAGTGTGGCTGTGCTGCACATGTGACACCGCTGCTGTGCTGTTTATGGGGAAGGAATAAGCTGTGGCAGCAGAAACCTCTCCTCCCCAATATCAGTTGCCTGCAAATACCCATCACTACCTTGGCCAATAACCACCAGCCTTCAGGTCTTACTCTTCTTGGAAATCAACAAGACACTGGCTTTGGATTGTTGGTATAGCATCAAAAACAGGTCTGGTCTCTTCTGTTGCTTGTAACTTTTGACAGCATTACTCGTATCTTCTTTTCTTAAGTTGCTCTGACTTCTGTGTTTTTATACAGAACCAGTAAAAATGAATCACCAGAGCACCAGGGAGCCATCCCCAGATGAATTGTTGCAGTATCCAGGCTCCTTCCAGGCTTCTTCTTACATCCATGGAGAGAGCGATGCTGATAAGCTCTCACAAAACTACTCTCCCTGGCTGTTATTAACCCATTTTAACCTTAAGCCTAATCCTCCCTTCTCCTACATTCCCTTTCAGTAGCCATTTCATTTATTTTTGTTACAAAAATTTAGAAACACCACCTGAAAAATGTTACCCATACAAAAATAAAAAGCCAGATAATGTCCTGCTGTTCACACTTTGCTGCGCTAATTCCCTGAGATACATCACTGGTATAATCAGATTTAAGTGTTCACAAATGGATCATAGTAAGACCAGTGATGAATGGTGGATTAAGCATTAATTATCATAAAAACAGATAAATAGAAGTGAAAATGGAAAATAAATTGTATTGGGTATAAGTAAAAAGTCTTCCAAAGGATTAGCTGAACATTATTAACAATGATGCCAGGGAAAGCACTTGATTGTGGATGCTGATTACTAGCTCTTTAATTATGTTCTTCTTAGCATTTTTTTAATTTTTATTTACTTTTACTAAAATCCTGAAGACTGTTGTGGCTAGTACTATTCATTCCTAAAGATGTAAGAGCTTCCTCCAACATATGAAACCAAACCCCAGGAAAGCAGATTTTCTAAGACCACAACCAACTTCTATCTTTCAGGGAGTTGAACTTAAATCAATGGCCACATTTCCCAGCTGGGCCCTGGCAATAAATTTTTGGGACACAGAAAATGAGAAGAACAAAAAAGAAAAAAAAAAAATATCACTGGTTTGTTTTATTCAGGCTACATGCTGGAACATCAGTAGGTGAAAATGAAGTAGAAAAATTCAAAGCTGAAGTTGATAATTTCAGGAGAGTTCAGTAAAATGATGATAAAAGGCATGATGTTTTTAAAGTCCATTTAAATCAAGATTTCTGGCAGATTTTGAAATGCATCTTCCCCCCTGCTCTAATCACAGAATACTGCAGAATAAATCTATGTGACAAAAAGAAATAAACCTCTGGCTGCCCCAACTCAGCATGACAACAATAATTCAACAAAGGAAAAACATTTCAGCACTCAACAACACGTAATTAACTTCAGATCTGTCCCTTTCAATCACAGATTATAGAGAACCACAAGAAAAGAAACTCTAAAGAAGATCCTTGCCCTGGCTGGGGAGGGTGAGAGGATCCAGGGCAGCAGATTTCTGTCATCTCCCATTTCAATCTTCCTTTTTCAGATCTCTTGGCAAAGCTTTGCTGAGAGTTCAGCCCAGCTCATGTTTATGTGCTCTGAACTATTTAACATCTTCAATAAACCCCGTGGCTGGGAGCTCATCATTTTATGTACTGAGAGCTCCATTAGTGATGGCTGTAAATGACACTTTACATTACCCAGATGCTCACAGGTGTAGTTTTTGCCAGGGGATTCTTATTTGGAGAACACTGCACTGAGAGGCATTAATTACATTTCTCTCTTGGTTTTATATACACTGATTTATTTCCATTAGCTTTTTAAACTCAGAGGCAAATCTGGCTTCTTAGACATATAGATATTTTTGCCATATTTATGCATAACAGGGCAGAATTATTAGCCCAGTTTTAATGCTCCTACATAAAGCAAGCTTCTGATTTTATGAATAGTAGAAATAGCACCAAGACTATTCTCATGCCTGGGGTAGCAAACGGGATTTATCAAGTTAGACTGCAAATCCCTGTAAGAGCTGGATTTTGTTACCTCTTGAAAAGCTTTCCTCACTGCCTGCAATGGTGATGTGACAAGACAAGGCATCCCAAGGTATCCTCAACACATGACCTCCTTCTTCTGCTGAAGGTCACTCACTCTCTCCCAGCTCACTCTCAAGGAGTTTACTTGGGAATACATGACAGTAAGAGACCTTCTTGTCTGAGTGAAGACAGGCTTTGCAAACCACTGCAGTTTTATAGTATTTGTTTTGATGCAAAACATGCAAATGACATCCTGCTTTGAAAAGAATGACATGTATGTGATTTAATCCCTCTAGCACTTTCCAAATTTATCTTGGGATACATCTAACATTAATTTATCCAGAGTCTAGAATTGGTAATTCATTTGGTAGAAGAGTTTTTAGCCTTTTAAATATTCTAGTTTTTTATTATTTTATTTGAAATTATTAATTATCATGGAGTTTTGTGAGTTTATACTTCCTTTTTATTCCTTTTGATGCAGTAAATAGGAAGGAAATTCTATAGATAGCAGATCTATAAGCTATGTCCCAACTGAGAATTTGCCTTGCCTTAATCATCCCAAGCAATGCTAAGCTGAGTGCTCCTGAAGTATTTCCTCCAGTGGTGAAAATTTTACATCTCCCATACATCTTCCACAGATCTTCAAAAAGACTTTTCCTAACTTCAATGTCATTCTAACCTGAACCTCCTTTTCTAGGGGTTAAGCTCACTACTTCTTGTCCAACTCCTAGGGCATTCATATTCTCTATTTGTAATAAATTGAAGGCATAGGTCACATTTTCTAGTCCTCTCCTTCTGGAATTCATTTTTCAGTCTCTACAACTGCTCAGGATTTGCTTTGAATATCTCACTAATATGTGTCTATAACACTCAGCTGAGATCTCACCACTGCTGGCTACAATGTACATGAACCTCCAGTCTCTCCCAAATAATCCCCTGTGCATACACCTCCCAGCCCTACATGAGTGCACAGTACAGCATAGTACACCAGTGGTTATGAAGATCTGAGAAAAAGACAGTGCATAAATTGGTTTTCTCACTTTTTCTGAAATGCTAATATCTGGAAAAACTTTCCCTCTAGAATGTCATAAATTAGTTTTCATTAACATGCAATTTAAACACCTCTCAAAAAAATCAATCTATTCAATTTTTCTGCTACAAATTTGCAAACAGTTTCTTTACTAGCTTGGTTTGTAAACATGGAAAAAGCCCACATATTCCTGAGGAAAGCTGTCTAGAGACCCCATCCTCTAGCAAAGTCTTTATCTCCCATGTAAGTCTGTGTAGGACAAGCACTTCTGCTGCAACTACAAAACAGACACACTGCTTTTCTATTCCCATTGCCTCCCACTCTGCCAGAATTATAACACAGGCCAGGATCTCTACTGGGATCTGGGCTGTCTTTTTCATTTAGGGTTACACTGGAGACTGCTAATCTCAATGTTTTGCTACCATAATTGGATTAGCCAGAAGCATGAAATGAAGTTATACTTCTAGCTGACCAAATTAAGCTTGGCAATAAATTCAGTCTTGTAACAATCATGGAATCATAGAAGGGTATGAGTTGGAAGGGGCCCAAAAGATCATCTAATTCCAATTCCCCTGCCATGGGCAGGAACACCTTCCACTAGAGCAGGTAGCTCAAAACCCTGTTCAACCTAGCCTTGGACTTTTCCTGGTAAGGGTGTCTACAACTTCTCTGGGCAACCTGTGCCTGTGTCTCATCACTCTCTGAATAAAGAACTTCTTCCTAACATCTAATCTACCTCTCTTCTTTTTAGTTTAAAACTATTCCCCCTTGTCCTATCAGTGTCTGACATGCAGAAAGTGTCTTGATGTAGTGCTGAAAGCCCCTCACCAGGAGATGTGACAACTCTGTGATACCTTTGTATTCCCATGTTGTGCTGGTCAGCGGTTTCTAAAGCTTACATTTAAACCTCCTGCCTTCATAACTGCAAAATAGACAAGAATTCCTGATTCAGTCTTTGAAGTTCTCCAGTGATTGTTTAACTGTTCCTGGCTGGCCACCTACTTTTTGGTAGATTATGGTCCATTGCAATTGGGTGCAATTTGTGGTGCAGTTTTACAAACCCACCTTGGTGAGGAGAGAAATGCTCAAACACAATTTGGGAAGGATTTGAAATAAACTGAGTGCAATCAAAAGGGAAGGTCAGACCACAATGAAAGTAAGTGGCAGTATAACATATCTGACAAGCAGAAACATCACAGCTAATAAAGTGCAGTATGGGAAGTTATGTTTGATTTTCAGTCATTTATAAGAAGCCCTTCAATTGCCTGTCACCATATTAGCATATTTAAATAGTTCTAATCTGGTTTCATCACTGTGATTAAAATTGCTGACAAGGGTGGATAATAATGATGAACAGAATCAAGCAGCAAGGAGTGAGATAGTAAATGGGTTTGTAGAGGCATTAGGACCAGCAGCACACCTAATACAAGAACAAAACCAGATCCCAAGAGGAAAACTCGGAAGGCAAAATTACAAGAAGTGGCCGTGTTTCAAAACTTTCTTTCATTTTTTCACTTTAGTTCACTCTTTGAATTAGATCATAGATGAAGTGGGGGTCAAAGGGGGTAGAAGGCATGCATCATTCAAAAGGCATAAGTTGGGAGGTATTAGCTCTCAAGTAATTTGCTCAGAGGCAGCAACTCTGATATGTCCTGTACTGTCAGATCTATTGATGGGCAGAATTTGTTGGCACATCACTGGTCCTGTCAAAAATAACCCAAGAGGATGACAAATGCTCAGAAACATCATGAGCCTGAAAACCCATGGGACCTTTCTGAAATTATCTTTTGCTTTAAGTATTCTGATTTAAGTATTTCTTATCTTAACTTGGAATCTAGGAGAGCATTTTATTTGATAACTGAAAAACATTGCAAGTAAGGCTTCAAGGAAAAGCACTGATGGCCCTCGAAGAAATTGAAAGACATGGAAAGTACCTCCTTTCTGCATGCCCCAAAGCAATCCAAGTGAGGACTAAATTCAATCCTTGAGCAAAGCAGTAGCAGCAAAATCATTTCCACATTAAGAAACAATTGATGTGATTTTGAAGAACATTCACAGTGCGGAGGAAGTTCCTCTGTATTCCCCAATGTCTGCAACAGTCTATTTTGAGCTGCTGGGTTTCTGCAAACCCTCCTCACTGGAGTATGGAGATGGAGCAGCTGCTGTTTCTGGAACTGCAGTATGGCTTTCCTGAAGGACTCCTTCCCTTCAGGCACCACAGCCTTGGGCACTGCACACTGAGAGTGAGATGACATCTGTCCCAGAGTCTTCTCCACACTCCCATCTTGAGTTTTTAATCATTTAAGCACCCCAGAACATTTCAGATCCCCACACACAAAGAAGATTTGCATCTTTAGGCCTCCAAAATAGCATTAAAAACCTGCTCTCTTCTAATATCATGCCAAAGCATCGGCAGTGTCTTGTGGCATACATGGGAATTAAGCTCATGTACTAAATTTTGGGCTACCATCCTGGAGACCTTTCCTTCTCTCCTTTGTAGGGACTACAAGTCTCCAGAGAATGAACAAAATCAGTATCTCTCTCTTTGTTCCTGCCAATGGGGATCACAGGGCAATGTCCCCAAGCTTGGATGCTGCCCCAAGGCTCATTTACTAATCCCCAGGGACCATCATTGGGAGTTGGGAGCACATGGACCCCACCAGCACCTGCCTCTGTTGTCCCCTGGCTGTTTTTACAGAAGTGGCTAAACTGCAGGAGAGCCTGTGAAAGCTCAGCAGGAGGGTAAAACAAGCAGAGAGAAACCAACTGGTGTGTAATCAGAGACAGAAGAAGTACATACAAAATAGATCCCTCTCATTCCTACAGATCCATCTCCATTTGTATCTTTTACACCTAAGCTTTTTCCACTGAAAATGACAGAAGGCAATATGTCTCTGAGAACAGAGATGACAATTGCAAATGGTAGGTGTTTTCACTAGAAATTGCTAGCACAAATTTTGATGTCTTTCTCTCATGGAGGCCTTCAAGGAAAAAAAAATGATGCCTTGGAGGTTTTATGAAAAGCTGGAATATTGCAATAAAATATAATGCAGTACAAGGCTATATAAAATTTATGGGGCACCTTTTATAGGAATATCCCAAGGGGCTTCATATAATAGCTATAAAATAGTAAAACACATCAGGACACAGATTTAATTTTTAAAATGGCAGCATATATATTAATGATTTACCATCATTACTCCTCATTGGAGGTCTAAGAACACTAATAAAATAGTTCTATCAAAAGTTAATTTAGGTGAAATGTTTTTAATGTCTGAATACGGATCACATTTTAGTAAGTTCAACTGATTGATTAAAACAACACCAAAACAGAAACAAAAATGGTGTGTTTCATTCAGGAAGGGTTTCTGAATTATTAGTCACTCGATTTTTTTTTACTGTTCCCTAAGGTTGCCCAGGTCCACAGCTCCCAAACTTGCAAAGGGACAACTGAGAGGAAATCAGCTGAGCAGACATTCACTCCTGTGCAATCCCACCTGCCAAAATGCTTCTATCAAGGACAGTATGTAAAAGAAAAGGAGGGTCCTGCCAGGAAACAGCAAGTAAGGTAAGCAAAGGAATATACATCATCAACAGCATTGGAAATGTCTTGGAATGTCTTAGAAATGTCTCCCTTTCATACCCCTCCTCTGGCATTGCTGTAACAGAATTCTATGTCCCATCAGCACCCAGACCACCTTACACAGAAAAGTTGACAAAACCATGCAGTCCAGAGCTCTCCCTGAACTCCCATGGGTTAACAGCTACAGACTCTGATTTCTGCTCAATCTAAGTTTAATTTCTTTCAAATGAGGACTGGAACCAGATTGAGCTGCAGCTCTGCAAATGAGTTGTTTGAAGAAAGATAAGCCAAGCACGGTGAAACACACAATTAATACACTGAATAAGTTATGAACTGACCCCAGGGAATGAAAAGTAAAAGAATGGTGTCTGTTTTTCAGCTCTTTGATAATGGAAAAGAGGTCAAGGCTGGAAAAAAAAAATCAAAATCATAGACCAAAGTAGGAGCATCAAGTCAGATGGGGCAGTAACAATTAAAGGCATTAAAGGTTGTGAAAGCTCAGCAACTGTATTTATCTGCTGCTGTGCACTGAAGTTTAACACTAAAGTGACCACAAGCCCACATATTTCAAAGACCATCTGAGGAATCTATAAACATCTAAGGTCTTGAAATATCAAGAAGTAGCCTGAGCAAGCTGCTGGACTTCTTCTGTTGGCAATCTGTCTGTGGGAAGTTGGGTTGAAGAAGCAGAGGTCTTGTTTTGTTCTAAATTCCAATGTCCTTCATCCCACACTGGAAATAAGCTGAAGAATCAGCAAAACAGATTGTTTTAGAAATAAAAGCTGTATCCTTCAGGCAGCTGTTTAGGGACAAGGAAAGTCTATTGCCATGAACAAAGACCATATTCATGTGAAGTGCATCTACTGGTACTGAAGACCGACCCAAAACACAAACCCACATCCTTGAACTTGACCTGCTCTTTAACAGTGTATACCGGATGACTGGGCTACAGAGGCACCTGCAGCAGATCATCTGCTGAAACTGCTGCAAGTTTGGCTGGAGGGTGTGAGTGACAGCATTCCCACCTGGACATCCCCAGTGCACAGGCTGGGGGTGAGCACAGACACAGCACAACAGCCAGGCACACCCACTGGTGTGGGGAAGACTTCTTATAGCCCTAACTCCTGGTACCTGAGAGGCAGAACTATGAGCAGAATGGGGTTTTATCCTCAGGAGAGTAACCCACAGTGATCCTCTGACCCTGCTCATGCACTTTTGATCACCTCTGCACTGCCTTCAGAAGAGACATACAGACACACACACACACATCCTCTGTCTGCAGCATCCATGGGGTGAAAATGCATTGTCCTCTTGTCTGTAAACCACTGTAACAGTGAAGTGAGCATCTGGATTCCTGAGCTTTCCCTCCAAAGAGTCTGGAAGAAAGCACCAGATGAAGCCTGGTCTTCTGCAAATGCAGATCAGGGATAGTTCTACAGTGAAGTAGACAAGCAATCCAGACAGGCATCCCCTGAACCATCTTAGTATCTGTCCTTGTCTCTAAATCAAGCTGAAGAACTTCACATCCTCCATATAAGTTTAAAAAAAAGCTTCTGATCCCCAAAACTTTATTAACAGGTAGGCAAGTTCAATCCCCAAGGACACTGAGCTCCCCAAATGGAGGGATTGGGATCCCACCAGGGCTGAGTGCTCTGTATTGACAAAGGGCATGAATTGGTCAAGCCAGCAGAAGCAAACCTAGCCTGTAATAGGGCTTGTCAGGCAGGATATCACCCAGCAGGCTTAATAGTTCTGACTGATCTGAAAAGCTGTAAATTAACAAAATCTGTATGTTTTACAAAATTGAGTAAGTAATCAAAGCCCTGCGGTACTGAAATGATAAGCCCAAAGATACAGCACAGGAGAAAGCTCCTTATTGCTTAATCCTCAGCTCTCAAGCAAGCCAAGCATAAAATCCTTTAATCAAATCTAATAACCTGGGATAATCTTCAAAATAATGTCTGCAAGGAATAACACATTCCTGCATTCATTAAAGACTGAGATTTTTTTTAAAAATGGATTTTCATTAGTAGCAGTGCTAAAGGTATTCTCACATGTTGCATTATGCATAACTTCCCACAAGTAAAAAAAAATAAAAGAATATTTAAAACTTCATTGATTACGCATTCTGACAGTATAAAAACCAGATCCCTCAACACAGAACAGCTACTTCTTATGTACAGGAAAAAATGACATGTAAGTGTAACCATATCAAACACCAAAACATGATGCTCTCTGTCCTGAAAAAATCGTCCTAGATATCAGAATTATTTATGGTTCATGAGAACAGATTTATTAAGAAGAAAAGTCTTACTCTTGTCCTTGGTTCCTCAGTGGTTTTTTTAGCTGCCAAACTGTCTTTGGTGATTTTGGGTTCATAAGTATCAATCAACCCACAGCATCATTTATTTCTAGGAAATTCTGTCTACAACTATTTTTTAAAACTGAGAGTACACAAGGCTGAAACATATTGTCTTATGGAAGGTTTAAATGCCATTAAACACAACAAACTCTGTCTTAATACAAAACATCTCAGAGCCTAACAAGAGTCATTTATGCCTCCTCTGCAACTGATAGATGACAAATGATAGACAAGTCCTAACTCCTTGCCAATTTCTCTCGTCAGCAATTACATTTTGCCTTTCTACAATGCTCTTGCAGATTTATTCAATTCTGAAGCATGACAAACAATGAAAACAGAAAAAAGATATTTAAAAGCTGGCAAAATCATTTCATAATGTGAACAGATTTGCCTGTATTACAAACAAGTGATCACAAAGATGTTTATTTTTCTGCTCACTCATCAATTGTGAAGTGATAATGTGGTATTTACACATCACACAGAAGCAAACAGTTTTCAAGCAAAGGCTTTTATATGAATTTCCCTTTCTGTCTGTGAAAGTGAAAAATCAGCTGTGCCATGGGATAATATCCCTCTTTGTGGTGACTACTCTGAAAGTAAAGATAGGGCAGCCACAAGTGATTACTACCAGCAGTATTCCTGCTCATCCTCATGCCATTCTGCCCACAAGCCAGTGTGGCATCAGTAGGGAGAAGGGTTGCTGCCTCCAAATAGTAATGCAAATAAAAATCTCATTCATTCACACCGCAGAAAATCAGGCTGGAAGAAATCCAATCCAATCCATGGCATCACCTGTTCCACTCATCTCCCTGCCCAAGGCATTCCTGACATTCCTGATGAATGTTGGTCAATGAAGTCAGCCCCAAAGAGTCTCTGCAGCTCAGTTTGAAACTTCCTTGCTGAAGGTCAAGCCTTCTCCTTTTTCCATTTTAAAAATGCATTTAAAGATACTCTCCTTTTTTCTTTAACTAGAGAAAATAGGAGGGAAATAAGCAAAAAGTAATAAGAAAATTAAATAAAGAAGATAGTATGTTCTTATCAGCATTCTTTGTTTAGCTTGAACGAGCCAAATTCTTTCAATATTTTATTGTAGGTCATGTTTCAAACTGTTCTCAGCTAGAGAATAGATGATCTCTGTTTTGAAGGACAGCACTAAAAATGGCACAATTCTCTGTCTAAGGCCATCCTTTTGCTACACAGAAGTAATTACATCAGAGGGCAGCCTGTGCTCCTGTTCACACATTCCCTGTGACACTAAGTACTTTGCAAAGCTTGTCATCATTCATCTCTGTCTATTTTGCAGTTCTCTATAGCCTCTTCACCCATCTCAGAATGTCCTGAGAGTTTTCTCCTCATCCTATACTCATCTACTTGATTATTCCTACATAAGTGCAATCATTCCCTATTAAATAATGTTCTCATTTTTCAGGTCATACCTCCATTCTGTCAAAATCATTTTGAATTATGGTCTGTGTCGCTCTGGTGGGGAATCTCATGTCAGGATCCTCTCTATTGTACAGGTCACTAATAAAAACACTGGTCACAGCCAAATCCTGAGGAAACCTTGAAGGACTTCCCTGACTATATCCTTCATTTCAAGGTGAAATGCTTGTGTGTTGTGCATTTTCTGAGAGAACTAATGAGTCTACTGTCATTTCCTCTAGGCCACACTTCCATCCACATTCTACACCCACTGGGTACCTCACTTATCTCCAGGCACTCCCATGGGAAAAAAAAGGTTGCTAAGGGCTGCTAAAATTCCTTTGACAGAAAAACTTTACATGATCAGTTTGAGAACTCCCTCTGCTGTTTTGCTCTCCTCCTCTGGCTGTCATTTCACTCCTTTGTGCTACAGGTATTAATAGTGCTGTCTACCTGCTGGCAAGTAAAGATCAGCACAGAATAAAGCATTCATCAGTTTAGGCTACTCCAAATCTTCTGTCTATTAAGTGTCAACGTTTGGACTTCTCCTCAGTAATGTGCCTTGCTATTTCATCTCACTTCATGTCTTAACCTTTTTTATTAGGTCACTGAGAGCTCTCACAATGCCTTTATTCTCCTTCTTAGTAACTTGGCCTAGTTTCTACTTTCTGTATCCTTTTCTCCTGTGTTTGAAGTCAATGAAAGGCTCATAATTTAGCCAAGTTGATCTTCTACTGACTTCTTATCTCTCCTCCACAAGGAGAGAGCCTTATTAATATTCTTCTTTAAGGAACTGCCAGCTTTCTTAAATTCCCTATTCCATCAGCCTTGCCTCCCAGGCAACACCTACCATTTTTGTGAGTATTGAAGCCTTCCTACTAGAAATCCATTGCTACTGTTTTGTTGCTTATGTTCCTTCAAATCCTGTGACTCATAAATTTATCATTTCATGATCATTCTCAGCTAACATGATCTTTGCCTAAATACTGTAAAACAGTTTTTTTTTTCTATTGGTCAGTATTTAATCAAAGTTCACCCTATTTTTCTTATCTTAATTAACTTTACCAAAGTCCATCAGAAACACTTTCAAAACACTTGCTGAACAGGCTCTCTCTGAAATATATTTTATTTGCAACAGATATGTGGGTAACTAAGAACCTGCATTAAGATTTACAGCTCCTTCTGCTTGTTCATCATCCTTCTTGCATTACAGTGAGTGCTCTCCAGTCCTATGACTTTGTGAAGAACAACCCAGACTGGTTTTTATGTCCACCTAAGTCATCATTTTTTATGCTGCTTCTGGACTGATTAGTTCCAAGTCAAAGATCTTCAGTGGTCTCCATTTCTGCTCATCCCCTTTTCAAACATCATTCTTAGGTGAGGAAAATGAAAACCTCTGGGTATGTAGCCATGCATTTACTTCCAAGATGTGTGTTATCACTGCCTGTACTGATCTCAGAGTGAAAGGGCTGAAAATAGCACCAGCTGTGCCCTTGTTTCTCTCACCCTTGCCCCTTCTCAGCCCCTTATGACCCCTTTGACCTGCAATACTGAAATGTTCCCTGAAGAGAAGAAGACCCCACAAGACAGGAAACCAGAGCAGGTCAGTGAAACAGAGAGCTGTGTGTACATGGCTGACCAGGGTAGATCAATCTACTTCAACAGTTCAGAGAAAGGAGTTCAGCAGCTGGACAGAGACAGGATGATCCAGCAGCTGCACCATAAAAAGACAGAAGACAGGACAATGGCAGAGAGAAAAAGACATTCACAGAGAAAATGATGCTCAGAGAATCACTGGCTTTGGAGATTTTCAAACTGGTCAGAACAAGGCCCAGGTCCCTGAAGACTCAAAGTCTTTTCCACTGAAGTCTGGGGCTGTGATCCTGCTTTTTTGGCCTCCTTTCATAATCCTGACTTTTACCTTCATGCAGTCAGTATCATCAGGGTTTCTGCCAAACTTCACACGGCCCAGCACTGTAAGCATGAGGTTCAGCAGTGTCTCCCCACTCATCAGCTTCTCAATCACCTGTGTCAAGGAGCTCTGCTCAGTGCTGTCATCAGAAACTTCCTGCACTGCCTGCCCTGCTGGGCCTTTCCAGCACATCTCATGGTGGCTTCAGTTCACCATGAGATTCAGGGCTTGTGAACATGAGGTTTCTGCCTGTTGTTTGAAGATAGTCTCACATACTGGTTTTTTTCCTTCATCCTAAATGCTCTGTATTTTGTGAACATTAATACAAAAACTCAGCAAAGATGGAAATACATTTATAAATTCACAGCAAGTCTGTCCATTACTTATTAAAAACTGCAATGAGGAAGAGACAAAATGAAGAGGCAAATTTAAGGACCCTTTCCTCGGAAGATGGGGTCATAAAAGACTTTTTTATTAAAAACCAGACAGTTTATAACTATTAAAAAGCAAGTCTGTGAGCTCTAGGGATGGATTTCGCACCACTATAGTCAAGATATATACAGATGTGCATCTATCAAACAGTAAAATAAATAGCTACACAGAATTCTAGAGAAAGGCCAAGAAGATATATTGATAAGAATCTGTAAGCAAAATTGGGAAGCAACTGCAACAGAGATGAATTTTACAAATGGTGGAAAGCAGGAAGCAATGCCACAACACAGCAATCAGCATGACTACAGGAAGCAAAAATACTACAGAAAAAAAATCAGGCAACTGCACAGGCAATGGGAAAAAAAGCTGTGTTGATGTGTAAAACTTATATTCCAGTGCACCATAAGTCAGTGAGATATGTGTTTTAAACACAGGAAAGAATTTTTAACCATTGTTCTCAAGAGATCTTGTTCATTAAATAGCATTCCAGTAACACACACAAGATAGACACAGAGGAGCAAGTGTAGCTAAAAAAAAATGACCAAATTGCCACAGTGGGAACCACTACATTTCACAAAAGGGTATCCTATACGGAGCCCCCCAAAAAAATATGACCAAACAACGTGCCAGTAAAACCACAGGAGGTCAGAAAAGACACAGAGCATGTGGTATCTGCCATCTAAAAGCAGGAAACAACATTCAGAGAAAAACGCAATGAATGGATCTGATTAAAACGCAATGAATGGATCTGATTTGTCCTTGGTTACCAGTAAAGCAAGGGAAAAGGTAATGTCATATCAGAATTATAAAATTCTTTTTCATACCTCCTAGAGAACCTACAGAACCTTCCTCATGCAGGAGTTTTTGAAGGCAGGCTGGAGAAGTGTCACATGTGGATAGCCTGGGTGTACCTGCACACCACCATCAGAGGGAGGAGGCCCTCTGGTACATTTTCCCTGCATTTTCTATTGCAGTAGGAACCATTCTCTTCACCTTGGAAGAAAATGGGCCATTCTCTTGGATTACACAATTTTTGGTTCTGAGATACAGCTGGACAAAATTAAACAGAAGTGTCAAGTTTAATGACATGAGAAGTTGAGCCTTCTCCTTCCTCATAACAATGCCATGGGATGCAGCAAAGGATCCAAAATGACACTTTTGTACCTTCTGTGCCACGACAGAGGAAACTGGAAAAGCAGGGTGCTAAATTTATGAGCAGAGCTGAAACCCTTACATCTATTTCCACCTGATGAGGGTAAAGTAGAATTTAAATATTAAACAGGAATATGTAAAAAAATTTCACTGGACAGCAAACCAGACAATTCATCTGAAAATGTGAAAGGGCATGCTGATGGCCTGGGGATATGAGCTGCAGCAAACACTAAGAATGACTGAAGCAAAGGATCTTAAGCCATAAAAGACCAGACTTTAGTCTCAAACAAGAGCCATATTATTTTAAAGTGCAAAAAAGCCTTGTCCCATGACCTCCTTTTCAAGTAATATTCCATGTGCCAAGACTCCAGTATAAAATGGTTCAAAAATCAGAAGAAAAATGTAACCCCCCTGCAAAGCAACAGAACCTGTGCTAGATTAGCAAACTGCCATGGGGGCTACAGCACAAGAGGAGCCCAAAAATGAAAAACCTTTTGGCATCAGCAGAAAACACCAACTTTTGACCTGTTGAAATAAATCAAACTCTGTTTACAGAACAGCAGGGAGGGCTGGGAACAGAGCTGATGCAGTATCACAGAGCAGGCTGTTTATTAGCCTCCTACACACCCACAGGTTTGGGAGCTACTTGAAGATGTGTACACAAAGTGAAATAGATGGTGCACTTGCTATATTGACCCAAGCAAGTATCTATGAATAACATTTTCAAGCTTCCCCTGGAGTTGCACTTTCAAAGCAGAAACTAATCAATGAGCACTGGCTGTAAGACCCAAAAGAGAAACTAACAGATACCACCAAAGAGGATTTTGCAAATATGGAAGTACTTAATCACAACTAAGGTTCAGCTTGGGTCCCATTAGTAATACCACAAACACTTTCAAGAGCAGCTAATGATCTGAAACCAGCAGTAAACCTGCATGCAAACATGATAAAAAGCTTTGCATTGAATCTGCAAGTCTGCAGATGAACTAGAAACAGATCACTGAAGAAGAAACATTGCAAATAGAAGAGAATCAGTCTGTGTGCATGTTTCTAATATCAAAATTCAAACACTGCTGTGTGGGATGCTTCTCAGGGCTGAACAAAACAACTCCTACACCAGTGGAAAGAAAAATGTCAGAACGAATACCAGAATCAGAAAATCCCAATAAAATGAGATAGTTCTCTCTTGGCCACAGATAAATGGAGGCATTAAGGAAACACTTAAGCACCAAAAGAAGAGAGACATCAAAAACAAAATAAATGAAGAAAATTATTTCATAGTTTAAAATAGCCAGAATTTGGTAAAATGGACAGTCCTAAGCCAAGTTATTATGTTCCAGAAGGAATCATTTCAATCACAGTCACTAAGGAGAGATGAAGACAAGACTTTTAAAAGAATCAAGCTTTTGAGAGAAGCCTTTTGACAGCAGGAAGTGAAAGGGGCAGGCACCTACCTGATAATCCATGCATTGACAGCTCAACAGAGTGCTGCCCCAGAGGGCTGCAAAACAGTGGAAAGATTCTGCTCCCTCCTAAGACATTGAAAGTTTGCCTGAAAGCAAACTAAAAGGCTAGACCAGTTACTGGATTTATCAGAGCTTTAATTTAATGATTCTTTTCTTACAAAATATAGAAAGGGATCAAAATAGAGTAAATAGAGATTTGCAGAAACGGAAGCCTCATTTTGCTATGATTTCTGGATTATGTATTGTGTTTTCTGCAAGATTTCATGTTCAAGTAAAACAATCCCACACAGAGTCTGGTTAGAAGATGGTGTTTGTGAAGTATTTCATGTCCTGCATGGGTAGATTCAGACTAGACATAAGGAAGAAATTTTTTGAATTTGATTTCTTACATTAATTTTCAGTGAAACACAGGAACAGGCTGTCCAGAGACATGGTGAATGATCCCTGGAAACATTTGAGGCCAGGCTGAATGGGGCTCTGAGCAATCTAATGTAGTTCAAGGTGTCCCTGCTCATTTCAGAGGGGTTGGACCACATGACCATTAGAGGCTTGTTCCAACCCAAACCATTCTGTGGGCCTGAAATCCTTACAAAATACCCTTCTTTTAAATAAAATTGTCCTTGATGTTCAAGAGATACACTAAGAAGCATTTTTTTTCTGTCACTTTGAGTATCGCACAAGAACCCTGCATGCTAAACAAAATTCAAAAATCATGATAAAGGATTATTAAACATCTATTTCATAGCCAGTTCTGTTCTGGCTGCACACTGCTCCTGCAGTCCAATTCACTCTCCTTAGCACTCTGTAACAGGAACAAGTTAAGTTTACATCATTCCTTATTACCACTGTAATCACAGTCTTGAGACAAGATTCATATTAGCCATTTTCTGCTCTTGTTGCATCATTTGTCAAGAAAATGAGGAATAAGAATTTCAGCACCTAATATGCTCTGTGAGTTATAGGACTGTGCCAGGATTATACTCAGCTTTTCTGATAGTTGGTAGTTCACTGTCCTACCTTCCTCTGCATGCACCTGCTTGAGAGCTGACTTATAACCAGCCATCACTTCCCTTTTCTAGGGAGAGCCTTCACTTCTGGATCTGCCCAAGCTCTGGCACCTAGTAAGCAACCAAAAGAGGGTAATAAATCTATTAATTGAACAATAGCCCAGCCATAAGTCTGGTATCACCTCAATCCATTTTGGGGAGCTTGCTCCCAGCTGCCAGGTGTGAGCCTTAGTATGCACATGGTCCATTTGCAGCTGTACAGGAGACAGAGATGTCAGGCACAAGGTTTTTTAAGTGTGGTGGGTGATGGATATGAACCACAGGAGTGTGTAAATTTAAATAGGTATGGATATTGATCCTCCATACAGAAATACTCGAGGTGTTTGGTTTGGTATTTGGTATTTTATCTCATTGCCTTTGTGTTTATTGAAAAGCCTCCTCCCACACCCTGTGCTGAGGGCAAAGCCAAGGGCAGTGAGGCACTGCTTGGGGTAGATCAAAGTAGAGACTACACAAGCCTGTACCAAAATATGTGAGAGCAGGAAGGGTGCACCCAAGGGTGATGGCTGATGCATTAAGGATCTTTTCTCTGTGTCTTTAAAAAAGGTCATGGTGGCTGGAGAGGTTTGTGCTGACGTGAGCAAGGCAAACATCAGATGCATCTTCAAGGATGGCAAGAGGGAGCTGGAGCAGGAGCTTAACAGACTGGAGAAATGAGCTGGCAGAAATTTCCCAGAGTTCAGGAAATTCCCTGTACATGGGGAGGAATAATCTGCACTCTGGCACAGGCTAGAGGCCAAGCAGCTGGGAAGCAGCTCCACAGGTAAGGATCCACAGGTGCTGGTGGGCAAATTGAGGGCAAATGAGCAGTGCACCACTGCAGCAAATATAAACAACCAATTACTGGGCAAAAGCATAGAGAACTAGTCAGGAGAAGTGATTTTTCATCGTTGTTTGGCACTTGCAAGACAGCATATGGAGCTCTGTGTCTCAGTTGGGGCTCCTGCACACGGGAGGGACACAGACATACAAGAGAGAGTACAGCAGATGTTCCAGAGCCTGAAGCACATCAAGTACCCTAAGAGGCTGAAAAATCTGGTTTGGTTCTGCCTGGAAAAGAAAGAGGGTCCAAGGGAGGATCTTATTACTGTCTTTCACTACTTGGTGGGATAGTATAGACAGAAGACTCACAAAGTGTTCAGAGAGGTGAAGGGCAACAGGACAAGGGGTAAGAGGTGCTAGTTACAAGAAAAAATCCCATGAAATATAAGTAAAAGCTCAACATCTTGAGGGTAGTCAAGCCTGAAATCTGTGTCCTCAAAAACATTTTCAGCCCAACTGGAAAAGGCCCTGAGCAATATCACCCAACACTGAAGTCAGTCCTGCTTTAAGCAAGGCCTTAGACCAGCAAATCTTCAGCCTAACTCAATCACTTTGTGATACAGGACCAAGTTCAACATCAGCCCTTTTCTTCACTGCCTTTGTCTCCAGCCTTACAAGGTTGTGTTGTTTTGTCAAACATTCTCAAACACACCCTCCTCAGGGAGCCTTCTTCCACGTCTCTAAATCTTTTGAAGTATTCTAATGCTGCCAGTAATTACTGTCTACCTTTGTATTATGGATGGAAAGTGGCACGTTGTTGAATATGAAAAGTAAAGTCACTCACAATGTACATTCTAACAACAGGGAACTTAGAGTGGAATTAATGACTGATGAAACCACAATGAATTGAGGAAAGGGTAATGAGCTCCCTGTGGCCTCCACTGTGCTGCCCACGTTCCATTATCTGCTAAAATCTCTCTTCAAAAATCTAGATTCCAACACTATGTGAACTGAAACTAATGAAAACATCATCTTAATTAACACAATATGATAAAACAGTTGGAAAGCACCTCTGAATAGCAATGAACAGCAGCCCTAGATGAAAATAGACATATGCAGACATAGATGTTGAAGAGAATTCTCTTCTGTAATTAATTTCTTGCATGGGAGCTGATTCCACGAAAATATTTACACCTCTTCCTCACAGATATATTTTAATATTTCAAATTAGATGTTCCAAAATATTCACAGCAAAACTTTCATATCAAAGAAGATAATAGGCAGATGAAGTTTTCAGGTTTCACCATAAACTTGCAACCCAGATTCCAACAGAAACTGTACAGAGCTTTTGAGTGTATTTGTACAATTTTATGGCTTTCAGTCAAATTCTCAAGTTCCTGCAAGCCTTCCAACAGCTGCCTCCCACACAGACAATATCAGAGGGGAATGAAAAACAGGAAAGCCTCTCTTCTGATCCAAGACTCTTCTTGCATACTAACTTGATTTAGAAATGGGATCACAGGGAATTTTTATAATGAGACATTGCCATCCTGTTTCACAGTCACAATTTTAGAACAGCAGGATGTCTCTAGAGCTCTGCTGGACTGAACAATTGGGTTTTAGCCATTGTCAGGGTCCTCAGGGGACAGATATTTGCAGAAGAGGAGAGAAGGTTAAATGTTATCGGTGTCTTGGAGCTCTTGGAGTCTTTGCTGAGGAAAAAAAAAAGTCCATTTTTCCCCTCCCTACTTTGCTGCTTTATGTTGGACCAATTTAGATTATTGCCCAGTTCCTAAGGCAGAAATTCTATTACAGAAGAAATTCTAGTGCACAAATTAGTCTATCTCTGGATTCATATATATAGACTTTTTATGAGAATTTTTTTTCTCCAAGTGATATATTTTGGAAAAACAGTCTGTATTGGGTGGAAGCTGACAGAAGGGGATAGGCTGTGTTTGTGGCATCTCTGCACTTCTGACTTCAGGTTTCAAAGTGCTCAGGGCACAGGCAGGACCAGCAATAATTTGCTGAAACCTGTCCCTATGAAAGCATCCTCACGTTGCTCCTTCAGCAGTGGAACCACTGCCCCAGGTCACAGCCCTGGCAGGGACACAGATTCCCACCATGCAGATGTTTCTTCTCCCTCATACCCTTCCTGAGCTGTGTTGGGAAAGGCAGATAAGGTATCAGGGTGATCTGTGCCAAGTATTTGCCACCCTGACCCTTCCCTTCAAAGCCTGCTGCAGTCACCTCTGCCCAGGATCTCCTCCTGAAGCAGAAATCAAATTTAATGACACTGATGGCCATCACCACAAATTGCAAGGCCCACAGCAGTGTTTTCCTTGTTGCCATGCAAGATCACCCCTGGTATTCCCCCCCTTCCTTGAGAGCTCTGTGCTGTATTTGCACAGGCTCACTGGGCAGCCTCTGTGAGGTGGATGAGGAGGAGCAGCAAAATAAAACAGCACAAATGACAAGGAGATAAGATAGATGACAGACCTCCCTAATATTCCCCTCATTTACAACAAATTCCAGGCTTGTTTAGTTTTCACTGGGCTGCAGAAATCACAAGAGGCCAAAACTTGTTTTTCTGACCCAAAGCCAGTTTTGCTGTCTGGGTGGTGAAGGCTCAACAGCAACATAAGGCACAGGCAGCCTCCCTAAGCTGGAGTTCCATAGCAGCAAAACAAGGAAAAGGAAAAAATGTGGAGTAACTAGAAATGAAAACTGTGTGTGTGCTGTCTCCCTGCCATAGTCCTGGGGACTGGGTGCTCTGCATGGAACTCCCTTCCTTCCTCCTTCCCCCCTTTGGATGTCTGCTTCAAATGGCTCCAGAGCCAGCCAAAACACAGAAGTTCTCTGCAGGGTCAAAACATCCAGAATGCCCCTTTGCAGCATCTTTTCTCATAGCCCACAGTACCTAACTGGGGATTTACACAGCTCAGGGGCAATGCAGCTCAGCCACACACCCAGCTTGCTCTATCAGCACGTGTAAATCACAGAATGAAAAAATATCAAATTGTTGGAAAAGAGCTCTAAGATGACTGAGTCCAAAATGAACCCAACACCACTGTGTTCACCACGAGGTCATGGTGGGTCCATGCAGGTGTGGGGTTTGTGATAGCCAATATATTACACCAGTCCATGTATTGCACCAGGTGACACATCACAGGTCAAAACCAGGATATATTCACACCAACATGGATCCATTTCTTTCAGATGAGGATCAAGAGCAAAACAAGCTGATAATCATCTACAAAAGACTAGAGATATCTGTATTCTCCACCCTTTTTCAAAGGTTAGAGCCCTACTTCATCCAGCTTCATGGAACAAACACTTTTAGGGTCCAACTCACCTGAGCTATTGACCAAAAGGAGCACGGGTTGTCTGGGTTTGGCTGCAAATGGCTCAATTACAGACATCCAGAGATAAATACCTTAATGATTGCACAGTCAACTGAACCTGGGAAGAATGATACCAACTGTGTTACATTGTTCTGACACCAAACAGATAAAGCAGACCCTCCTCACCCTCCTCTGGGGCTGTCTGAAGCAGCTCTGTTGACTTCTGTGGAGCTGCACTGCAGAGCATCACTACCCCCATGAATTAAAGACCAGGCTCTTTGACATGGTCTCATTACAAAGAGCATTTCTAGAGTCCATTTGGAGTGCAATGAGTACAACAAAGATCTCAATTAAAATGAAATATTATAATCCTTTTTTTTTTTCCGCTGTTCTTTGTTTCCCCTCAGCCAAACACTTGCAGATTTATAGTGAACAAGAAAAAGTGCAAAAGGAGTTCTAGGTGGTAGGTTTTTGTACTGATGGGATGTAGGTTTTCTAAGAAAAAAAAAAAAAATATTTGTCATGTACTACAGCCACTCTTGCATGCATCAGCACATGAAATACAACCCAAATTCCATCTTCAAAGCTATCACAAGAAATATTGTTTGTACTGAGGGTTCGTAAAAGGCTCTAGAAAGTTATTACATTTATAGTCCACTTTTTTTTTCTTTCCTTAAGATTTATCTTCAATTTTTACTCAAAAATCTGGGGCCAGAAAAATCACATTTGAGCTTAAAAAAATAATCACTTTCCCTCATTTCCTCTCAATTTGATAAGTTAGTCTTAGTACTCAACTTAGAGATGCTTTCTGCAGAAATGCATAGTTACTATACAGCCACAATGTCTTAAAGCAAAGAACTGATATTTTATGAGTCATTACTGTGAAATAGAGTTTAGAGTAGACTTTAGTATTCCTATTTCCCAGCTGTATTGCTGCAATCTAGCTGCCTTCATGAAACATCAGCAAATCCCTTATCATCCTTAGTACTTGTTGGTCTTTTCCTTCTGGTTTCAGATTAATGTGCTAACAACAAAGAGAAATAATGAGAAAATACATTTGCTTATTGCCCAGAGAGAGGAAAAACTTGATAGCTCCCTGAACTCTGTTCCTGAGATCCTTTCCTTGGAGTGTGTTGGGCTGGAGTGCTTTGTTAAATAAAGGAAGATGACAAAACTGTTTTAACTCTGCTGCATGATAATACCAGAATAAAGAACACACAATGAAATAATGAGGAATAATGAGAAGTTATCTGCTGACTTCTTCTGAATCTGAGACTGCTCCTTCACTGGCTTTTAGGACATGGCTGGACTACAACAAAGAGTGGAAAGGAAATCCTTTTGGGATGTTTTTCTATCTCTAAACATGTACTGCTCACTTTAAAAGTTAATTTCTGTGAAAATTTCAGATAAACAAGAGGAGAGGATGAAAAGAAAAATACTATAGTTTACCTTAAAGTACCAGGGAAATTTAGGCATTGAATTATTAAGCCCAAAAGAATAAATATACATCTCTCTATAACTCAGGTTAGCAACATCTAGGATGGCTGTAGAACTGTGAAATCTAAAAATAGAAATATCCCATGGGAATATACGACTGCTGGCTTATGAGACCATGGAGACTTTATGGCTGGAGATCAGTCCATTACATTTCTGTCATCATTCTCAGAGTGCAGAGGTCAAGCAAGGGTTCAAAAAAGGATAAGGAAAAAAATTATTCAAGGTCTGTAAAATCAACTTTCCACCAAGAGTTTTAAAAATGCTCCATTTGGCTTAAGTGATGAATTAGTCTATAAATACCTACTCTAAGAAAGAGATTTTTCTGACTTAACAGGATTTTTTAGGTCAGCAAAGACATAACAAGGTCCAATGTCAAAGTGAAACGAATTCCAGCAGGAAATAAAAGCAAGTTTTTAGGAGAGAATAACAAATCACTATAGGATGCATACAAATTACTAAAAGGCTTCAGCTACCCCCTTCCATTAAAAAATCTTCCTAAAATGCAATGTCTGGGAAAAATAACATTAATTCAGGGAGACTTAATGCAACACAGGTTTGCCCAAATCCCAATGTACATTTACAGGCACTCCTGTTCTCTGTGTTTCTGCAGAGGAAAATAATGCTGTGTTCAGAAAGCACCTCAGGAATCAGTTTCCAAGTGGTTCCTCACAGCAGCCACCATGGCATTAACCATCAGCTGGGATTTCAGCACTGGAAGGTTTGCTTCAAAGCCCATTCAAGCCCAATACACAGGAATGGGAAAAATTTAACTTTGCACCATCACCTGGGTTCATCAGAGAGTGAAAAAATATTCCCACAGTCATCATTCTTAGATGGACAGACATGAGTATTTTATTTCCTACCTACACATAAGAGCAACCTTCTCCTTCCCACTCTCTGCCAGTACCAAACTCTGCCAAATTCCTTTTGTGATTTCCCCATTCAGAGCAAGTTCCTAAATCAAAGTGAGAAGGTCCCTCTGTGCTGTCCAGTAACTGTGAAAGCCAGATGTGAACTCTACCCACATAGGCAGAAACTCTTTCAAATCAAATGTACAAGTGCCCTCTGGCTGCTTAAAAATCTTGGTTTCTCTCCAATAATTTCCAAAATTATGTTCTTGCTTTTTTACATGGTTTATAAACAAATTTGCCATGCTTTCTAATTCTATAAGGAATTATATAGGAATTACGAAATAAGGAAAGGGTAGGCATATTCTAATTTTTCTACAAAGTTTTATTTCCCATTTTTTGCTTAGAATGAAACTGTCTTAACATGTTACATGTAAAACAAGAATAAGCCTTGTTTCCTGCACCTTCTGACACATCAAGGTGGTTTCAAATGCATATCCTCCAGAAAGTTCTCTCAGGAGTTACTCACTCTTTATACAAAAAGACAAGCAGAGATTTTTGTAGATAATCCTCCATCCACTCCCATAACTAAGAAACAGCCATCAATTTTCCAAAGATTTGAACAATGAGTCCTGCTCTAACTATTTTTGTAAGGTTGATTTGAGACAAAAAGGGGTTGGGCAATCCCACTGCCTTTGTGCATTCCCTTAACACCAGAACCACTCAGCCAGATTCAGTGAAAATGTGAAGAGAGGAACTGAAGGGTTAGACACAGACCCTGAAAGTTTTGTGGAAAGAGGTTCCAATGTAGAGGAAAGAAATTAGATCAGCACTACTTTAATTATGGAATCAGACATCAGAGAATCCCCCTGAGTGCAGAGTGCTACAAAGAGTGCTGTTAGAAATTCAGGGAAAGTTTCAGTCAGAGCCTGCATTCAATTTGCTGGAAGATAATCCAACCACACAATATAAAGTCACAGGAAATCAAGATTTCAGTTTCCTCAGTCACAGAGCACACTGCTGTATTTTTAGACCTGCTTGGATCTCACCTCTGCAGCTCCTCTCAAGGCCTGTGGGCTCAGCACCAGAGAATTAACTCACACCAACCCATAAGCCAATTTTACTAATATTTAGGGTTTGCAGGCTAGAGCACAAGAAGGGAATTCACCAGCAATATCTTCAAGTTTACTGAATTATAATAATCAGGAAAAGCAGCTGAGACTCATCCAGAAGCTGTCGTTGTCAACACAAGAGACATCAACCAATCTTAAAAGGTTTGGTTAATGCCTAAGGGATTTTTATTAGAGCCTTAGGAAACATATGAGATTTTAAGAAGGATAAGGATTTTAAGAAGGATTAGCACACAAGATAATGATTCAAAAAGTGTGGAGTACTGCACAAAAGGCAGAAGGATGCCAGAAGCAAGAGAAAGATAAAAAGAGAAAGTTGTGAGATGGGAGGAGATTTTGGCAGGCTCAGAACAATGTGCACTCTCAGAATAACAGGCAAATTATAAAAATAAAAAAACCTAGTAAAACACATCACACTGAGAAAAGGAGGACAGAAAAACTGGCAAAGACTGTGACCTGTCTAAGAAATGGTGCAAAACCATCAGCAAATTCTGCTTGATCTAGCAAAGATGCAAGCAGTTCTCTGGCAAAGGTGTAGCAAATTGTTTGAAGCTGCTTTGCCTAAGGCCATTTTCACCATCATATTTATGTATATCTTGTAACACTACTTCACAAGTCAAGTTTCATTTTTCATCTCCTCCAAGACATCAATTGCCTATTGATTTCTTCATTTCAGAATCCACTGGCCTCAGTTTGAGCACAAAGGGGATTAAGATGGCCATCGATCCAGCAGCAGTGGATTAAAGCCAGTGCAGACACACACAGACACTCAGTGAGGAGACAGGACCACCAAAACACCAAACTTGCACTGAGGGCAAACATGGAGAGCTGCAGAACAAACTGACAGCCAGAGGAAACAGTCAAAATTCCAGCTCCAATGGAAAATAATTGTTTGTGGAATCAAAAGCTTCAGTTGGTACATTCCAGATTTCTCAAAAAACACAGAATTTCCCCTCTTTCTCCAGCTACAAGTAATCCAAATTAAAGTAAGAAAAGATAAACACCATTAACTCATCTCCTAATTACATATCTTGGTATGTACTTAGCTTTTCAGTCAAACTGTTCTTCCACTTCTTTAGACAAAATCCTAATGACAAATTTATTCAGCCATTTACACAATTTCATCAGGCAAGATGCTGTACTTCAGCCTGGTATATTTGGAATCAATTTAGCAAAGCCAAGCCTTTAATTTATTAAGAGAAATCATTTTGGATCCATGCATGCAGCTGAAATTGAGGCTTTCCCCACTGATTCTTAACAGATGTTGTGCATATGTTTCTTTAAACCTTTAAGGCTTCAGAGTCAGATACAAACTTTCTTTAGCTCTGCTTTACACATTTTGACAGAAACTCACTCATTCTTGCTATCACTCCTTGCTGTCTCACAAGATCTGAGTTTTATACACTCATTAATCAAACTGGGACAAGAGCTTAAAGCAGGCTGGGAATGTTTAATGTACAAGGGAAGCAAAGGTCTGAGCACATGAACTGGGCAAAGTTTAGGCAGGAGATGTGACACTGGCCATTGGCTCAGTGTGGTTTTACAGGCTCCAGCAGAGGCTGCACACACTCACAGGACAGTCTTGTGCTTGCCTGTAGCAAACAAGGTTTGTTTGTTATATGTTCCTTTTTAAACATGTTCCTTTTTATTTGACTGAAGCTGTCATGATTCAACACTCACAGACCAAAACCTTCTCACCTAAGGGTTTAACTGCATTGGCAAGAGCTCAGTTCCTTCCATCTCATTCAGCAAATGAGGATTGGGTTAACACTAGGCTAAACCCAGGATTAACACAGATCTCAGAATCAGCTGTGGATTGCCTCACCTTTGTTTCTGTTGGTGTTAATATGGAAATACATTAAATGTTATGAACTAAAGTATTCTGCAGTCAGACCATATTCCAAAGAGTGTCACTACCTAGGAACACCTGCATTAGTATTTATTGTTCTATTAGGAGATAAGGAGACACTTAATTCAAAATCCTCTCATTGATCTGAATGTCACATGTAATTTAAACTTGACTCAGAATAAAAAAAAGTGCAGTATTGAATGTATTTAATGCATTATCCATTATATCACAATATTCTATGAGCTATGGCTGATCTTACATTGTTATTATCAGCACCATGGAAAGCAGCCACTACAGTAACATTTAAGCTTAAAAAATAAACTATAAAGAAGGAAAAAGTTCATTATTTCTGCCCTAAACTTTATGTTCTCCATCTCAAGGTAAAAGAACAATGCTCTCTCAGTGATAAGAACTAAACAGAAACCCTAAGGAGATTGGAAGAAAGCCTGGATGACAACTCATCTTCAAATAATTAAAACACTTTTGCAGATATTTACTCTTGCCAAATTAAAGAGGCTTTCCTCACACACATCTGAAGTACAGTGGGGAGAAGCTGCTATCAGAAGTACAAGGAGATGAAAGCTTGTTGTACCTGCTAGGACCCCATGTAAAAAAAAAATATTTCAGTAGCCACCAAATACATTGGTCAGGGTGAAAAAATGCTACAAAGAGAAACTTTAATTATCTGCTTTAGTCCCATTTAGCTCAGTAGGACTCACCCAGGGAATACACTTTATGAAGTGCACTGTATTTTTCCTCAGTGAGGATGGTCTGCTAAACCCCAGCTAAGTGCCTGCCATCATATAAGGATTTCTCATTAGGTACCTAGAGAAGAGTAATTTTTGAGTAAAGAGTAAAATCAATGTCTTGGTGCTTTCAAATCACCCTCTCTGCTCTCATCCACATCATCCCTCTGCCAGCCCTGGGAAAATAGCAAAGGGGAAGAGCAGAGCTGTGTTCTGGACAATTCAGCTTTGCCTCTGTGGGAATCAATAGCACAACACCCACTGAGACAGGAATAAACCTCCAGAGTCTGGAAGTTTGCTCTGAACTCCAGAAATGCTTAAAGCACACACATACATTAATTCAAAGCATGCAGATCCTTTGCTCCCTCTCAGCTTTTGCAATGTTTTCTGGTATCTGTAAAGCAGAAATGCAAAAATATTTCTCTAAATGCTGTTCTGCAGATACTGTGCTGTGATGTTGACTTTTCTCTGTTTACTCTTTCCAGAATTAACAGCCAGGTAAAGAAGTCAACCAACAGAGTTATCCTGCTCAGAGTCAAATAAACACCCACACTCTCCCACCTCTCTGTTCTACTTAAGTTACTCAGAGCTGGAGTAGCAAACACACAAGATTAACATCTCTTGTAAACACAACGTCTTGTTATGAAACAAATCCTGAGTTTCAATAGCTAAGTCCTATAGAACAGTACAGTTAATTCATTAATTTACCAAGAGAATGATGGCACCACTTTTTTTAGAAAAACCATACTAGTGACCAGAGCAAATCAAAACAAAATGTTCTTTCCGTAGGTTTTTTTTTTTTTCATCTGCACTTATGTATGGTATAGATCAAATAATTTATTAGTATTTCTGGTATGGTTGATGAACTACTTTTGTTTGTCTCTCTTGATAATTTAGCAAAAGAAGATATAATTGTGATATGTTTCAAAGCAAGATAATCTCCTGTACGTAGATGTCATTTCTCACCTGTGAAGGTCCAACTTGTTCTTCTGAGAAATCTGGAGTTAGGAAGATCTTAGCAAAAGGTTCATTTCTGATGAATGCAACATTTTCTGTTGCAGTGTATATATTGATGTTAAGAGTATTCTGGTTTTATTTTTCTTGATTTAATGTACAATTTTAATAACTGTTGGGACAGAAAATTTCTGCAGTATTTATATGGGAAAACAGTAGGAATCCTTCCACCCATCAACTTCATCAACTTGTCCATCCTCATCTAATCTGTTGCATTTACCCAAGAGTCCATGAGTGCTTGTCTTTACAAGTACACATTTTATTTCTGAGGGAAGAACTGCAGTTTACCTGCTGGTGACCAACTTGCAGCTCATCTCAGTATCCATGAAGTTTCCCTCATTAGAATGCTAATGCCCAGATTTTTTATTAGATTCAAAAGTATTTTCAGCAAGAAACCACTCCAGTAGTTCTTAGAATTTTTCACCCAAGGCCTTTCCTTCTTCACAAACCCTGGTGGCATCAGGAGATGGAAACATCTGTGGATCTGGGAAGCTCATGAGAAAATCCCATTAGATTGCATCCATTGCTGACATTCAATTTGCAGATTCCTGAAGTAGTAATTGTGCCTTACCATGAAGGGAAGGCTGTTCATTCCCTCTTCAGTGTCCACCTCTTCAGATGACACCTGCATGTCACCTAAAATTATTAAATACATTGTAGGCAGCAAAACAAGTTTACTGATATTTTTCAAATAAAACTAAAAAATAGAAGACTTATAAACAACAAAGGTTACATCATAGGTGACTATCAGGAAGGAGTTACTCATCTGACAATTTTATCACATATTATAGAAAGTTGGAGTTCAGGGAAGACTGAAATATTCCCCTAAGACACTTTAGTGCTTAATATCAAGTTCACCATTTTAGATTCTAGGCAAAATCATTTATTCATGCAACATTTTAAAGAAAAATGGATCATAAACTTCACTCCAAACTTCAAACTGATGAAATTTCAGCTGTTAATGACATGTTAAAAAAAAAAATATAAAGAATCAACTGTAAGACAATTTCGTAGAGTAGCCTCAGTCTGGCCAGAAAAGAAGATTAGTGCATAAATATTACCATATGCACATGCTCTTTTACTTTCCAAAAATTCTTTCAGCCATGGACTGCCTGCCTGTGCTGAGCACCAATCCCAGAGTGCCTGGGAAGCTCTAAGCTGACACAGAGGGAGCACAGGCAGATGAAGTGGATTATTTATGTATTTACACTTGGCTGCATTAGAGCCTTAAAGGGCTTATGACCAACACCAGAGGTGTTACATCCCATCAACAAGGCAAGACTTAAGCCCTGAAAGAAGGAAAAGCTTTGCATTTTCTTAAATGAGCAGAGATATGATTTTCCATGGATCACTGAGGGAAGCAATAATTGCCTTAAGGCTTATTGCAGTTCAAGCAGGCAGAATTTCTTGGTTGCTCGTGGTGGATCATCAAAAGGCAGCATGCAAATAGAGCAGATGTTCAAAATTTCTTAAGTTTTTGACAGCAAAACAGTTGAAACACTTTGTTGCCAAGGTCCTTGGAGGAGATAGAAAATGACAAGGCTACAGAAGGGATAGAAGTGTCCTTTAGATTACCCACAGTCACTCAAATGGGTACCCCAAGAACTACAGCCAAGGTGGAGAGTGAACCTTGGAGAACACAACTTAAAGGTAACATCTTTGAGGTAACATCTGTGAGGATGCATCCTCACAGTTTTATGCCAAAATCTATCAGCTCTTCCTCCATACACCTCACACATGTATATAAATCATTTCCAACCAAAGAAAACCAATGAAATGGCTGAAAAGAGCTTATTCTTTCTCTGCTGCCACTAATCCTTGAAATCATGGATATACAAAAAATGACTCCCAAATCTGCTTGTTTCTTTGTGCTTCAAAAAGGAACAATCCATTCTCTGGTGATCTGCCAGGCAGCAGTGAAACTTCATGTAGAATAATTGCAGGTGCAGAAAGGTTATTGCATCAAATAAATGGCTGAGACTTCAAGAATGCAGCCTCTTTTGGAGTTGCTATTTTTAATATGTTCAAAGGAAAACAAGAATAAATATTTGCTTCCAGTCAGGTGCTTCATTCTCACACAGCACCACACAGCAGAGCACCCTGAGAGAAGCATCCTTTGATCTGAAGTTTATGTAACTTCACTTTTCAGTCACTTGTCATGTGCCAGGGGAATTTCAAAATTACAGGAAATCCATTTGTCAGCCTTCAGCACAGCAAAATGTTCAGGCACATCCACATAGATAATTACATGTATATAGAAAAGATCTCAAATATTTTCCAAAAATTACCTCTTTCTATAGAGTTAAGATGAGGGTTACATTTTCTTCACAGTGGCAAAGATGAAGATAGTGGAAAGACACTTTTGATTGAATAATAATTATGTGCTAAAATTGCATGCTAAAAATTTCAAAGTGCTGTCTTAGGAGTAGAAGAGTCTCATCTGGGATGTGCTCAAATGTGACACAAATGATTCAGTTAAGAGGAAATTATAACAAATAAAAAAAACCAACAAATTACAGAATAAAATCTTTAGTCAGATGTGCAACTTATTTTAAAAAAATCTCAGGGGAGAAAAAAAAAAATCTTAAAAATTATTTCATTCTGTGGCACACCCTGAATCAGTCTTTTTCTCTGGGAAGAAAGAAAAGTTGACTTTTAAGGTCCTGAACACTGAGAGGCCAAACCTTAATACAAGGTTGGATCTGAACACGTTTTTTTTTTAGAAATACATTGTACCTACTGGCTCAGTGCAGTGAGTACACACAATCTTCCAGAACCTTCAACATCAGTTTCCTCCAACTTTTTTAAAACATGAGGAATTTATTACAGCCTTTCCTATCTCTTATGCAGCTAGAGAAAGAATATTTTTCTCTGTGAAAGGATTTGGGCAGATGCAGCATCTTGCTGAATATGGATTCTGCTAAGGCTGAACTTCTATTAAAATTGTCACTGGAAGAGGTGTGGATTTTTATGACTTAGGTTTATGAAAACAAAATGTACTGAAATATATAAAAACTGATAACATGCAGCATTTTCACCCATAAATTGAGGCTTGTGGTGACTGACAGTACATTTCAAAGCAGCAGAAATATACATTTGAGATAAAATATATGTGATTTACCCAGGGAAATGCTGTTTTCCTGGAAGAATATCTAAAATTAGGCTTTTTCTCATACTCATGTTCATTATGCTCGGTTGGAAAAAAGCCAGTGAGGCCCCAAAGGTCACAGGTTACATTTTGGAGGACACATCAGACCAGGATCCATCCCCTGGAGCTACACACAGAGCCCACAATGCTTCCCAAAGCCTTTTCTTCTGCCAACACAGCTTTGCTGAAGGAGCATTTTCAAAAAAAAAAACCTAATTTTCCAGTAAAACTTTTCAGATAACACCAGCTCCTGCTAAAATGCTAATCTACCTCTGCTTTTAAATGCAACATTTATGGTTTGCTAGATCCACAAATTAAGTATCCATATTACATTTGCTCTGTGGTTTTTTCTTAATGTGCTGTTGAAAATGAGTAAAATCTACAGTTCAGAAACCCCGTGCTTCGCTGAGGCATCTCTAAAAAAACCCAGCTTAGAGATAACAAAAGAGCCTTGGAAGCATCTGATGGTCTCTACTTTGTGGGTTTAATTTAATTTTTTTGCTGAAGTCAAAAGCATTCTATCTGCAGAGCATTTGGAGTTGCAACAGGGACTGTGCTAACATCAAATTCAAACAAATCCCATGTGTGTTTTTTCATCCTATGGAAATGGTCATGACTTACAGGAACAAGCATAATTATATATTCATTTTGGGTATCATTAAAACCAGGAAGATTGTTCTATAAGATAGATTTAAATATAAGAGTGAGCCAGAGGGAACTGAATCTATAGAGAAGCTTTGCTGAAAGATCACTGTAAATTAAATCATTTCAAAAACATTCAAAATAGGTTGGTAAGCAATTCTCCTAGAGAGCTTCCAGGGCTTTGTACAGCTTTTGAATGATTACAGATCCCCAAAAAACACAGAATATCTGTGACATAAAAAATCCCACTATCAACTCTGGATGATGGCTTTATAGGCTTAGTGGTTATCCTACTCTAATTATAAATAAACCCCTTTTTTTTTTTTAATAGAGCTCAGCTTCTGTATATTATCCACATTACTGGAAGATGCAATTTTGTCTTATTTGTGTCTTATGCTGAAAGAAAAACAGCAATTTTAGCTTCTAGTAAATTGTCCTGAAGGTTTTCAGTGCTGCCTGGCAGACTCAGATATAAAGTGTAGCAGAAATAGAATTTAATTCCAATAATGAAATTCCAATTTTATACTGTGATGAGATTAAGAAAGCCAGGTAACATTACAGGATAAATTATGGGTATGTAAAACTACAGCATGCAAAACATTAGGCCACTATTTTATTACTCAATTACATATTAATATGGAATTAAAAGACATCATGGTGTGATTTTATTGCTAACCACATCTGTTTGCACTTTTTTATAACCAACCACTGAGTCCTTTCATAAGAAATTTCCTTCTTAAAGCCTGAATTACCATGCCAAGAGGAAATCTTTTAAAATTCAACAATCAAAAAGGCTAATCAAAAAGGTTTTATAAAGGCCTTCTACTGGAAAGTGGTGTTCATTCAAAGCATTCTCTTAGGATAATTTCAAACTTTAAATGAAAAGCCTAAACCATTACAGATTAAAAGGGGGATGGGGTGGGAAGAAAGAAAGAGAGAGAAATATTATAAAATCTGCCCAGAAATACAGGTTCTAATGTGGTTCAGCAGTTCCTAGTGCAGATTTTGGTGCTGTTTTTTCTGTCCTGGTACCTGGGCCAGATCCCAGATTTGGCTGCCCATCCCCTACATCTTCGAGGTGACTCAGCTCAAGAACACAGGGGATCCAGCCCAGTCACAAAGAAAGTGTTGACAACTCACCTCCAGTACAATTCCTAAGTGCCACAGCTTTCTTAATTTGCTTTTTCCCATTTGCAGTCGAAGAACAGGGAAGGTGGGAGCAGGTTCTGGTTAGGATGGGCAGGGCACATGTGGGAAAACTCCCAGTTGTGTCTAACTCATGTTGGTTGGGTCTGTATTAGGGTGTTCTGCTTGGTTCAAAGCAGCAAGGAGGTTCTCCAGTGAATCCCCATTATTTTAGTCTGCAGCACAGTGTGAAATAAATCTCCTCTGGAGGAAGCTACAAAAGAAACTCTTCCCCAGATGTTCATCAAAAGCAGTACAAATCCCACTCCCAAAGGGAGTGCAGGGTTACAAACCACGGGCTGCTCCTTTGAACACCTTCAAGCTACTTATGAAGTGGAAAAGCTCATTCAAGAGCAACATGTTAAGATTGGTTTGAAATAAAATCTATCACAGTACGAGGTTAAAGGGGGGCACTCAGCATCAGTTCCTCTGAAGGGTCTTTCCTAACACAAACAGCCAATTCTGTCAAATTCAGGCAAATTTCCAGACCTATGTGCAGCAGCACAGGTGTGTGCAGAAAGAGCCACAGCCAAAGCTCCCTGTTGCCCATATAAATTTAAAATTCTCCATCTAGTGCTTTTATTGGGTGTTCAGACTGGTACATATGCACTGGAATAAATGCTGCCCAGAGCTCTGTGGAAACCAACCTGTCCTCTTTTTGTCAGTGCTAAGCATCAGCCTGGGGATGAGACAAAATCCAGGCACAAAAGCAAAGCAATCTGCTTCCTCATTTTAAAGGATAAGAGCAGCATCACTGCAGCCTCATGCAGTTATTTAAATGTTTTTCCCCACCAGATCAACCTCATGAGACAAATATCTAATTTTCTTGGAGTTCCCAGAGAGGCAGCAGTGATAAAATCCATGTTTCAGCATCCTGCACACAGCACAGACAATGTCAAGCAGAGCAGATGTCACCATGCTCTTGCATAGAAACAAGGAGGCAAACAAGTGGCCCATGTCTTCCCTGCACCTGCCAGAAAAACAAGCAAGAGGCTCATGTGATTTGCAAACAAAATTCCCTTGGCAGCTTCTGAGCAGCTCTGAGTAGTACAAATTACTGAAAAGCTGACCTCCCATAGGAAAGCTGTATAATCTTCCTAGCAGAGTCCCTGCACATTAGCAAGGAAAAGAAATGGCAAGGATACAGCCACAGCCTCAGCTGTCCATTTGCACCAGCTCATGGCTTTGCTCCTCTGGCTCCAGGAGGGACCACTTGTGGCTCAGCCATGGGCAGAAGTACCCAGAGCCATTATCAAACCAACCTTCCTCGTCTGTGGCTCTGCAAAAACACAGAGCAAAGATAATCCTTACAACAAGGAATAACTGGAGGGGTAGAGAGGAAAAAAAAACCCAAACCCAAAGCTTTGAGCAGGAATTCAGGAGGTACATCTTGTGAATAAGGATGCTGAGGGAAGTTACATGTTGTTTGCTGGAGGAATGTGTGCCTGGCAGTTAAGTGTGAGGCACAGAAACAGGCAAAAATGTTGAAGGAAAACCAAGGAGACAACCAAACCACAGCCCTTGAGATGAGTCTTTTCCAAGGGGTGGGTGTGCTGTGTGGAAGGGGAGCTGGAATGGTACATAAAGGTGCAGGAGTATAAGGTAGAAGTGAGCCCAAGTGATTCAGCAGGACAGGCAGTGGTTGCTCATTTTGAACCTCACTCATGACCTTGTTGGCTCCTTGGGCCAATCCATGATTTACTCATTACTTAAATACTGCAATGTCAGTCACAAAGCACCAGCTGGGGACATCTGTATTAGTGTACGAAGATACTCACAATGAAGCACCAGAGACAAATATTCCTGTCTCTCCTGTCAAACCCCCACCCAGGCACTGGCCATGGTGTACCCACAGCTACAGGCTCCCATTGGTCCTACAATTCCCTGGAACCTTGCAGACAATCTTGTGCAAAAGCTGTGATCCACCTCTGCTTCTGGCTTATCAGAGTCAGTGAGGGAAGGGAACAGTGCTAAGGAGAAACTCTTTTGTTTATCTTCCCACAAAGAGTTCCTATTCTGAGGAAGGCACTTCCCCATGGTCAATGTTCTTGTAAGATAAACCACCCTGCGATCTGTGCTTGTCAGGAAAAACAAATTGCAATAGCTAAGAAATGCAGTGTCATAGCCTCCAGTAGTAAAAATTAAGTCATGCCCTATGATATTTACCTAGAAGCGATCTGCAACACTTTCCTCTAGGCATTAAACAATAAGAATTAATCAAGTTGTGTGCAAGGAAAGGGCATGGCATCCCCTCTGGTAGCTGCTTTGCTTTCTGTACTTGACACACCTTTTACCCATTTCAATTAAGGGGTAAGCTTTTAGGGCAGCTGAGCTATTTCTAAGGTAATAACAGTGACTCAATGAGCAATATTCATCTCCTCATGCAAATGGTAAACAGAGGACAACAAATACCTAAATTTAGTGTTTGGCCAGGCACCAAATGTTGTATCTGGAAGTGATATTCTCTCAATGCCAAATTAGAAGTGAGAAAGGCAATTAATTATTTGGTACACCTCTTTGTCTTTAACTCACATTGTCCCTTATGCTAAGGTCTCTGTACCAGCCTGATAATAACAAAACCAGAAACAACTGATAGCTGATAGAGCAGCTGAGCAAAGCAGAACACAGACGAGCTCTGTGAGACTTAGCACCATTTGTCAATGGGCTGTTTTCAGCCTGAAATCTGCTGCAAGAGCAATCCCTGACTCTGCTTTTTTCCGTGAAGGAGAAGGAATAGTGTTGCTGTGCCTTCGGAGCGCCCCGGCTGGCTGTGGCACAGTGACAGCAGGGACACTCTCCCGAGCTCCAGGGCAGGCAGGAGGGCGGCTCAGGCTCTCACCTTGGCGGGTGAGGCAAAGGTACGATGGCAGCAGAAGGAGGAGTGGACTTCGGATGGAGGTTGTGGTCTCTCCTCGCTGCCAGAGGCGGGGAATCCGGCTGGCTTGCCCCTTTGTGGCGGTGGGAGCCACACGAGGCCGCCCCAAAACCTCCCCTGAGGCTGCGGTGGCGGTGAGGGCAGCTGCGTGGGTTCAGCTGCAGAAAAAAAACCCACTAGAATCCAGAGATAAAGGAAGCCAGGAGTCGGACCCTCCATCAAGGTATTCCAAAGAGTTTTAATCTCCTTGCAGGGACAGGACGAAGTGACCACCCCCAAGGCTCAGCAAGAGCTGATCAACCCTCTGACTCAGAGGGGTGGGTACAGCAGCCAGTGGGTAGTGACAATAGGGATGAAGATATGTTTCACTGAACCAATAGGGAAAACATAGGGGTGGGAGAAAATTCACATAACAAATCATACACAGGGGATAAGGTGACTGACACAGAAACCTCGAGAACAAGCTGGGCAGGGAAAACTTAATTGACATAAAAGGGGGCAGGACAACTGGGAAGGACTCAGCAGAAACGGGGGAAAGGGAGGGAGGAGCAGGTTGATGGACACCCCGAGCGGCGGGAAAACTTGGATAAAACCACTTGGGCTAAACCATTATAAGGGGAAGGAATAGGGGTAACATGGGGCAAACCATTATCTTAACTTGTATAACTTTATAATCCTCTTAAAATATAACAGCAAAAGAGTCAGGCAAAATCAAACAAAACACACACCACCACAGGAGGTAAAATCTGGATTTATTGCAGAGGTGGAATACAGAGATCCATAGCCAGAGGAGCCTCCGTCCAAAGACCCTGAGCTTAACAGTGTAACAGCTTATAAAGGGAGGAGGGAACAGGGGAGGGGTTTGACAGGGAGCCAATGGGGAAACACGGGGGTGTGGAAATTGGGAAGATGGGCACTTGGGGAAACCAATAGGGACATTCTGAGGGAGGAACCCCAGTGCCTGAACCAATCACTCGATGCCCTTGATGGAAGTTTCTAGAGGGAAGGGAGGGGCTGCTGAGTGATGGACAGGACAATGGGGAGGGGCTGAGGGAATGACTCAGCCATTATTAATGAGTCAAGGGGTGGAGGCAAGGGATTGACACGAGGTAGGAGGGAGGAGGCAACATGGGCTGAACCATTATAGTAGGGGAGAACTGGGATAAACCAAGGTACAGAACGATTACAGTGAAAACATATAAAAACACAACACAACAGAATAGCACAGGAGGCAGGGGAAAATCAAAGCCATCCAAGCTCAAACTCATGTACCAAAAGCAAGCCCTGGATTGCACCACCTGTCTGGGCACCTCAGTCCCAGTGGTGAACTGGGAGCACCAGTTCAGGCTCCAGCAGGATGTACAGACAGCTGAAACTTCAGCTGGCAATAAAAGGGTCATTTATGGATTCAACTCATCTTCTGACAAGCACAGCAGGTAGCTGGGATGCAGAGAAGAGACAGGTCTGGGTGGTTGCTCTCTTGTACCCTAAATGCTTGCAGATAAGGCAGGGGAGGAATCTGTTCAACAGCACCTGATCCTTCCTATGGCCAAGCTGGGCAAAAATATCCCATCTGACTGGCAAGAGGGAAACATCAACCAGGTACTTGAAGAGGGACAATTTTAGTGGGGGACAACTGGGGACACAGAGCCACAGGGCTGTGTGAGAGCTGTGAATATTTCACATGGGCTGGCTGCAGCTGAATGCATCAGACTGATGGAGCTATGCTCATTTATACAGACTGTTTGTCCTGGGAAAAGTGTCAGAAGGGACACTCTGCAAAGGAGATACAGGGACCAAAGGAACAATGGGTCTGTCACCACCTGCAGCAAGTGCAAATCTGAGCTGCTGGGTCAGTATGTGGAGCACCAGCATCTGCAGGGTGGGAGCACCCTTCAGTGTTTTTTCTTTGTCCTTGGAATGCTCTTAGCAGTGTAATTTAATTTTTATGGCAGGTTCTATAATCTGAGGTGGGTGTAAGTCACACATAGCAGGGAAGGAGCAGTGGAGAGGCTCAATTTTACCCTGCCTCTGACATCTCATGGCAGTAAATTAATTCACAACTCTTTAACCCTCATCTCTGTCTATTCCCAGAAGTTTTGTGATTCTATTAGCTCCTTTAGTTTTGTGATATTAGCTCCTTAGCTCTCAACAAATTCATATGCCTCGTACTTCATTTGCAGCACACCCTTCATTAAATTTAGATGCCTGCCATTCATCTTGTGTACTCCTGCTGAGAGAGGCAATAATGGGGAATGCTGGGACACAGGGAATTTTGTGGGATGAGGAGGACATGGAGACATCCCTGTGTCCTCCCTACACACCTTCATGCAACTCCTGTTGTCTCAAGAACCCAAGAGCTCACTCAAGAACCCAAGAACTTTCTCAAGAGCCCAAACACTTCCCATCTCTCCACAGATGGAACTTGCTGGAGCTGAGCCATTAGCCCAAAATCCCTTTCCTCCCCATGGAAGGACCTTACAATCTGTCTTTCTTGTTGTAGATACTCTGATGGTGATTGAGTCTGTACTGCAGAGCTTCTCTTGGCTATGAAGGAGTCACAGAACAGCTACAGCTCTTTGGATTTAACCTTTCCCAAACCTCTTGAAATTGTTCTTGAGGGTTTTTTGTTTGTCACTAGGGGGGTTTACACCTAAAGAAGCCACCCTTGAAAATTATTTCCCATTTCTTACATTCCATTAACAATTGCTTGTCATTTGCTTAACTTCAAGGAACTGTCAGAAACTTTTTCTTTTAGGTTATTCAAACATCTATTCCACCTTGCTCAAGGAACAATAAGGTCTGATTTAAGAGAAGACAAAATTTAGTAAAATATGCCTCCCCTTTGGACAGGATCACTCTTTTAGAACTATAAAACCAGATAATTTCATGGGGAACAGAATTAGGAAAAACATAAATTACAGTTCTCCTATTTTTATTACTGCTCCCTGATGTAACATTTATTTCAGTTTTGCATGCTATTTAGCACTCCCTTGAAGAGGAGCAGCCACTTAATGATATCAAAATATTTATTTCAGCAGCATGTTTATAAACAAAAGCTATTTAACATCTTCTAATGCATTGGTCCTATCAATGTACAAACCCAATGCAAGAATAGAGAAGCCACTGGAAAAATAAACCAAATACCTCACTACTTAATGGCCTTCAGATTTATTGAAAATAAGTCAAATATTTTCACTATAAGCTTGAGTGAGGAAAGAGACCGTTTTGTAGGAAGACTGCTGAAAAATAATAAAATACCAGTAGTAAAAACCTCCACTGCACATTTCTATAATCTTTAGGGGGATAGAACTTGGCTTTTTTTAACATTTCTGGTAAATGAACAGTAAGGAAATATCTGCTGAAGCTATCAGCTCTCCCAAATGGAAAAATCATTCTTAACAAGGTCTTGGATGTGGGCTTGGATGAACCCCATGGCAAATATCCACAGCTGGGCCTCAGGGCAAGCAGATCCCCTCCTTCCCATGAGCTGTGAAATACTGGCTGGTAGAAACTCACGCTTCAGAGCAAATGTTTCATGCTTTTATTATGCAAGTTCAAAAGCTTTGCTTGGATTTGCTTGCCAAATTGCCAATTTTCTTAACAAATGTAAACATCTCATGACTTTTTGCTTCACCTATCTCCTTCTTGGACACTCTTTGAGGTAGAGAGGACCCTGCACCCACCTTGGATGCCCTGGACACAGGGGTATCAGTGTTCCACAGGCTTCTTTCCCTGCACTGCACAGCACATACTGAGCTCCAGAAACACACAGGAAAACTCAAACATAAAATTCAATGCCTTCTCAGTTGCAAAGAAAAACACGTTTATTCCCAACACAACACATCTGACAAGCTTTGCTCAGCAATGACCACACCAGCAGAAACATGGGGGAGCTGCCCTGCAGGATGACTGGGAAGAAAGGCAGCAGCAGGGAGGAGAAGTTGTAAGGCCTGTCCATGGCTGGGAGTGATGAGCCAGCAGCCACAGCCAGGACTTGATTTGGAGAGTGACCCATGCAGCCTTTAGATCACAGCTGGCACCTTCCTAAGGGTCTCTCCTGCCTCCTTCTGCTTGGGTCTGAAAGCACAAGAGTTTGTCTTTTTCTTTCTGTATTGCAACAAAGAGAAGAAGCAAACAGTCACAACTCATTCTCAAAGAAAGACACTTCCTAAATATGCACATTTTGTGAAGCTTCTGGTAGTGTTGTAGAATTCACAGAATGACCAGGTTGGAAGAGACCTTCAAGATCATTGAGTCCAACCCAGCCCCAACACCTCAACTAAACCCTGGCACCCAGTGCCACATCCAGGCTTTTTTAAACATATCCAGGGATGGTGACTCCACCACCTCCCTGGGCAGGCCGTTCCAGAACTTTGTCATCCTTTGTGTAAAAAACTTTTTCCTAATATCCAACCTGTATTTCCCTTGATGCAGCTTGAGATTAAGATTTCCCTTGACATAGCTTTCTAATTACCCTGAAAATACAGAGCAGAGGGCTTAGATTGTTACTACACCAGGCTTTAGTGTCTCCCATCAGACACTGAACTACTACTTAAAACTTACTGAGAGCATTATAATCTCTTCAAGTCCTGTAGTGAATTTATCTTGTGCCACTGTTTGCTAGCCTGACTCTGACTAGTGGCTGAAAATCGACCTGACTACCTTAGGAAGCTCAGTCTCTGCCAGCAGTGCAGGGCCTCCTTCATTCTGCTCAAGTAAGAAGCTATTTCAGTGGAAAAATACACTGAAGCTGCTTTTTATCAGATCAGAGACTGCAATCACTAATTTAGTCCTCTCACAAGGACGCAGAGAGCCAAATGTCTTTCTGCTTTTTTCCACAGGCCTTGATGAAGCTGGCATTATCATGCTAAATTACAGTTCAGGACTGCTGTGCATGTACAGATTTATCAGAAGAAAGCTATTAAATGTCTTCAGTACTGTGCCAATTATGCAGTCCCCAACACATAATTAAGTGAGGCCCCAAAGTATGTATTTTAATCAATCCCTGTTCAGCAAAGCACTTATGTGCTGGTGCTGTACTTCAACACTCATCTAGCAAGCACATGGGTCCTTTTGTGAACAAGGAAAACATGGGAGCAGAGAGAACTTCACCAGTGCTATTGGGCCAGGCACTACTGGGATAAGATACTTTATTATTAGGATAATGGCTTCTATTTTCAAAGTATCTCTATAAATCAGAAGCCAAAACCAGTTTCTACATGGACCTCAGCAGAGAGCTGTAACTAGGGCAAGTTAAGGACAAAAATACAAAAGTTCTGGAGGAATTAGTATTCTTTACTACATGGTGTGCAGTTGGATAAAACTTGCAGGCTTTAGGCAGCAGAAATCTTACAGGTCTGTAAAGGTCAGATTTATCCTGTTTGACCTGAGCTGGCCCCAGGTAAGCTGTGCTGCCTAAACAACTCACCCAGGATTTGCTTGCAGTCAGTGGAGAGCACATGTAGATACCAGGGATAAGGGGAAATGACCTCAAGTTGCACCAGAGAAGGTTTGGATTGGATATTAGGAAAAATGTCTGCACTGTAAGGGTTGCCAAGCATTGGACCAGGCTGTCCAGGGATGTGCTGGAATCATCATCACTGGAAGTGCTCATAAAACACTTGGAGATGGCTTAGTGGTGAATATGGTGGTGCTGGTCCAGCCTTACTGATTCTATAAATCCATCCCATATGGAGGTTTCAATAAGGGTAGGAAGAACCTACCCTTATGCTCTGTTCCTCTGTTGTTTTTGTTGGAAAACCCCACACAAGCAGTTTAGATTAAAGACGCGAATTTCATCTGACCAAATTCGTGTCCACCCAAGCTACCTCTCTGTACTAATGAAGATATTGATGTTGCACACTAACTAGACACAATTTAAGCACCTAAGCTGAAATAATTCATGCCCTGAACACACTCATTTCTCTCCAGCCCAGCCTACACTGCCTAGCTCAGCTGCACAGAGGGGGCTACATCCAGCCCCATAAATGTCAGGGCCAAGCCCTGCTTTGGGCACTGTGTGCTGTCACAGATGGCCCCCAAATGCCATCCCAGAATAACACAGGTCTGGAGTGGCTCCCTTAGCACCACTGTCTGTCATGGGAGCTTGGTGTCACCCTGAACACCCCACAATTAACAGCAACATGGCCTAAGGTGATCCCCTCCCTCTCTCACTCCTCCTTGGGGTGCAGCAGATCTCCTTCCACCTGCCAGACAAAGCAATAAACAAGAACAGATGGCAAAGGCCAGTCATTTACACACATCATGGGCTTTCTTAACCAACAGAGGCAGCTCCATTTGACTGCTCCCACTTTCAGCTGACATCAGGCATGGTTCATTTCAGAGCAAAGTGGTGTATCTACCCAAAAAAACAAAAAAACTATGAAAAACGTGTATTGACTTAGAAGCTGCTATGCAGCCTGAGCTACAGCAGTGAGAGCCTCTCTGTAATCCATTACAGCTGTGCAAAATGTAATAAAACTACTACAAGGTGCTCTAATTCCATTTACTAATAATCATAAAAGTATTTGAGATGCATCTGATGAACCGTTTACAGGATGCATTTTTCAAAGATGATTTGTAGCCCAAAGAAAAGCCTTTAATACCATATAAATTAGATTTTATGTACAACAATATTTAAAACCATTGCAAAGGAGGTGTTTTGTTGTTTTATAGTCGCTGTTCAGTCTTCATTGAATAATTTCTTTGAAGAAAATGCTTGGCTTCTGAGTTCTTCCCAATGAATCATAGAGCAGGAGTAATATCATAATTTATCATTTTTTTATCTGCAGATGCCATGGTGTTCAGTGTAGCTCTACCCAGTTAATCTGCACAGCTTCTGATGAATTGCCTTTACTAAAACACACAAAATTATTTTTCACTTAACCAACATCCTGAGCAGCTCCACTGACAAATCAACTCCTACAATATGCAAACACACAAATGTTTTCCTTTTCCAAAAACAGGGGCTGGAGAAATACAGGGATAAATAAATCAACCATTGATTGATCTGCTGCACCATTAATGTCAGCTAGCTTGATAGGTTGGAAGTGCCTGCCATATTTTTATTTTTGTCTTACCATTAGATTTTGCCATCACTAGGCACTTGTGTGGCATCTCAAAGAAAAGGGCTGGTCTCACTCCAGAGCCAGATGCATGTGGGGGGTTTCTTACACATTTGCTTTATGCCATCTCTGATCTGTCACTCCTGCAGAAAAATTCTCCTTCAAGGTACAATTTCCTTTGCTCCCATTTCCTCTTGGAGGGCAGGAGATTCCTGCAGGCCCCTGTGAACATCAGGCTGGCTGTTACACTGAATTTTTCCATTATGCTGCAATAGTGAAGACATCTCCACTCCTTGCACCTGACATGGCCCTGCAGAGGAAAGCAGATATCAAACACTCTCTTGCACCCATGCCAGCCTGAGTCCAGGCTTGCCTTAATCTCCTCCAGCCCACAGCCATCCAAACAAGGACCAAATCTTCTTATCCCATATACATTTTTCACCCACTTTCCTTTTGAAAAGCTGGACTAGGAACACTTGCCCTCACCCCTCACAATGCCATGTGATTTAAATATTGAGTCACAAAGAAGTCAAGTTTTTCATTCATCCACCAGAGTAAAACACATTTGCAAAAGACAATCTATAAAACACAGTGAAATAGAGAATCTGTCTCTCCACAGGATTTCAGAGCCTTTTCAGCAAACCACAATGTCACCATCAAAAGTCTCACAGAAGCAGCAGTGCTGGCTGACACTGCCAGTGGTACGTGGGGTATGTTAAAGCAGCACAGTCTCACACAAAATGCCTCTGCCAACTTCATTCAAACTTCCCCCACCTACAGCTTGTGCTTGTAAAAGAAAAATGAATAAGAGAAGAAGGCTGGAAATCTGAGCGGCACTAGGCTGCCATATATTTTTTTTAAGTATGTACCAAGACCTATATGGTCATCAGCTTTTATTCCCCTTTTTACCCATTGGTGGCACAAAGTAAATGCCTTATCCCCCAAAGTCTTCCCTTTTTTTTTTTTTTTTTTTTTTTTTGCAGGGGCAAAGGGAATCTCTGAGGTCAGCTCCAACAGCAGACAGAGAAGGAGAAAACCTCTGAAATGAAATACCACACACTGAAAATGCTGGGATGAAAAACATTTTGACAACCCTCCCATCCTACCCTTTATCACCAAAAAAATGTTTGGGGAAGGTGCGGAAAAAAAGAAATCAATAATTTTCATTTCAAGAAAAGTCTTAATTTAATTGCTTATTTCTTGAATATAAATTTATAAAAGTCACCATTTTCCTTTAAAGCTTATACAGAAAGAAAATGACTGTGGAAAAAAACTCTTTCGAGCCATGCTGTCTAAAAAAGATGTTATTGACTCTGGTTTAAGGATTTGCCTCTGCAGTAAATTTTGATCACTACAATGCCCCATGTAATTCTCAGTTACTTACAGTTCTACACATACACCACGCAGTCTTACTCAAGTGTATCACAGACTTTTGGACTTTTTTCCAGCTCAGCTTATCATTTTAACCAGTTTAAGTTGGGCTGAAGAAAAATATTTCTACTGCAACAGAGGAGTTAATATTTTCATGCTTACATTTTCATGATACCCAAATCTTAGCCATGCTCCTGGAGATCAGATCTGCTGGGTACTGAATAATCACCATCCCCAGGAGAGTGTGAGTTTAAATCAGGATTAAATCCAGGGCAACTAGACAGGCTCAGTAGAGTTCAACAGACTCAGTGCCCACTTTCCTGCAGGTCAGACACCAAAGAAGAATTTGCACCATTCAAATCTCAGCCTTTCCTTTTCAAATTTCACTTTCCCTTCCCCACATGCACTGCCTGCCCTGCAGTGGATGAGCAGAGCAAATTGTGCTCCTGATTTCCCTGGCCCTTTCTTCATGGACTGTTATATTTGGAGTAAGACTTCAAACACACACAGCAAAGTCACTCATTTTTCACTGCAGTCAGAGCAGCTGCTTTACTCCTGTCGGTGGGACTTAATCCTCAAACCTGAGCAAGGCAAACTCCTATTTGGGAAATTCCACCTGCTCCCACTCCACAGGAATTCAAACAGAAATTATTCACGGGCAGTGCTGGCACAGCAGCCCAACAGTGACTACCAAATAAGTCTTCAGGGAAGATTTTGGCTGGTTGGGCTCCATGCACTAGAACCTATATAAATAGGAAAAGGCAGCAGGAGAAAGATTTCCCTCTTTCCCACTTTGACATTACCTCTGCTCCTGTCAGTACAGCTCCCATGGCTTTCACTTTCCAGGCAGCAGAAACACAAAATGAGGCCGAAATCCTGCACTTCTGACTCACACCCAACATAAAATCTTTGGAGTCACACACCTTTACCTGGCACTGATCTCTGCACCCATGCCCTCAGCAGTCAGTCTGTCCTAGCACAACACAGAGCACACTGTACAGCTTGAGCTGAAAGAAATTAATGAACCCTTATTCCATAATCAGAGTTTTCAACAGACAACTAGAGCATGCATCTCAAATCTCCCAGCACAAACCATGCTCTGCATTACAATTTGGTGTGAGCAGCAAGATGTTTAAACTGAGAGATGAAAATCAAGGCTGGGAGGCAGCTGCCACTTACACCAAACCAACAGGGAAGACTAAACAGCTGCAGGTGCTTTTGACTCCTACAGGTGTAAAGCATATGCTAGAAAATTGAGTGAGGTGTTACAGTCTGAGCTGAAGTATTGAAACTTTATATTTTACCTAATTTGTTGTATAATTACAAAGGTGCCAGTTTAATTTCACTTAAGTGTATTTATAGAGGAATGAGCAGTGTTTGTCTTCACTTGGCAAATGCTCCCAATGCAAAACTTCTGACAGCCAAGATGCACAAAAGTTTGACTTCAAATCTTCAGAGAGTTTGTGAAAACAGAAGAAAGGAAATGTAGGACATCCACTGGGAAATTGCTCAGAGGGGACATGTTTTAGCTACTGTTTTCTGCATCCATTTTTTATTCATCAGTCAAGAAAAATTCAAATTCTTCCTTAAAATCATAGGCTACATTTTGAGCTTCACACCTTTAGAGAGGTGCTAGCAGTGAGTGCTGAAGTGTGGGGTGTGGTGCATCCCAGACAAGCCATTCACAGCCAGGATTTAGAATTTGGACTGCCAGCAGCCATATGCAGAATAACATTTCCAGGGTAGTTTCATCCAGTCAGGGAAGATAAAATAACATGACTGACATGGATACTCAAAAAAGCTGTCACACTATGCATGTACAGGTAGAAAAGTCACTGATCGTGTCCTCATGCACTATTTGTTAACTTTTTGCTGCCAGAGACAACAATTTCCAAAAGAGATGGAAGAAGGCAAAATGAACCACTATTCTTAACAGAATGGGACTAAGAAGTCTTGGCTGGTTTTAAATCCAGTCAAAATACCTGCTTTTTTTGCCTGAGGAATATAGGATCGTAGAGGTAGCAGAGCTGTAAAGATGGTGCTTAATTTCTTCCCCTTTCCCAAGGCAAAACTGATTAATGTAACTTGAGCACACACATCCTCCCCATCACAAGCAATGTGAACACGACAGCATCTCCAAAAAGAAGCGAGAGATTCTTGAGGCATGAAGAAGACATCAGAAAATCCCCCACAGGAACATCACCAAGCAGGCTGAGCTCAGCAGCCAAACTCCCAGAAAGGGAACTCTCACACCTGCGTCCATCCTACCAACTCCAATCAGATCCCAGGCAGATGCAAACCCACACGGAGCAGGCTGCAGGACCAAGATGCTTTTTACATGGAAAACCTGCTGCTGTGAGACAATTCCATCTGCAGCTGTTAGCTCAGTCTCATTTGAGAGAAGACATCCTGCCAGCAAACGTGGGCTCTGTTTGTGAAAGGCAGGACTGCTACACTTCCAGTGCCACTCCCCACCCTTGAATGCCAGTGCTAATGTTTCTAGCAAATTACCTTGCAAATGTTGCGGCACGACATGCTTTATAGGAGCTAATGAATCACACAGTAAAAACTAATTGCAACTTACACACTGTGGCGAGCTGAGTTTTGCAACATAAAAGCAATCAGCCAGCAATTAAAATGCTAATATGGGGCTGAACCTCATATAACAGTGTGCCAAAATCTAGTGCAACCCAGTGCTTCCTGGAGTATTTGGAACAGATGGGATTTAGTAGTAGGTAGTTGAATTAGGTAGTAATTTCATCAAGTTTATAAACCCTACCATGCTGGAGGAGGGTCCCCACTATGATACATTACATATTTCCAGTATTAGAAGTGGCAGTAAAGGATCATTACATATTTTCTTCTTTTGAATGGCTTTTTCTATTCTCCTGTAAATGATTAATAAACACTTAGTAAGTCAGAAAGGAGGGATACATACCAGATGCTCTTTCCAGACACAAACATTTTGAATTTCTTTTTGTTGTAGTATAGATGGACTCTAAATGTGGTGGTGGAAATCATCAAACCTACTTTTCTTTTTAATTATAAAATCTTCTTTTCACAGATTCACTAATGCAAGATTGTGAATTGAATGAAACAATTACATTTTAATTGGGTTCACCTCCCCCACATCCACTTTTTCTTCATTACATTCCTCATACTAAGACAATCAAAATACATTAATTAATTCAAATGGGGAATTATTAATTTTCAACATTATCAGCCTTGGAGAAATTACCTCTGGTCCTGGAATAAAGCTCCCAGGAAGAGCTTCTTCCATTGCATATTAGCCTTTAAATTTTTACAGTCATTATTGGTAACAGCACTGAAAAAGCATGAACAAGCTCTAAACTGACTCACTAACCCCTTTGTTCTGAGCCACCTGCAAAGAGAAGCCAGGGAGGGAGACCAGAGTAGGCACCTGGAACTCACCTGTACATGGTGATGCCATCCAAACTCCTCTCAGCTGGACACAGAATATGAGATACTCAAAAATGCCCCAGGCCTTTCCTGCTTGGATGAAGCTGTCCTTCAGCCACAGGGAATCTTGAGTAATGAGGTCTTGGCTCTCAGGTCCTTGCAGCCCTCCAAGCACAAAAGCAAGGCAGAATCCCTGCCTGGTCCCAAGACATAGGCACAGAAAATTAATACAAATAACAAAAAATTGATTTAAGTGTTTTCTTCTCACTCATCAGTGGCTTTCATATCCTCCTTAAATCTCCTATTCAAAAATAAAGGTATTTTTCTCACATTTCCTATAGTCCCTTTCCCTGTGCAATGCTCTTCATGAGAAGCCCTACATGGAGGACCATGTTCCTTGATTAACAACCACTTCCCTCCCTTACTATTTTATCCTTAGCATCTCCAAACACCCACTTTCCTCATCTTGTCTCCACTCCAGCCTGAGCTCCAGAGGAATAAGCAGCTACTGCTCCCAGCTCAATCCCAGCAGTAAAACCCCATGCTCAGCACACCTGCACTCCCCTCCCATGCACCCACCCTAAAAGGAAACAGGACAGAAAAGGCAGCAACTGTCCAAAGGCATGACAGATGCCTAAAACGTAGAAGATGTGTCCAAAAAAAGTAAGGAACACCCCTCCACCTGCTGGGGTTTGCTGCTGTGTTCACTGCTGTGGCTCCACCACGTCAGGACAGAAGGTCTCATTCTGAGACAATTTTAAATTTATGAAATAGGAGACCTACTGCTCAGGGTGCAAAAAGTGAATCACCACTAAAGAAATGACCTGCACTCTGAAAGTGCTCTGCCAACAGAGGAATTGGAAACTTTAAGCTTGATTTCCCAAATTACCACTTTGAGATAGCTTTGAAAGAAAACTGACAGGAGTGTGGAGGGAAAAGGCACTTTCACATAAAAGTGTTTCTCATGATGGCAAGGCAGAGTCTCCCTTAGCAAGGCTAGGGAAGGAGCAGATTTCACAAAAACCCTTGTATTCCTGGAAGTCATAGAGATTTGCCTCTGCCTGTTTGCCCTGGGAACCCAAAAAATGATGGGTCTGTTTATGATCCATCATCAAATCTGAGGAGCTCTAGTGCCCAGCTCCACAGGCAATGCATCCCTACAGATACAACCTGTCTTTCTCAATGAGGGCTTTATATTACAGAATAAAAGCTGCTCTGCTCTAAGGTTCCCAGTACAGAGGAGAGGAGCAGCACCTTTATTTCACCCCAGTGAAAGAGAGAATGTGTCCAGCTGAAGGATGTGCCCCAAATCACACAACACTTTGGGCACCCAGTGCTGTCATCATCACATCGTTCTGCTTCACTTACAGCACACCCATAGGGCAGTAAAACTCTGAATTCCTCCTTCCAGGCACCAAGTTCTCAAGCCCACACACTTAACACTCACCAATTTATGTGTCAACCAGGGCCTGTAGCACCACCACCAATTTTAAGTAGTTCATTCATCTTACAGTAGGTGCAGACACTCCAGTCTGACCCAATTCTTCTGTTTTATTGGTAAGTGTGACCTTGAAACCCATGCATTGTGTAAAGGGGAAAACAGCTGTAAATGGTTCTAAGCAGTGAAAGTTGGCTGATATTACAAACACATTACAGAAATAGTGTTGCTTTGTGTCTCCTGGAAATCTGACCCCATAATGTGCTTCTGTACACATTTACAACCAGCTGTAGGCACACACATTATCAACTTTTTTACCAGGCAGAAATAGCCACAGTGCACATTTGAAGAGTAAGTATACTGAATTTAAAGGTAAGCAAATGAAAGCAAGGCTGAGATGTAAGCTGGACATGATAAAAAATGCTACTGTAATTCCTTGCAGTATTAAGCTCTGTCGTTCCATTTGATGCCTTGGGATAAATATTGCAATAGGGCTGAAGATCTCATTTCATTGTATCCTGGGAAGGCCTTGGGTTCAAACTGCCTGCTCTGGGAGCCTTAGAAAGAGATTTGTTCAATGATTTCATAATAATTTGCTTTCATGCAAAGCTTTGGGATAAATGGGAATCATTCAGCATACCTGAAGCTCTGCTGTTTATTATTGTACCTGTGTGTACCACAAAACATCCCAATGAGCATCAAGGGCAGAAAGTTGTCCTCTGATTTAAAATAATTTCTTACACAGAAATAGAATTTTCAAGGATGGCACAAAAGACCAGATAATCAAAACATCTCTGTGTTTCCCAAATTTACACTCCCTTTTGTTTTATTCTCATGTATCTCTCATGTAACACAGCAGAGTAAAACAGGGAGGAAGGAAAAATGGAATTTTGTGGTTAGCAAGGGGATTGTGAAGGGAGTTTAATGTTCAGGAAGAATAGGAAGAAGACAAAGGGGTACAGTCATGTCAAAAAGAAAAAGTACTAAAAAGAACTTTCTCTTCTAACATAAGGTCAGAGGAGGAACCTGGCATGCCATGCTTCACTCCTTTGTGAGTGAGAGAGCAAGCAGTAACTGCTCATGGCCTCTGGAGCAAACCCCAGGTGAGAAAATAACTCAGGGGAAGTCTCACAGCCTATTCCCTTGCAGGGAAATTTTCATCAGAGGTTGCAGTAATGACTGGGCAATTTGCATACAATTTCAGGAGCCATCCTCCCAACCCAGAGCAGTAGATCTCACTGTGGGAGAGGAAAGATCAAGGTCATTTTTGGATACCTTCCCTGGGTGGGGCTCAGCTGCAGGACAGGGGAGCCTGGCTCCCTGTGAACAGCACAGGATTGGGGCAGGTGTATTTAATGCACAACTCAATGCCCATGGTCTGCAAATTTCCTCAAGGCCACATCTCAACACCAGCACTGTGAGAAACACTGAAAACTTCAGCCAAACCAGAGCAGTGCAGCTTCTGGGATCATTGATGAGGTCAAACATCCAACTGAGAAAAGAGCTGAAATGGGAATCAGAAAACTGGGAAGAATCAGAATCCTGACTGATGAGTTTGGGACTCAGGCAGCCTAGAAAGGGCAATTGCCCAGATCCTCCTCACCTATGAGACGGATTACAAAACCAGAAAGAAATCACACAAATGGGCATTTTTTTAAATAGCCTGGGGCTCCTGCAGCAAGTCCTCATGCCCAGAACCTTCTTGCATGGCACCCCTGACGTGGACACTATGGCAGCAGTTGCCAGAATTTCTTTTTTTAAAGAAGCACTAGTGAGGTGAATGAAATTAGGAGATATCAGAGGTATCATGGACCATGGTATATTGCCATCAGTAGGTGAAGTTTGATGCAGGTGACCCACAGGGATTACAAGAACTCACCAGACACCTGCCGGTGGACAAGGACAGAATCACAGACATCACCCAGAGCCCTACTCAGCCATATGGAGGGGCTTCACAGCAAGAGGCAAAAAAGGCTGGACGGGTCAAACTCCAGCACTTTGAAGGAGCAACTCAGTAAGAAATGAACTTTCAGGGGCATTTCTGTGTTGTGGCTAAGAGTTTTTCATGTGGTGAACCATCCTCACTTTCAAACAACAGTCCCTAAATCACTCAGCAATCACCATCATGGGAGAGAGCAAATATGAAAATAAAGGTAAAAATTAGAATAGGGCAAAGAGAGAGGATGTTAGCTACAAGGAAAGCATCAGCCTTTCCAGAGAAGTTAACAAAATCAGGCATAAAGAAACAAAGCAGAATGAAGAGAGAGTGGAGGAAGAGAAAAGGTGGGACTGCTGTGGTCAGCACCACACTATGGCCAGATCTGTAAGAAGGAAAAGAGCCGGAGCAGCACAAAAGTAGGTCATGGGATATGGGAAATTTAGGCTATTTGAAAGAGGCATATCTGAGGATCATGACCTGACAGCAGTGGGAAGGAATGGTGGGAGAAGAGATAATAGGAACAGGAGTGAAAGGAGCAGGAGACACCAGACACCAGAGGAATTGTTTTCACCAGAAAATGTTAGCAAAAATGTATTAAATAGCTCTGTATGGGCATTTGAGGGCTTGTGCAGTGGGTGTGGGAGATTTTTTTTTACGTTTACTATGAGATGCTGGTGCATAGATCAATTTTCCTGAAGCCAGGTCAAGATGCCCTGGTTGAAACCACTGCCTGAGTGCCTGGTCTGTCTGTACTCTGGTGAATCTCATAATAGCTTGGAGAAGTGAAGGCAGGGAAATGCAGCAAAAGTGCTTGGAAGGAGTCAAGAAAATGAAGTGAGATTGGAAGAACTGAGCTTCCCATGGAGGGTACTGACTTAGTACAAAAATAATGGGCAAAGTCAGAAAGGTGAGATTTGATGAGGACAGAGACATCAGGTCAGTGAGATGAAGGCTATAATTGAATACAGTGAGGTGGCAGCAGAGGTAATTAGGGCTCAATAAGCTGCAAAGGGCACAAATTAAATGAGGATAAAACAGAAGTTAAAGCACAAAGACAGTCAGCGTGCTGGTTTTCTTTGCCAATGGCAATCTGGCTGATGAAGATCAATTAATTGAATTCAAAGAGCTGGGATAAGCCAGACCTCCTGGGAAAACAGAGTTTGGGTTGTGAAGAGGAAGAATAGCACTGGTGAAAGAAAACCGTGTGGTACAAAACAAAAGTAATTTGGGCTCAAAAGAAGATAAGAGGGAAATGCCGTGAAAGGGGAAATTAGGAGAGAGGGCTGGCAGTGCAGGGGGGAAAACACTGAGAGAATTAAAGATTGAGAAAAGTGTCAAAGAAGGGGAAAACTGAGGAGTGGAAAGGAGAGAAGAGCACTATCAAAAGGAGGAAGAATGAGGAACATTCTTCCTCTGTGTTCCTCTGTGTTGTTGTCTTGTAGCCAGACTGGAGTGGTGGGGAGTCGCAGACCTCAACACTCTCCTCTTATCAGTGGCTAGTGCCCTGCTGATGAGCAGTGCTCCATTCAACAAGGGATTTCACCTGCTTTTCTCCTCCCTTCATGTGAAACCATGAAGAAAGAGACAGTGATCTTCCTGCTAAATCATGGAAATTATAACGGGAAAGCACCACTAATAATTTTCAGGTCTTCCCTCTTCTCTACTCAATGCTACTGGGGAGAAATCTGGCTTTGTGGTCAGAACTTTGGCTGCACCAAGCCATTTCCCAGCCTTTGCAGGCATGTGGTGTTCCAATCCTCCACCACATAGTGCCAGGGAGGCTCTTAGGTTGGTACTGGGGAGATTGGGGGTGAAATCACTGCTGGACAGTGTGACTTGAGCCCCAACACAAGCCTGGCCAGGCTCTCCAATGCTGTGTGAAGTGTCAGGCTTAGGGAAGCCTCTGCCTCAATCTTCCCCATCAAAAACTCAAGTTCTGCACTTTGTCAAAGCACCCCCTAGAAGGAGGTAGGTAACTTTTAGGTGGATGAAATTGGGTCTCACAGGTGTGACAACAGAGAATAAGGAGGTGTAAAGAGATCTGTCCCAATCCTCACTTGTTGGGTCCATTCTCCCCAGCTGGTTCTCAGCCCAGCAACCTTCAGTGACTTCTGGAGATCACTGGACTCTGCATCTCTCAAGGTTTGTAGAAAATGTCTTCCTTCCTTCCTTCCTTCCTTCCTTCCTTCCTTCCTTCCTTCCTTCCTTCCTTCCTTCCTTCCTTCTCCTTCCTTCCTTCCTTCCT
>WBNO01005903.1:72995-140634 GCA_013400575.1 Peucedramus taeniatus | reverse complement strand
CTTCCTTTCTTCCTTCCTTCCTTCCTTCCTTCCTTCCTTCCTTCCTTCCTTCCTTCCTTCCTTCCTTCCTCCCTCTTGAAGGCTTTAATGTGGCACTTCACTCCCTTGAGAACTTCCCGGTCACCTCCTCCCCTACAGTCTCCCAGTTCCTGCACGTTTTCCCAGTTAAGTGAGGTCTGGTGCTGGCTGGGAAGGAGCAGTTCTCCCTCCCAGGGTCCTCCCTGACCCAAGGTGTACCATCTTGGACAAGGTGATGAAGTTGTTCTTCTCCCTGCTGCTGCACAGCTCTCTGTACTTTACCTTCAGCACCTAAAAACAGCTAAATGCAGAATGAATGCCCAAGATTCTTGGGCTCACATTAATTAGATTTGCAGCCTGGAAAGACAACACAGTGATGAGATTTTTCACAATCCTGATTCAAATAGAGATAAAATCTCCCTTGAGAAAGATAGTTCTTCTGCACTGTCCACCCAAGAGGTACAGCAAATTGAAATCCTAATTTAGCCAAAGACTGATGGTGGATAGGGGCCAAATGCAGAGTGAATAGAACAAAACCTGACAAAGCTGATGGAGATCCTTTCATTGTGAGTTCTTGAGAGGACACAGAGTAGGTTTCTTTTAAAACCACTTGTGTAGGATTATGAGATTTTTTCCCACTGTGGAACAGTAGGTAATGCTGATGAAAACATAATTTGCCACTTGAGCAGTTTATATCTCAGCCAGTTCATAACAAGGACAGAGATGAGGACAAATGGACACTTATGGGTGTCATTCTGAGAAAGAGTGCAGACTGGTTACTGCTGTACCTGGCCACCTTCATAAAGCACTCCTGGATAAACTGACTTCACTGTTGGTACCTGATGTTCTTATTACTGTTATTTAATTTTTGAGTCAAATGGGCTGATCTACAGCTTGGCCACAAACTGTTCATTATATGGATCCTGGTGACATAAAAACAGTCGAGGTGAGATGAAGCTCTGTACATATACAGAGGACAAATCTTGCCCAAAGAGTTCCCAAAAGCAGGAATTATTTTCTCTTTTTTTTTTACCTTTTCTTTCTTTTTCTGTTTTGCAGGCTGGGAATGCTGACACAAACAGGACTAAGCACTAAACTATTTGTTTAATGGCAGCAAAGCCTCCACAGTGACAATCAGGTGAGGTAGAAATACAAAACAGGATAAGGCTAAGAACTGCCCTGAGTGGGATGCCAAACCAAAGCAGGCATTGCTGCTGCTCATTTGGCCAGGAGTGCATGGACAGTGTTACAATTTTTGCCTCAGCAATTGCAGAGTAATGACCAAAACTAGCAGGGCTGGCACTTGCTCCTTCCCCTGGGACCTGACCAGAGCCTTTCCATGGGCTCCCAGCACAGATTCATCCCTGTACTCCCAACCTGACCCAATGCTGGACAAGGCTTTTGTAATCTTGGTTGGGTTTTGTCCACTGTAGACCGGAAAACCCAACAATTAGATCTGTTTTTTTCTCCTCAAAAACTGGTTTGGGTTTCTAGTACTACTTTGATTAGTCTGATCCAAGTATGCAATCAGTCCAATTTATATTCCTAAAACAGACAGAAATGCTCTGACTGGAGTCTGTATTTTCTGTCTGATTGCTTTTCATTTCACACTTCTTTGTTTTAATTACGTTTTAAGATTAAATACAGAGATTGTAGTTAGTTGCACTCCATGGATATTGTAGAGATTCAAGGGTCAAAGGAAAAGGAAAGGAAAAGACAACTAATACCTCATTGTTTGCTGTGGTTCCTATTACATGGGCAGTCAAGTGCACAGTGAGTTTTAATAGAAATTTGGCTTGATTGTGATTAAATGAAGAATATACTGAATGAATTCTTCAGCTAAAAACTGCAGGATTTAAATTTTTCAACCTGTATTGAGCCTAAAAATGCTGATTCTGCAGAACTTTCTTGATCCTATTGATTGCAAACAATTGCAAGATGGAGGGTCTGGATTTTAAAGCATCAGCCTGTTGCAGCAGCTGGCCAAGTGTTTCTTGATAGTTCAACAAAGAGATGATGGGAAAGAAAGGGACACTGGATTTTATTATTCCTTTCCCTAAGACCATAAAAATACTGCTTGGCTGGATCATAAGCTCTGTTTAAAAATTAATAAATAACAAAAATAAAACAAAAGAGTTATCAGTAGTTTTAATATTATTTGATTAACATTAATATTAATTTAAAATTAATATTTATTATTATATGTATTAATATANGCTTCCCATAACAGCCAGTAACATTGTGAATGGTGCTTTCACAGCTGAGCTGGTGAGGAGCAGAGTGAATCCCAGAACATGGAATGGCTGAGGGAACGCCGACCTGGTGTTCGGCAAGTCGGCCTACCTCTTCGTGAAGATCTCCCGGGTGATGGGGAAGCTGAAGCTGGTCTTCACGCGCCTGCNTACATTAATTATATTATATTATATTATATTATATTATATTATATTATATTATATTAATTATATTACATTATATCACATTATATTACATTATATTACATTATATTATATTTAGTGTTACATCTCACACAGCTCTTACACTACAGCCTATACATTATAGTTGCTATGCTGCTATAAAAAAAAAACAACAGTATCTGCACCTACTAGGATTTCCAAGGTCCAGAGGAAGACAAAGAGGTGCTCAGGAGGAAGCAAGCATGGATGTCGTGCCAGTGGTTGTGCAGGGAGATTTCTGATCAGAAAGCCCTGTGAAATTCCACAGAAAGCAAGCAGATTTCTATGCACCAGGATTTAGTCCTGGAATCATTCAAAGTCAGGCTGGATGGGGCTCTGAGCAACCTGGTCTAGTTGAAGACATCCCTGCTCATTGCAGGGAGGCTGGACTGGATGAATTTTAAAGGTTCCTTGCAAAAAGTATTCTTTAATTTTATAATTCTTTAACTGTACCTTCATATGGATTTTTCCCATATATGTCTGTCTAAATAGTGCACGAAGAGGGAGACCTCTGGCTCTGATTTACTAATTTCTTTACATTTGCATTTGCAATCTTAAAAATTTATGACACATCTTTCATGTTAGGAAATAGATACAAAAAAATCACAATGTCTTCTTGCTGCTTTTCTTCTCTTTAGGCACAGAGATATTTAATAACAGGAGATAAATAAACTCATCAAAACACTTAAAAAATCCATGAGAAACTAAATGAAGAAGAGGAATAATACCAACAGCTCCTCCTGTCCATTCCTTTGCTGACTGTTAAATCATATCTCAGACAGCAAACACATTTGCATTTTTTTAAGAGCATGATCCTGCTTACAACTAACTGGGTATTAACCTGTTCATAATTAACTGAGCATTAGCATCACTGACCATGAAGGTCAGCAGTCTGTAAGCAACAAGGATGCTGAGAGTTCTCAAAATTAATTGAAATATCAATAACTTAAGTGATGAGGCCCTCACTGCAAAACCTAATGAGGGTGTTTATTTACTTGCACTTCCTTGGCTCAATGGAGAATGTCTCCTTTGACTACCAGAGGAGCAGAGGTTGCACTTGGCTACTGGAGCCCAACCACAGACACCCAGTGACTTCTGGATTTCTTTGGATATGTCAAATTCCTCTCCCCTTTTCAATAATAATGATCAATTAGTTGATGGTATAATATGGCAATTCCTTGGCTGAGGAGGGAAATGAAGTGTCAGGACAAAATACACAATTATATCACACTAGAAGCAAATCAAACACATCTTCTGAGCTTTATGAAGAATATGGTGCACTAAACACAAAGCAATAAAAAGATTTTTTATTCCATCCCATTCAGCTTCTCATACCACCCATATTCCTCAAAATCTAAGTGTGAACCTGAAAGGTGCCTTTGTAAATGGAAACTAGGGCTGACAAACCTGTCAGGCAAAAATTCAGTGATGTGACCATTCTTTGGGGCCCTGTCAGAGCTCCCAGATAAGAGAATTGTGATACCCTGTTCTGCAGTTTTTGAATAAGAGGATATTCTGGACTTTCTGCTCTCCAAAGAAAGTTTTATAATTTAGGATGATGGCAATTCCTTATTCTCATGCCCACAGGAGTCAGGCACAGAATTCAAAGGCAGTTGTAACCCAGCATTTTTATTCTGTACTAGCAAAAAAATTCAACTCTTTCAAAATCTTATTTTTAATCAGTTCTAGAGTTTTTAGAGACACTTCTGCAGAACACTACTGGCTTCCTGTTCAGATTAAGTAAGTGGAAAGTAGCACTCTCCACATCTCAGCCTTAAAAAAAGACACAGAAAAAATGAAATGCCTGATGTTTTCTCTTGTCTTACTAGCAATCATAGATCCAAAGCAACCTATGTATATACTCTTACACTTAAGAGTTGTTTCCCAAAAATTACTGTTTTATTGCTGCTTCTTCCACCTGTAGATTGTTGCACAGCACCAAACCAAGTAGAAAAGCATAACTGCACTTTACAAATGCCAAAATTGAGGGACCTTTCCAGCTCTCACCAAGACCTTTCACAGGTGAGGCCTTTCATGGATAATGAAGGGATATTGGCATTACAAAATAATAGAGATGAGTAAATTTACCAAAAAAAGAGAGGCAGTTGCTAGAATAGACATCAGGTCTACAAAGCCTAACAAGTTCCATGGTATTTTAAAGCTAAATTTAAAGCAAATTTTTTGTTGTTGTTGTGGTTGAATAACAAGGAAAACAAATCACAGACAAAATGCCCATTGATGTAAAATCACCATCTCTCCCTCCTCCATTGCACCAAGGACACAAAGGGCTCCCAGTCCTCAGACATCAGCCCAAACTGGAGCACCAGGTCACTGATAGGTTATTAATCCTCCATATTTAGATTTTCAGTAGGGTCCATGCCAAGGGAAACTCCTGAGCCACTCCTTACCTCACTGCAGGAAGGAATGGAGAGCTCAGCTGCAGTGAGGAACATTCTTCTGTGGGTTCTGTGCTGTGCATTTGAAACACAAACAGTGCTCAAACAAATGGACTCCATTTAATTAAATCAATAGCCCAAGCAAATTACTTTTTCAAGTGTAAGTTTTATTAAGCATTATTTTACATTACTGGGAGTCTATTGCCAGGACAAGGAACTGGGCAAGGTAGGGAGCTGAACACACAGCACTGATCCTTCTGGGAATTTGTTTTCCTACTTATCCAACATGCTGGTACTCAGCCTATTGCTCAGCTGAGTGCCTTATAAAATGTCCTCTCCTGGTTACCTAAATTAATATGAAAAAATCACTAATGAGATGCATTCCACTTGGAAATTTATTTATATAAGAAGTGGAAATAGAAAAGAGGGGAGGGGAGGGAGGGGAGGGGAGGGAAGGGAAGGGAAGGGAAGGGAAGGGAAGGGAAGGGAAGGGAAGGGAAGGGAAGGGAAATGAGAACTCATAGCTGTGGAGGCCTGGAGGGGGAATTAGAACACTCAGTAATAACCTTCCTGCAAGACATTTGGGGGCCAGCCAAATTTGAGCAGAAGGGATTTCTTGAGAGTGGTGAATATTTCCTTTAAAATAACCTGCTTGTGTTAACTTCTATAAATTATCAGCCATGCATTTCTTCTCATAAGATAAAACAGGGAAGAGAGATTGCCTTGACAGGTGATTGCTTTCTTGACTTAAAGTAAGGAACCACATAACTGCTTGTAGTTCTCAGCCCTAAATGCTGTTTCAGAGTTCTGTGTGTGCCATGAAGCTGTGTGGGTGTAGGCAGTGGGCACACACTTCAGATGTTCTGCAGTCCCCAAGCAATCACTTTACAAGGTCTTGCAAAGGTGTCCAGAGCTCAGGGAAGAAGCTCCAAGTGCAAGGCTGACACAGGAAGGGGACAGTGTGACATTGCCCCTGGCCACCAGAATGGTGAGCTGAAATTCCCATCCTGTCAGCATCATCTCCTGCTGCAATACCACTCCTGTGCATTCAGGTCACCTGCTGAGCAGATTGTCAGTGCCACTTTCATTCCTTTTGAATCCTTCTGAATGTAGGAGGTGGGAAAAACTGAAGTCCTGGGAAAAACATCACAGCCAAGAATTTGGTGGTAGCAGTGAAAATCCTCTGATGGCAACAGCACCATCCTCTTTGGCATGGGAGCCACAGGAGTTCTTGGAAGAGGGGATAACATAAAGGTTTCCTGGAAACCCCTGGGTAGTGCATGGGAGATGGCTTTGAGGAAGTGGAACATGGAAGGATGAAAATTAATTTGAAATGGGTAGATGAGTCTCTGAATTGAATACACCAGGGGTAAGGACAAAAGTGAAATAGAGATGAGCTGATCTGCAACCTTAAGGAAAATAAGGGGGAAGATGGGGGCATGCAGATTTGGTAGCCAGGAGGGAAGCTGAAGGTCATGAAAGACTTTTTCAAGGAAGGTAATGAATCTAAACTCTCTGTGTAACTGTTTGAGCTGGAGCTCTAAGAAAAATAAAACAGACACGTTAGCACTTCAGAAAAGAACCCAAAAATCACAACATTCCTCTTGCACAAAAATTTCCAAACGCCCTAGTAAAATTCTTTCCTGGAATGAGAGGCAGAAGGGCAGGTAGGACTGGAAAAAAGGAGTTTTCTTAAATCAATATGACAGTATAAGGGCCAATTTCTTCCCCAGCTGCAGAAAAATATCTCCACAATGTGGAGAAGGAAGTTGGTCAGCTATCCAGAGGGGACCCACCCACCCTTATTTCTTCTCTGTGCTCTTCTGCATTTTCTGAGAAGCAGTATATGAAATGGCTCATGTAAATAAAGTGCAAGCACTTAACTGAAACAGCCTCCAAGTCTACTTAGTGTCACTCCTGATATGTGGCAGTGAGCTTGGCAGAAACTCAGGTCATTAACAAAATTTAACCCCCTATTCAGGAGGCCTTTGGGCTCTTGGCAGCCATCATCATCTGATGCTGGCTGCCTGCCTGTCAATAATTAAAATGCAATCTAAGAAATAATGGGAAATTACAACTTCTGGATGCTTTTCTGATAGCTGAGCACTGGTTGCCTTGTCCTGAGCTGGAGGAGGTTTCAGACAGCTGCTATCCTTGAGTGAGGAATTGGAAAAGAGCTGCAGACAGCTCCTCTGGACAGGTTTCTCTGTCAGCCTGATGGTGTCCAAAGTTTTCCTGAGGTTTGGGAGCTTTGTAACCCATTTCCCTGGCTAAGTGGTTCCTCAGGGCCAAGTGTTTGTGTGCCAGTGCCCCAGTGAGCAGTGTTGGATTAGAGCTCCCAGGCAACTCAGCAGCTCAAACCTAACCTGAGATACAGGTGAGAGGAGAGCAGGGACCATGTGCAGCACATCATCCACTAAGGGGATTTAATCTGAGCCTCTGGAGAAATGGGAAGGGAGTTTTGCTGACTCCCAGGAAAGTGAATCCCTCTTCATCACACCTGGATGTGGCTGGGAGTGATTGATTTCCCTCCAGGGAGGAGGGATAAGGCACAGGCTGAGGGGGGTGGGGATCTCAGCAGCAGCCAAGCATGCAGAAGGGGTTGAGTTTTGTCTTCATCAATGTGCAGAATTCCTTGAAGTGACAATGTGAGTAAAGCCCCTGCTCACAGCATCCTTCTATTATGTTAAATGACACCTCTTCCTTTTCATCTGTATTTACACTGTTCTAATGTCAGGCTGTCACAGAGACAAACTGTGCACATTTAGTGCTTAACTTTTCTTCATAAATCCTGCTCTACAGCCTTATTATTATCTGTGCTTGAATTCTATCCTGTCCATCAATGTGTCCCAGTTATGACCTGCCCAGGAAGACCAGAAGATTAAAGGCCCACCAGCTTAGGCAGAGTGAAGTCACTGCCTCCTCATCCCATTGCTCCAGGCCACAGCACCCCACGATTGCCCTCCCAGCCCTTCCCACTACTCCTCATGCACTTGGTCCTTCCTCTGAATCTGGAGTTCATGCAGAGTTTTTCTTCTTTAATTTGCCTTTCATCTAGTTTTCCAGTCATCTCCCCAGTTTTCTGTCTCAACATTTTTGTACAGTTATAGAATCATGGAACATTTCGGGTTGGAAGTGAGAGGAATAGTGGATTTGTCTTTACAAACAAGCTGTGGGTCTGCTGGTAGATAAAACTAGCACTGGGAGATAAAAGAAACAATGGGAAGGATTTTACTGATTGATGAATGGAAAAAGACATCTGCTTTTACAAATAAACTCTAGGTTTGCTGATAATTGAAATTAGATATTGAAAGACGAAAGAAACAATGGGAAAGAAAACCCCTAAATTCTGTAAGAATTTAAAATTAAAAGGGAGGGTTATATATTAGGGGGGAATCTTTGGGATCAGGCATATGGGGAAGTCTGTGCCTCTCAGGTACCTCAGCCAGTGGGGAAAGAGAGACAGAAATGCAGCTGGGAAATCAGGATAAAAAGGAGGCTGCATCCTCCAAAAATTCGAGAGAGCCCAGGGAAATGCCCCATGGCCTCTCCCTTTATTGGAATAAAGTAAAAGGGACTCCTCTGTCTCTCCTTTTTGGACCTAACCTCTGATATCTGTGGATTAATTTTCCTTACAAAAGTGACCTTTGAAGGTCATCTAGTCCAACCTGTGTGCCACAGGTAGGGACACCTCCCACTAGACCAGCTGTCTCAGAGCCTCACCCAACCTAGCCTTGAATGTTTCCAGGAATGGGGGATCTACCACCTCTCTGATCAACTTGTGCCAGTGCTTCACCACCCTCATTGTAAAAAAAATTTGTTTCTTATGTCTAGTCTGAATCTACCCTCCTTCACTTCAAAACAATTCCCCCTCATCCTATTACAAGAGGCCTTCCTAAACAGCTTGTCCCTGTCTTTATTATAAGTTTCCTTTAAGTACTGAAATGCTGAAAGGGGTCCTGGGAGGACACAGCACTAACCTGCCTCTCTTGTGAATCTCTGGCACCCAAATTTGTTGCCATTAGGTATCATAAAAACTTTGGTAAACTTTTTGATGGGAAGGAGGAACATCAATTATCATGACTTGTTTGGGTTATTCCTACTCTGAGACACCTTGTCCTGCTGCTGCCACAGTGTCAGTGCCTGGTTTCATTAGATCCAAGGATTTTAAAATCCCACATTAAACTCCTGGTAGAGGCTTACTTAACACATGATTAAGGAACTAAAATGAAACTGCTGCAACAAGCAGTTTTTCCCACTAAAACCTCTATATAGAAAAAATTGATAAGATGTCAAGTTTTTCCTTTAACCGATTTATCTTCCCTGCAGAGTTAATAGTAAGATCATCTTGAATAACTAATCCACAGCCCTAAAGCAGAAGCTATCATTTATTTTAGCATTTGCATTTAAACAAAATGATATTACAATTCAGCAGGACATGATATGTAATCCAATAACCTGAGGTAATGTAATTCTAGTCCATGTAGCAATTGTTCCCACAAATAATGTGACCATACAAGACCAGCAAAATTTATAGCAAGTATTTTTGTATTTACTGCTATAATATGACTAAATTCAGAAATGAAAAGTATAAATGCTCTTGATTTTAAAGAACTGATCAATTGAGCTTCAAACATACACTGGTAAAAACTTCATTTGCTTCAGTACATCAGCTTTATTGTACCATCAATGTTTCTGATTTTTACTGAAATACCAATGTAAATCTTTGATTTATTTGAGGGAATTCACTACCAAGGTTAATTTATTAGTAAAATATAATCCCAGGACTATCTTTACTCTTACAGAATGTCAAATCAGTATCTCAATTTCCAGAGAGCAAGTCAATCCCTTTTGGTCTTTAAACCACCAAGAGCTCCAGTTCTGGACTCTTCCAGCGGAAAGGGCTTTGGATCAGCAGCTCTGCCATAACTTTCATTACTGATCTCAGCCTGATGAGAACACCAGGCATTTTTACACAAATCTATAGCATGGCTACTGACTTCAGGATTATGATCTGCATTTGTGAAGGCAAAAGAATAAATCACACACCAAAAAAAAAGTGTATATATAAGGAAACCATAGAGTTCTGGTGGAAAAGAGGGTATATTGTCTGCTTGCTCTTCTGTTCTACATTTTCCTTCTGACAAATTATTGGCTGTGCCAAACACAGGCTTGGATGGATTTTGACTTGATCTTGTATGGTCATTCTCATGTTCTATGGACTGTTCATTCAGTAGAAACTATTTCACCCCCCTTCAGGCTGACAGCATGGCTTTCCTCCTGTTACATGGTCAAGTTAACAAACCAGAAAGGTATAATTTTTTTTTTCCCCAGAAAGCCCTTCTGTACATAAGGCAGACATTTACACATGAAATGACGGAGTTGGTGAGTAAAGTGTCCAGGGACCTTCACCTAGTATAGGACACCATGAATTCTGCAAGACACTGACAATCTTTCAGAGGTTCTTCAAACACCTTCCATAAAACACTTCTCATCAAAAGACTGACATTGGCTGAGTGAAGTTTGGATGGGCATCAGTATAAATGAAAGGTTTCAAACTCCTGCCTTAATTACCAGGGGAAAAGACATCACATTCTTCTTTCCCTAGGAACACAAACACTGCACACACAGCCTCTGTGTGCTGGAGCCCTTTGCATCAATGAGGAAAATTATCACATTAGTAAGAAAGCTGAAGGCAATGCCAATGGCAGAAGACAGCTGGCCTTGGCTGCTCCAAGGGGACCTCACAGCCAGCCTGTTGTCACATTCCCAGCCTTGAGCTGGGCATGGCTGAGAGAGAACTGAGGAACACAAAATCATCAATCCCATCCTCCTCGAATTGTCCATCCAAGAAAGTTTCTCTCTGTTAATGTCCATCAAAATTATGCCAACCTAATATGACAGTTTTGTAGTGGGACTTGTCAAGCAGCCTCAGTGACAGAAGTGTCCCCTGTGGATACTGCAGGAGCTGCTGCCTGCACTGAGCAGATGATGGCTGCACCACCTGCCTGGTAGCTGAAAAAAAATGGTGTGTGCTGCCTCTCCCAGCTCAGCAGGCCAGACTGGCTCAGCTGTGATGTCAAACTGCCACCACAATGCAGCCTTCTCCTTGTGACCATTATTTCAAGGAATTGTCTCACTGTGGTGAGCTCCACGACAGCCCAGGGCAATGCATTTCACAAGATAAGTGTTCATCAAATTCATTCAGCCTTCAGGTTCACATTTACTACCTCTGAGTTTTCCTCTGAAAAATGGAGAAAGAACCCACAATTATTTCATGAGCAGGACAGGCTATTGCTGCTCTCACTCTGTAGTTTACAGAAGCTCCAGAGGTCTCAAGGTTATCCATGGGAATAATGGCACTCAGATCTCTGCTGATATTAAAGGACTGTCACAGATTTTGCTCCTAACCTTAACCTCTTCAAATAATAAATTACTTTCCTTCTGCTTTATTAGCTATTTCTTCCAGCCTCAGATTCTTTACCTCAGAGCAATAATTCCTCATAAACTTTCTGTTGAAATTGCATTTGTTCCTGTGCTTTGCATTTTATTCCTTGTCTATCAAGCTCTCTCTTCCCTTCCTGACTTGTATGACTTACACTTTTCATCTATAAATGCTTTGCAATTAATCTGCACTGCAATAACTTTTCATCCCTGTTGCTTTGTTCTTTTCATTGGTTACACCTTTTAATGTCCCCCTCCTGATCTGGTATTATTTGCCTGTAAAAATGCCTGTCCAACTGTGGATGTGACACTGTAATGGCAATAATTTTCCAGGGAGCTAAGAATGCAACTTCTCAATCAGTTCCTGGGAACTGCCATGATTTAATGAGTCTGAAAAGTATCTAAGAGTGAGACTACATCACACCACAATGAACAGAGCAGAAATTCCAGAGCAAGGGATGGCCACCCAGGCTCCAGAGCAGCCCAGCCCCACCTCTGAGGGCATCAGCTTTGCTAAGAGACAGAGATTAGCAGTCGGGGTTTATTGCTGTGCTAAGAGTGATGAAGTGATTGGGGCCTGATCTAGAATCTCTGCATGACTCAATAGCCAACATGATCTGTGTCTCCAGCAGAAAACTCCACATTAACTCAATGATGCTTGCAGTGAAATCAGCTGTAAGGTGTAGATGTGTCTAGAGGCAGGATAGATCAAGTGAAGGTCTCCTAGTGTAGCTGTGCACTAAGAGGGAGCCCACAGGGATAAGAAGACAGTTTTGACAAAAAAAATGAAGCACAGGAGACATCAGTCCTCTACTAGAAACCTAACTTAGATACCTGTGCCCCTGGCCCACTGATTGTCACTCATTGGTGTAGATGAAGGGGCTGCTGTCACACGACCTGCTCTGTGTAGGGGTGTCCCAAATGTGGCACTCAGCTCACAGCCCTGGGCTCGTTGGGCTGCCTGGGCATGTTGCCTTCCTTGTGTTGGTGGAAGTCCTGATAGAAACTTCATGTGGCAGAATGTCCAGCAGCAGCTTGGCTACTGAAGCCAGCTGACTGGCAAGCAAATTTGCAGACAATTCAGAACTGGGAGGAGTGGTTGATGCACCAGAGGCTGTGATGCCATCCAGAGGGACCTCAGTAGGCTGGAGAAATGGGCCACAGGAATGTCATGCAGCTCAGCAAAGCAAGTGCCAAGTCCTGCAGCTGGGGAGGAGCATCCCCTGATGCCTTGTGAAGGCTGACCTAAAACAGAGACTAGACAGAGTTAAAGAATAAAGGAGGGATTTATTAAAAGGCTTCAATAGATCCACCTTGGGCAGTACAAGAGCCCAGCCAGGGCTACACCCAAGATGAACCAAAATGGTCACAAAATGGACAATGGTCACGGGGTCACTCACTTTGATCAGTTTTGCTCCATCTGCATATTGGAGTTAATTGTCCAATTACAACTTTAGCTTATAAAGTCCCATCATTCTTGTTTTTCTCTTCAGTCCACCACTGTTTATGCTCTTGGGCCTGAGATCTGAATTGGCTGTTCTTGGGTCTCCAGCTAGAGAAGGAATTGTCTCCCTACTCTGTGAAGAGAGCTCAGCATCCCCTAATGTGAAGCCCAGACCCACACACTAAGGCAGCACAGAATCTGAAAAATATAAAAGCCAAAACCTGAGGCATCACCCAGGCACCAGGATAAGCTGGGGGCTGACTGAGTGGAAAGCAGCTTGGCAGAGGAGGCCCTGGGGGTCCTGGTGGACACCAAGCTGAGCACAAGTCATTTCTGTGGCAATGTGCCCCTGTAGCCAAGAAGGAAAATGGTATCCTGGGCTGCATTGTGAGAAGCATTAATAGCAGGGAATGGCACAGTGCTAAACATGGGTAATATTGGTCTGAATTGTTGCTGGAACAGGGGAGAGCCATACCAGCTCACACTGTGGCCACACAACAGCTCTCTTCCACTACAAGCCCAAAGTATGCCCCCCTGCAAAAATGTTCCCCTCCCAAAGCTTCGTGCAGAGCCAGCCAGGACTGTCTGTAGCAGACCTCTGCAGAAGCAAGACTGCCTAGGACTGGCAGGGAAAGGTGTATTTTTGCAAAGAACCTGTATTTGCAATTCCTGTCACTGAGAACAAGCCAAAGGTCAGTCCTCACCTCTGCCTGTCTCCCCAGCACAGCACAATCTCTCTGCCCAAGATATGACCCAGATAGCTCTCTCCACTTAAGAATGCAGCAGCTGCACCGTGGCTGCCCTTCAGTCATGTGTTCCTGAGGTTCACAGATTTGTAATGCCAGGAGGGAACATTAGGATCAGTGAGTATGACAGCACCGTAATACAGGGCATAACATTTCACCTGGTAATTCCTGCATAATTTCTGCTTGAACTGAATAAAGCTTACCAAGAGAGATCCAGCAGTGATGCAGAATCCACAAAATCATTTGATGGAATATTAGCAGGGCTGCTAGCTTGTAAAAAGTTTTGTGTTGTTACCCTGAATTTATGCGTCTTGAAACTCTGTCACAGGATCTCACCCTGTCTTTGCCTGCCCATTTCCCCAGCCCTCTGCCTTCAGTAATTTTCTATTCCATATAGGTGCTTACAGTCTGTGAGTAAGACACATGTTTATTTCTGAGTAAACTTCCTCTTGTAATTAGGCTTTTTGCCTAAACTCAGATAACTTTTACAAGTGTAAGTGGCTATTGTTGTAGTAAGGACTGCATTGCACCTTCATTCAGACCCCAAGATAATTTCTGGCCATTGAACACGTTGCAGCAGTAAACAGCAGTAATATCACTTTCTTTCTTTTCTTCCATTTTCCCCTGGATTTACATCTGAGGCTCCCATTAGGCCTCTGAGCCACACAATTATATCAGACAACCATTGCACACTGTTTATTGACCATGACCTCCCATCCCCTCCCCAAGCCAATGACTTCCAGGAGGCAGCCCCACATCCTGCCAGCTCCACTTCCCAGGGGCACATGCTGGCATTTGGGTGCATTAGAAATGCTGGTTCTTTAAATCATTCCACATCACAGAACACTGTATAACTGTCCTTTCCTCACCATTATTCACCTCTGTCAGCTGCTGCTCCAAACCCAAACCTTGCTATTAATAAGCCTATCTTTTCCTTTGTATCATTAATAAATGCACTGTATTGAGCTACACCCGGTGTGTAACTACTCACTGAGTTTCCCTGGTAAGTCAGCTCTTTAAGATATTTTCCATGGTTCAGATGATTCAGTATGCCATTTATTGTGGGGCTTAATAGATGGTTTAATGGTCATTTAATATCACTGAGCACAATTGCTGCAATCCTCCCACCAAAGTCATTGTTCCCAATTCATGTCATCCCTCGGGGGCAGGTACACCAGGATTACTTTGGCCCACAGGCATTTTGAGAGATGCACACCTCTCTTTTGGGAGCCCTGAGCTACCCTGCAAACATCTATACAGTTTTAATCTAATACCAAAGAGGGCAAAGGCTCTGTGTGTGCCCCCCTACAGCCCTCCCCACACATCCATAAGCACATGGGACGTGTGTCTTTGCAGATGTGTGGGTTTGCAATACCCAGCCCTGTCTCTGGGCAGATGTATTGCACCAACACATCACAGGCAGAGCAGCACTCTGATTAGGACTTGGGGTGATGGATGACCAAAGCCTGCCACTGGGACTGTGAACAGCTCACAGTGCTGCAGCAGACCTGTACAAGATACCCTGCATTACAAGAGGGATGCTCAGCAGTGGGGCAGGAGGAGCTGAGGAGCCTTCAGCCATCTGTACTTCAAATGTGCAGTTAAATCTCCAGCCCTGTCTGGTATGATTACACTGACAATTTGTCAATATTTGTTAAAATATCCCATATTTTATCCGGGGTGCATCAGGATCACAATCCATGTTAAGGGTGTGTTCAGTTTCTGAAAGGTCACTCAATGTTATAGATGTGGCTGTTCAGAGCTATGACCTCCAATAACCCTTATTTGGCTTTTCTGTTTCTTTCTGATGTTTGAAAGCCCTTGATAAGATACAACTCCATTGGCTGCTCTGTGGTGTTCTCAACTCAGCTCCCCATCTGAGATTCTACTTTATATTCTGTGGTAACACCCTTCTTGGCAGGGTCAGGTGAAAATTTCAGAAGCCCATTGATGGCTCCACAGCAGGAGGCTCCATGAGCTACAACTTGAAATTTTGTGGACTTTAACAGGGGCTCTCCTCCTAGATAATTTTGATGCTTTGGAGAAGCTGTTATTTCCAGCTGCCTCTGTTTAACAGCAGGATCCCCAGTTCCTGCAGAGGCTCTGTTTTGGTTGCTGCTGTTACAGTGCTAGTGAATATGGTGGGAAGGAATAAACAGTTGAACTGTTTATTTTGATGACTCCACTTGATGCATCTGGATGGAAAGATACAGAGAATTATTGTCTGATTATGTATTCTTTGGCATTAATCTCAGTAGCTGAAATGAAATATTGGGCTATTATGAAGTGTGAATGAGCTTCTAATGTGATTGGGAAGGTTAAGATTTGAGCAGTGGCTTGGTTTTCTCATTCATCTTCAGCAGGCCAGATGGTGTGTCATTGGGCTTTTATTGGTTCTTTATCAATTTTATTAGCCATATGATTTGATTGATCTTATTTTGCCCAAGCAAAAAGATCAGTTCAAAAGGTATAACTTACAAGAGCAGCTCCCTACCTTAAAGAAATAGAGGAGCCCAACAAGCATTAAAATGCTCTTGAGATCAGTGTGCTTAGAGGGGTTCCAAAACACAAGAACAGGCATTGTCATCAGGAGATGAGGCCACCAGGAGACAGAGGAAGATGGATGTACTTCATCAGATTGGAGCAGACTGATGGAGATGCAGCTGAGAAGAGGCATCAAGGAACAATAACCCTGCAGAAACAGCAGCACAGCACCTTCACTGCTCTGTGTAATTCATTGCTCAGGTGGGAGGCAGCTGTGGCTGTTGGAAGCATCAACAAGGAAGAAACAAGCATTTCCAAGCTTGGGATTACTTCAACAGCATTTCTAGAGGGGGTCTCTTCAGATGAGGAGTCTGGAGAAGGCAATTTTCAAGGTCCCTGCCATCCCTTGGGACAGACATCACAGTAGCTTTGACATCCAGCACTGTCACCTCCAGGCACATCTTGCCAGTGTCTACATGGAGACATCTGCAGATGACCTCACATTATACCCAAAGAGATCCAACCTGTCCATTTGGTGAAATCTAGGAAGTATTAACCTCATCCTACATTTATACAGGGCTGAACAACTCTCTGCAATCTGGTCTCTCCATCAACAAGTTCTTCATGGAATAAAATGTGAACACATGGTTCACACACAGCCATCTCAATCTGAGAGTTTACCAATCCCTAAATTTAAATCTGCATCTCACCAGCAGTTTCTGAAATCAGGACTACAATGCATCTCTTTTTCCAAAGATAAATTATTTACTGGATAAATAATGGAGATATCCTAAATTAGGGGATACAAACACCATTCACACTGATGGCCATGGCTTTTCTACAATAGAAAATGGGCCCAAAGAGGTGCAAACACCACTGTGCTGCAACAGCAACCCCAAACCTAAAGGCAACACGGGGATTTGTAAAACCTCATTCAGTGCCAGGAGCAAGCCAGTGCTCAGCAGTGGGGTTTTACACCTCACACCCTCCCAGGGTAGTGCCACTGAGCTGGAGGTTTAGGGATGGAGCAGCTTCTTCCCCAGCCAAAGAGGCAGGAGAGCTGATAGTACCTGTGAGAACACATATTCTATTCACAGCCACATGCTCCTCCAGCACCCCAGCCCTTGTGAAACCCCATCTAACAGCTTCCTGATAAGAAAGTGTTTCACAGTCAAGGTTAAAGCAGAAAAATCAAAAAAGAGCACTGCCCCCCTCCCCACAGTCCAAATGGAATAGGGAGAGACACAAATAAAATGCCCAGTCAAGAGGAGGGAGGAAATGCTGATGAAGAGAGTGTGAGTGAACATTATGAATCCCATTACACTTCTATCTCACAGAGCAGATTGCTGCTGGCAGGAATTTCTGATGTACAGTCTAACTTGCTGTACAGTCTTATCACATATAAAACTGCAGTAATCATAATGCCAAGGAATGAGACAATGACAAATGAAAAAGCTTTCAGAAGTTAATGTTCACAACGCACTGCCAGCAAAACACACAATCTATTTAATTAGTAAAATGCCATGAGATACTGTTCAATTCTCCATTCAGAGAGAGTGTGAGTAAATATGCAAGAGTGTTATAATCCAAAGAGATAGCTGCATTAAAGATTGAAATGTATGTGGCTGGTGAGATGCAGACACTGCACATTAAAATAAACACACTGCCTCATAAATTTAACACACTTGACATCATAATGGGCAATGAAAACTATGTCACCTATGAAAACAGCTGCAGATCTTTTACAGCCACTGGCACAGACTGCTGCAGATTCACACCAACTTGCCCAGTGTCTGCTCTTGCTACTTAGGTGTTGTGCCACCAGAACAGCCATGGGTGGAAGAAGAACCAATGGCTCTTTGTTGGGATGGAGGGAATCAATGATCCCCCCATGCCATGGTGTCAGTTCTCTAGACACAGCTCCTTTCTCCATTTCCCTGGCCCTTCACTTGGCTCTTTGCCTCAGTTTAGATTGCAAATTCCACACTCTAAATCAGAAGCAATCTCACCAGCCTCAGACTTTTGTAACTGTTCTTCCCCTTTCTTCTTCTCATGCCTGGGGACTTACATGTCCCTTGGTCTGTTCACAGTGCAGGTGGAACTGGTTTCCATCTCCACCAGACACCACCTGTGGAAGCTCCACAACACACCAAGCCAGGAATGGGCAGGTATTCTGAGCTCCTATTTGGCTGTTTGATTCCTATCATTCCCAAAGCCACCTCCATTGATAAAAATATCCTTAAAATGGCATTCACATTTCCCAGGAAGCTCTGGAAAGCAGCCTCAGCCATCATGAGGTTCTCCAACCCACACAGTGTCAAAGGATAACTTTTATTTTGGGCAAGCTCACCTGTGCCAACATGGAAATCCCAGTTCCCTTGGTTGTGCTGGGCCCAGCTGAGTGTGGAGGGCTCACCCCAGCACATTTGATATTCCCTGGAAATGGATGCATTAGAATGAGGGAGTGAGGAAAAGGACACGATGGCACTGTCATCAATTCAGGTCCCTGTGCATATTTTAGACCATTGTGTTGCACTTTTCACATGCAGCACGGAATATTTAATATTCATGGGACCCCATGTGGTCCTCAGGATGTCTACCCAGCAAACTATAAATTCTGTTCTATAAGCAGTAACTTTGATTTAACATTGCTGGTGTCTATTCCTAAATCAGCTTCGATGTCTCCAAGTCCATGCCACTGTATGTCTGCTTCAGCAAGTGATGCAATGATTCACAGTGAGCAATCTGGTTCATCAAATAATCTATTCCCTCACCTCAGTAATTATTTTTAATTGGTGATTTATGGTTTTATGAGCAAAGCAGATTAAAAGCCTAGCACAGCATATTTCAGAGTGTGGTGCATAGTTACAACTTCTAGGATGTGGGTTTGAGTTCATATGTCTCTCTCAAGTCCAGGATTGACTGACACATCACAAAATGTCACTTCATTAGGAGACAAACAGAAATAATCCAAGCAGAACAATTTTTATTGATAAAGTGGAGCAGAGAAATATCAGGGCCACTTATCATCTGGTATGTGAGGAAGAGGCAATGAAATCTTTATCGGAAAATTCTCTCTGACAGGAATGCACTTAATCTTGTCAGAGATAACACAGCCCCAGTAATGTAGTGCTTGATATTTATAATAGCTACAGTAGATAGCCCTACCCAAACATGCTGTTTCAGCAGTCCACAAGGCTTAAACTACTTTATGTCAAATGCCTTTGAAGATTTCATTTCTCCCTATTTTTTGCCAGAAAAATCCAGTATCCAAGCGTTTATAATATGTCTATTGCAATTTCTCAGACTTAATACAGAGCACAAAAGGTGCCATGTGCTCTAGAGCACACAGATTTTGCTACAGGACTCTTGCACCTTCAGAAGCTGCTTCTGCAGGGCATGCAGAAGGTTGATTTTGATTTTGAGAGGCTCAAAATGGTGGCTAGGATACCTTTAACAGGCAAAATGCTTGCAGAAATGCTCATACCACTTGCTTTACAAGTAGCTTAAGCCTTTGAAAACAAAACTGCTTTTGGATTGCTCCAGAAGGACTCTTTTGTTCTTGCTGCCACATTAGTGACTCCTCAGGAAAATGTAAGCACAGTCAACAACCCCCAATAACATGGGGAACATCTCAGTCTGGTGACATCCTCAATTCCAGGGCAGGAAATGTTTCTGTAAATGAAGCCATGATTTGTGTAGTGTATTATACATTGTTTTTCAATTGCACTACAATACTATAGAGACCTTATCTTTCAGTTACTGAACTGTAAGGAATCCAAACCAACCTCCTCTGCCAGATATTTGATGACACATACCTCAGATGCTGACAGCTCTACATCCTTCTCAGTGAATCTCTCTTCAGTGTTTTATTAGCAAGTTTTTTCTGATGTCGATTTTAAATCATCCTTGTTGCAACCAAAATCCATAATTTCTCATCATATTCTGCAGGAACTTGAAAAACAAGTTATTTTTGGTAGCAGTCCTTTGTGTATTTGAAGAACTACTCCTTCTCAGTCTTTTCATATTTAGGCTGAACTAGTGTTGAGCTCAATCTCTTCAGGTTATGTTTTCTGCTAATTTAAAGCAGAATTCAGCTCCAAAGAATGAACCTCTATGTAAGTGCTACCTATAGCTCTATACATGGAATCCAGGTGTCTGAGATCCCAATATAGTTAGCAGTCTATCAACAAGAATTTGGAGAATGATTTTATTCAGCTTAAAGCAGGTATCTCCAGTGACTATTTTGCCTTCATCTTCATTAGCTATAAGAGCTTAGACATCTGCTTTGCCTGCAGATGCTCACACTGTAGCCACAAAATCTTAGGAATCTAAACCAGATATCAAGTGACCCCCATATAATTTTCATTGTTTTCCACTGAACTGGTGGATTCAAACCTCTGGGGCAGTTTCAAGCCTTCACCACTTGTATCTCTCAATGACTGCACTCTGAGAGTTTTCCCCAAAATTAGTTATATATGCATAATAAGTTATTTATAGCTCAGACAAACAATTCAGAAGACTCCTGTCCTGACCTGAAAACACTAAATTAGCAGGAACTTTTCAGCCAGGGATTTTTTAATGGCAGATATTCCAGGCCTATGAATTTTTGAAAATATTAAATCTGAGGCTGGGGAGCAGTTTCAATGCTCCACCAGCCTGAAAACAATTATAGTGATACTGGCAATCCCCCTGACCTTTCCAGGGGGCCAGATGCACCATGATACAAGCAGGAGAACCATACAGCTACACAGCTGTGTCCTTATCAGGGAATGTGGGAATATGCTTCAGCATCTGGTGCTGATCCTGATGGATCTTAGCCTGTCCCCTGTAAACCTTATCCCCAAACAAAGCTCTGAGGAATGTCATAACACCCTCTCTCTCCTGTGGAAGGGTTCTATGTGGACACTGCCACCCACACAACCTGAGCAGCCTCCAGACTGCTGCCATCACCTTTTGTGCTGCAGAAATGCAGAGCCCTGCACAAACACACACTGAGGAGCAGACCCTGGGCAGGCACTCACAGGCAAAACAGACTCAGCAGCAACAAACAAACAGAGAAAAACTTGCCAGGTCCAGGGTTCCCAGTTTGGGCTGAGATACATATGTTAAAAAAAAATCCTGCATCTCCTCACTCTCCCTTTCTTGTTCCATGCACACATTACCTTGCAGGCTCCCTGGCCAGTTTACCCACTGGGACTGGTCCCAGCTCCTGGCAGCTGCATCTGTAATGGAAGAAAAGCAAGCCAGTGCTTGGTAACTGGCAGCATATTTCTGCAAGATGAGATTGGAAATGACTTCAGCAACAGCTGCCAACTGAAGCATCCTTGACTGCAGATAAGGAAATTTCATTTTCATCTGTGCTCCCCTACAGACCAAAGCACTTGACTGATGTTCCTAAAGAGCACCTAAAAAGCAGGTCCTGCTACAGTCACCTGTGGAACAGGAAAGGGCAAACTACACCTTGCCTCTCCAGGTTCTTCAGAGCAAATATTTCAAACTGTGATTTCCATTCTCAGAGCTGAGGTTCAGCAACCCCTGCTTCAAGCTGAAGCTCCCCTGAAGGCCAGGATGGGGAGAAGAATGAAGCCCCCATAATCCAAGGGGAAAAGCTCAGGGACCTGGTACAGCACTAAAGACACACAGAGCTCTATGGGGCCAGATGGGATCCACCCACAGATCCTGAGGGAGCTGCAGGAAGTTCTCACTGAGACACTTTCCATCATTTTCCAGCAGTCCTGGCTAACTGGGGAAGTCCCAGTTGACTGGAAGTCAATGCAATGCTCATCCACAAGAAGGCTCAGAAGGAGAATCCAGGGAACTACAGATTCAGTGCCAAGGAAGGTCATGGAGAGGATCATCTTGAGTGCCAGCACATGGCACACAAGGACAAACAGGGGATCAGGCTCAGCCAGCAGGGGTTTAGGAAAGGCAAGTCCTGCCTGGCCAACCTTACCTCCTTCTGTGACAAGGTGACCCACTTAGTGGGAGAGGGACAGGCTGTGGATGCCTACCTGGACTGCAGTAAAGCCCTTGACACTGTCTCCCACCTCATTCTGCTGGAAAAACTGGCTTCCCATGGCATGGATGGGTGCTCTGTTCACTGGGTAAAAACCTCTCTGGATGGCCTGGCTCAGGGGGTGGTTCTGAATGGAGTTTATTTGAAACATCCTGAAATGGAAAAATAAGGCAGTTTTCAAGGGTCCTAAAGTATTTTTAAAATTATTTATTGTGGGAATTTTTCTCCTTACTTTTCACCCTGAATATATTTATTTTGAAATGAAAACCTAGACATGATGTCTTGTCCTGCCCAGAACAAATTGTTCCCTGGGAAAGAAAGGTCATGGCAATGGTGAAGGTACACAGGCAGTTCTTCCTGACCCTCCAGGTACAAAACCAGATACTTGACCTAACCCTCTGCCTGTGAAAATCTTCCCAGCATCAGCAGCTTCCTGCACAGACAGACCTGGCTGGGACATCACGTGTGGCAGCTGGAGCTGAAAGAGCCATTGATTTCATCTGAACTGAAAAGGACTCCATGCTCCACTTGATTTTAGTGCTGCTTTTGTGCAGGAATCTTTGAGACTTGTTCTCCATTATCTCCACACATAAAAATGTATCCTGCCTTGAATTACAAATGCCAGTAGTCCAGGTTTAAGAGATAACATTTTTGTGCCAGGTTCCTGCTCACTGTAAAAGATGTACAAGTATGAATCCACCACACCCAGCTGAGACATCTCACTACTGCTCTGGCTCAACAAACTGGACATTGAGGTATGGGGCAGTAAGGAGATTGAATTTCTTGGAAGTTCTGATATTCAGAAATAAAGCAGCAAAATTCTTGACCAGAGGGGAAAAGGGTTGCAAGTTTAGTCTTGACACACATGTAGACATCTAAAAGCCTGCAAACCCTGTAATCCAAGCCACACAGCAAAGGCAGGAAGGTTTGGGGGCTCAGTGGCTTTGCCACAGAAATCCCCTCGTGTTTCCATGGACACAGTTGGCTCACGGTGCACCTCAGTTCTTCCACCTGAAAACTGAGCAAAGCAGCACTGCTGGGCTTGTGAGATCCTGCAGGGTTTATTTCACTAAGTATTGAAAGGTAATCTGAACATGAGAAAGTGATAGTTCAAGATTCATGAAGCACCAAAACCTTTTTACCAAACCCAGACGTGAGAGCAGGGAGAAGCTCTGATAAGAGAAAACCTACACAGTCTTCACAAACTTTTCAAGGCAATGGAATTCTTCCTGTGTGAAACCACAGCTCCAGCAGGAAATAATTGGGGCCAAACTATTGAAGTCAATGAGTGTCATCCCACAGAGAGCAAAGAGCTTAGGGTCAGGCTGTTAAGGAGCAGGCCCTTGAGCACAGGAGCATCCCATGAGCAGATGTGTTTCTCACTGGAAAACACCTCTTACATACAGCTCTGCTGAATTCAGAATTAAAAATGAGATTTTTTTTTTAAGCAGATATTTGCCTTTCCAATGTATCAGGAAGTCATTGTAAGGGAAGCTGAAATATTCCTCTATGAGGGTGCCCAAATTTTTTCTGCAGGTTGGACAAGCAAACGAGCTCAACAAAACCCAATTTCTTACACAGAAAACCTATTCTAAGTCTTTAAGTGTTGTCATAAGTTTGGAAAACAATAGTCATGACAAGTTGGTGATATTAAAATTACTGTTTTGAAGAGAAAAAGCAAGGCTGAAATAGCACATATCTTTGTCTAAGAGCTCCCTCTAGCTCATCAAGTAGTGTTCAGTACCACAGAACTATTCCTTGTACCATAGAGCAACACTGCACATGTGCAAGTTGGATTTACAGAAAAGTATTACAGTACAGAGTATACACAGTATGAAAATCCACTTCTTGTCACTCACTCCCATAGGATCGAGAACAACAATAAATACAAACCAGTAAAACATTATGTTCAGTTTCCCAAGGTTTTCATTTTCCTTAATGTTAAATTCAACCTGGCTTTAGAAGAGTTTTTTCCCCTTCTTGCAACTGTCTTGGAATCTTACAAAAGAAAAAAAAAAGCAACAAAAAAACCAAAACCACAACCAAACAAACCCCAAGAACCACAGCTCTCAATATTGTTTTGCCAATCTGTGTAATGCAGCTGATTTTCTCTGCAGGTTCAGCAGGAGGAGACGAGAGAACAGAAATTGCTCAATATCTTTGAAACCACTGCAGGCAAGACTTCTTGAAATGCACCTGGCAGCACCTGAGTTACTGCCTCTGGTTCTTCAACACCCACCTGCCCAGCAGCAACACCCCTGCACTGTGTGCTGGGCAGCAGCAGCCACCCCACCTTCCCCACTTTCTTCTCCCTGTCCCCAGGTAGGAAGTTGGTGCCACAGAGTGGTTGCAGTGGCTGCTGGAGGGGCAGGGGAGGTGAGGGAGGAGATGAAAATGATTGATTTTCCAGAGGGCAAAGAAGGTCACTGTCTTGGTTTGAAAGAAAGGTACCTGCCAGCAAAAAGCTGGAATCCCCCTTTGAATAGAGAATGTAAACCCCCGCCCTCAGATTATTATAATTTTGCAATTGGAGGCTCTCAGGCAAAGATTTGGGAGTGGGAATAACAGTTCTTTACTAGGAATATTAGACAAAACAAAGAAAAATACAAATGTAATAGCACTAAGAGACAAGCAAAACAAAAACAACAAAACCCCAGAAAATGCCCTGACAGAGTCAGGGATGTGACCTGACAGCCTGTGTGTCAGGGTGTTAAAGCAGTCCAGATGAAATCCTCCTTGAGCAGTAGATGCAGTTCTGTGAAGTGGAGATAGTCCTGTAGGAAAGTCCAGTGGTGACGAGATGAGTCCAGTCTTCCTCTGGAGAAAAATCCAGTGGAGAAAAAACCAGCAGGGTCCTCTGGTGCTCTGATGTCCAAACGGCGCCCTCCAACCGAACTGTCCGTTCACTGCTGTTCCCAGGAAAAACCTGCTGCCCCCTTTTGTTTTCAGTCAAGTACCCATAAGTACCCAGCAATGAGTTACCTAGCAAAACCACCAGGAAAAAATTCCACAAACACAAAAGAAACAGATCCCACCCCCAACAGTCACACCCCTGGAGATCACAGGGACAGGGCCATGCTCCCCGCAGCCGGCACTTGCAAAGGTTGGACCACGCTGCTGCAAATGCTGAAAGCTCATGCTGGGCTTTGATCCACTGCCAGGGACCCCAGCACAGCTTATGCACAAAATAAAGCACAGCTGCCCTGCTCTGCTTTACTGAGCAATAGAGAAACTGGTTTCTCAGTCAGCTGCATCTGTCTGGGGGTGATGTCTGAACAGAGCTCTGGATATCTGTCAGAGCTGGACAGAGCTGTGATAACAACTGGGAAGGGCCCAACAGTGGCAGCAGGAAGCCTCTTCCTCCTTCTGCATCATGGAGCACAGGCAGCACCATGATGGGGAGTGACTGGAGGTTCCTAACACCACAAATCCACATTTAAACAGTGCCTGGTATTCCACTCTCTGCCAGTTTTCAGCCTTTGTTGAGTTTCCCCAAACAGAGTTTCACAGAAATCATCATGGTTCTTCTTGATTTATGAGCCTTGAATGAAGGACTGACAAAGAAAGTAAATGGAAGTAAGGTTTGGAGTAAATGTCTTGAGACAGATCTGCTCCTGCCTCCTCCCAGCCCCCCATCAACCTCAATTCAGTATTTCTCTTTGCTAGGGCAATGTAATTAGAATCACCATAAAACTTTCATTTTTAGCTTTGTACAACTTTCCCTCAGAAATGAGTCCTGTGTAAACAGAAGAAAGTCAGAACAGGAAAAACTGAATTTATTAATCATCCCAAGCTGGATCAATACACTTATTTTTAGTTAATAGCTCATGCTGTGTGTGAACATGCATAGTATCCACACTCCAGCCTTGCCTCCAAACAAAATCCTGGTTAAACACCTGCTCCCAGCCAAGGAGAGTACAGAACAGCAGTCAGACTTGGAGATTAACCGCAAAGAAGTTTCCTTCATCTAAACTTAATTAATGTGCATCCTTATCAGGTTTTAGAAAATTGCTGAGAAATCACAAGCTCTGCTCAAAAAAAGTTTCTAGAAGTAGAAAGGTCTAGGGTTTCCTTTCTGGTAGAAAAAAGATAAAAAATTGCATTCCTATATCATCTGTAATTGTCCATTAAATTGCAACTATCTGATTTTCTGTTAAAGGCCAAAAGGCAAGAATTCAAATGGAAATGTCTTCTATCACTATGTTCTGTACATAAAGTAATGTATCAATGCAATGAGGAAGTTAATTGGTTTCATGTTGCTTAGAGTGCACATGGAAAAAAATTCAAAGGACTCAATTGCTATCTCTAATTAGAATTTCTGAGGAGCAACATTGTGGAGACAGATTGTCAGCTTCTTCAGGCATTTCCTACTCATGCCAGTCAAATTTATGCACTCCATTTCCAATTAGTACCTTAATTCCCTTTCCATAACTAACAAACTAGGGCTGGCTGATAGTTTATTTTAATTCACACAGAGATCTACCAGTGAGCATCTGGGCAACTGGGTAAACCACTGTGCTGCAGTGAGGGACAAACATTGCTACATGGAGTATTTCTATTTCAAAATTAAACCCATTACAATTGCCATGTAGGATAGTATCTTTAGAGGAAAAAAGAACTAGGTAAAAAATAGCAAAAATATTTTGAAAACAATATGGCTGTTGTAAGACATTCAAATACATGAGAAGGCTTTCATGAATATCTCTGCTTTACTCACAGGGTCTTCTGGAAATCTGGGCTGGTTCTGGTTATTCAGTATAGTCTCCTTTTACTGCATCAAATCCACACAGGAGGCTGTCAAGCCAAGTACCCAGAAGGGCAAACTCATCTATGGAAGATGCTCCTACCCATTGCAGGTGGCTTGGACTAAATGACCTTTAAAAGTGCCAACCCAAACCATCCAGTGATGCTATGGTCAGGTGTCCTTCCTGAGTACCCAACTATGAAAAATTCAAACTTATTAAAAAGCAAGAAATTAGAAACTATCTTACACAAATTCACACTCACTGCTGTTTTTCTTTCCTCCCACTCCTTCCCTGCACAGCCCAGCAAAGCAAACAGAAAACTCCTGCCAGACAGCAGCTTTCCCAAAGTTAACTGGTTTTATTGGAAGCCAGAGGGGATCCCAGAAGGGGCAGCACAATTCTGATGGCAATGGAAATCTTTCTTGGGACAGAAGACCCTTGGCCTGGGACCTGGATGCTGATGAGGTGTTAGGTGAGTGTGGTTTGTGGGGTGACAAGTAGCACAAGGTGACTGTAAGCACACAACAACACAGAGACTGTTCAACACAGGGGACAGCCTGTTCTGTCTGTGGCAAATCTGTCAGACTCCAGGGCAGTGTAAATAAGAGCTGTTGGCTGGTACATGCAGGCAGGACTAAAACATGTTGTTCTACAGATGTACTGAGCTATTTCTCCCTGCTCATTTGGTGCTGCTCACTGCAAAATGTCTTGGCCTTGGGATGTTGAATTTTTCTAAATGCAGTTTTCTGAAAAAAAAAAAAACCACAACACACCACCCTGCTACCTCTAACCACTTACTGAAGGTTTTTTTTTACTAGATGTGTTCTAACCAAAGACATAAATGTTAATTATAGAAGACAACAGCTGTGGCTGGGAAAAGGTGCAGTGGGCCATGTGCTCTGTGGCATTTCTATACATAGAGTGTTATTGTATATGTGACCTAAATGGGAACTGTAGCTATGCATCAAACACTGGGTTGTGCTCCACTGTGTTGCACTGGCCAGAAGCTGCTAATTAACACCTGCCAGGTTCAGGATTCTGCACAGGCAGCAGGGAAGAACTGAGACCCTCTGTCCCAGACAACCTGCAAGATCCCCTCGGATACTGAATCCTCCTATCCCACCACTGCTCCTAAACCAGGCTCTTCTGAAGGTGACAAAATTACAAGATGAGGACCAAGCAGCCTTCCCAGACCCAGTTTAAATCACTACTGAACATTATATTCTGCATTTGATCTCTAATGGGACAGGGAGCACTGGACAGTGACAGGTGGAATCATTACTGAGAGCTGGGGATTCTGCTAGGACTGATGAGCAACTTATTTTAACTGTATAAAGGCATATAAAAATGGCAACATCTGTCCATCAGTTTCCCAATTATTGACATTTCCTGAAAGCTCTGCTCCTCTGGCTCCCACTCACTTCTGTAATGAAGACAGCAAACCAAGCCCAGGACTTTGGGCTGCCTCCACACTTCCATCAAGTGCCTCAGTTAAATTTCAGCAAAGATCACTGAGGTGTATGACAGCTTTTTTTACCATCTTTAAAATCCCTGAAAAAGTGTACCTATTAATACCTGGACATTTCACTCTCCTGAGAAGTATTACTAAGGTATCCTTTCAAAAGAAATTGTTACAGCATACAGAGATTCCTAATTCAACTCAGGCACAGCTATAGCAGAATTAAGCACTATGATACATTAAATAGAAATGACCCTGGGAAAAAAAATGGTTGGCAATATACCAGAAGCACTTTACTTACACAAAAATCAGAGTAATGAAGGAAATTGCTGTTCAGTATCTGTGACTTTTCATCTTGTAGGCTAACTGCAGTGGTGCAATTCCATTTGCTTACACAAATGTTAGTCCAGGAACAGTAAATTTACATCAGTTAAAACTTCATGCAATGAACTGGCCAAAAGCTTGGGTTTTTTTTTTTTAAGTTATCAAGTGCAATGACAGGATCCTAACACTGCAAGTAGGATTTAAAACTGACTAGAAAGTAGGAGCCAACAGGTCAGTGCAGACTGTTCATGATGGTAGTGGTGGATGGCTGTTGGGAAATTCTTCATAAAAACTCTTTTCATCAAGATTAGAAAAACCAAATGCTTTCACATTCTTATCCAAGTTAAGCATAACAATGAGTAAATCAGTTTTTTAAGAGCATTTGAACTTTTGGCAACTTCCCTAGAGAAAATTACAGAGCAATAAACATACTTTCCCTATGGATCTCACAGAATAAATCAGTGTATCTTCTCCCACATTATGAACCTGCACAGCAGCTCAGGTTCTTGCTGAGGATCACCAGAAGCACTGCAGGATTCAGCAGGACACAAGGTAGTGCTGTGATAAACCTAGCAACCTCCAAAAGAAGGTGGGCACAGAATTGGCCACAGCAGCACATGGACCTGTGGAGCAAAGGCACGCAACCAAAACAGCATCAGGTGCCATGGGCTTTAGATTAAATGTCAGTACAACCTTCCTCCCCATCCCTCTGTGCCCCACGACCCTTTGTGTTCAAAAGTCAACACAATCCAGACTAATGCAGCCATTTGGAGTGAATTCACACTGATTTTGACTCCCTAAGAAAGCCTTGCAATTACACCTGACTGTTTATAACAGCTTGACTAACAGAATTATGATGTGCTCCCAAGCAAAAGAATAAACTGAAGCACCCTCCCCAGTACCAGTGAGGGACAGCACATCCTGTTTTCAGCCACTGTTGTTGCTCTTCTGTTTTTAGGTTGGAGAAAACAAATTGTTTGATCCTGGCTGCTGCCTTCTCCACAGTGCATGCTTTTCATAAGTGACTTCTTCCCAAACATCCCAGGCCTTGCTGCCAGAACATCTCTTGTCAGGATCCTTCCCAGCCAAGGAGGTAAGAGACATTTGCCTCTGCATGCAGGCTGGTGTCTCACAAATTTGTTCTAAAGCTGCCAACAAATAGACAAATAAATGAGCATTATTCAGGAGCATTCACCCATGAAATATTGGTCTGCTTCAGCCACTGACATCCCATAGCCACTGTGGGACACCATTCAAAAGACACCATTAGAGCACATGGGAAATCCATGTGATGAATCTCCAGATGTAGAAAATGGTGCTGTCCTGAAAAGCAACACTATGGTACAAAAGGACCAGTGGCTGAGCTGCTCACGTTGCTTCTGTCATGTTGATTCAGGAAAGGTCAGCACAGGCTGAGCTGCTGCATTTTCCCTGGTGTTCACAAGGAAAATTTTCCTGCAAAGAGCCTGAAGGCCCTGTGATGTGCCCAGCACTCCCAGCAATGCAGCAGAAAGATACAGGGTAGGTAGCTCAGCAAATCACTTGTCTGTAAACAGTTTAATTAGGAGGCTACTCTCAGAGTAATGTCCTAGGAAAATGGCAGCCCAGAGCAAGAGAACATTGACAGCCCTGTGTGTGAGCAGGGAAAATGCTCCAGTCTGGGTTGGAGAGGGTACTTTGATACTTTACCACCACCACTGACCCTTTGTACTTCCTACAGCAAATCATTTACTGTCCTCTGCTTTTGCTTCCCCACCTGAGGCCATCAAAATTTACTCACCTTGCACAATTCATGACTTTAAAAAGAAAACTGACATGTAAGTGGAGGGTGTCATTCCTGTGACACAGAATTGTTCTCTGCTATGAGCCTGCCCTTTTTAACCTCACAATTCATGAAGTGGCTTGAAGAGCAGGTAGAACAGCACAAATAATTGTAGGTAACAGCACCTGCCTTTTGCTTCTTTGGAGTCATTCTTAATGGGTTAATTTACCTTCACCAGTCAAATCACATCTTTTTGATGAGGGCCTCAGGGTGCACCTCAAAATTCTGAGGCAGTTGACACACAATGTCTGATGCCAAAGGCAATTGCTGTTGTTCACTGCAGAGGAGCAAACCTGGCTGAAACAACGGGACATTGACAGTAATTTTCAGTGTGCAAGACAAATAGGTGGATACTGTGCAGCTGAATGGCTGGAATGATAGATGGGCACTGTATAATAACAGCCATCACACAGCAGCTGAGAGCAGGGAACAGAAGCACCACAATCAGTTTTACAGCACCAATGAAAACACCACCAGGCTGGACTGGTCCAAATGTCCTGAACAGCAAGAGCTGGACTGACCACTGAGATGCTTCAGAGTGGCTAAAAGGGATTATGTGAACTTCTGGCCAATGGATTGGGCACTCTTTATATGTCTAAACTTTATATGAAGGTAATGCTTGTGACTTCCAAGTTCTTTATTTCTCCTCCTGCTACACCAACAGCAAACAGATCACACAGGGACTTCAGCCCACACCACAGGAACCACAGCACAGCTTTTTAACCAGGACCCTTGGCACCACATCACCTTTGTGGAAGGACAAGAGAAGGACCACTGAGCTGGGTATTGCCATTCAAAGCCCTGCCAATACTTGTCACACTCCTCATCAATACCACAGGTAACCAGAGATGTCCCAAGCAGCAGGCCAGCTGCTCAAAAGGCTGCATGCAGCAAAACCATGGTGTGGCTGTCCCAGGTCTAGGAATTCCCATCAAGATTATCATAAAAACAAAAGATCAGGTCCAAGGTAACAGTATCCCTTTGGCACCTCCCATCTTAACATCCATTTAGCAAACAAATACTGATGGAACAGGCTCCACTGCCTCTCCTCCTTCCCCCCAAGGAGTGGTCAGGATTCAGTCCCAACCTTCTTTCAGTTTGCTCAGTTTTACATATTGCTCTCCTCCTCCTTGTCTGCTTCTTCTTAGAAGCTCTAATTCATGGTTTGGAAATGGTTAAAGCAATCCCAAATGATAGGAAATTAATTCCTAAAGCTATTAAGGAGTTTGTTCTTTGCTTTAAGTGGCAAGAAATGCAGATCCAGAAATAGGAATTACAGTCACTGATGAACTTACAGTTGCCTTTAGGATAAGAAAGCTGAATCCCTGTGTCTGAACTCCCTATTATTGAACTCCAAAGCTATAATAAATGCCTTGTTTGATGTCCCCAGCCCTCGATAAATCACAATATAGCAAGTCATTGCAGCCCTGTTTGTTAGAAGGAAGAGATGCTGACAGCTCAGTGAAGATAAGAAGCAAAATAACATTAAAAACAAAATCATGAAACACAAATACGGAAGGACCCAAGAATAGCTACAGTCCAGGAGTAAAATGATTTCAAAGACATCAAAAGAAGATCTTTAAACATAAGCAGCACTGTCACAAACAACAACAATGTGAAATGAACCTTCTCAGCTCTGACACTGCACATCAACCTCACGCCTTTGAAAAGATGTAATATTCACACTCACACAAATTACATGGGGCAGCTAAAGTACAGCATCACAAAGTACCACTGAATAATGAAGAAAGGATGCATGGAAAGAATAAACACACAGTTAATCTGATCGTGATGGTTACACTCAATTTAGTGCTCCCACCAGCTGGTAATTGGTAAATGGATGTCTGAATCTACTCAAAATTCAGGGCAGCATGAAAACATTACCAGAAATTTCATTAGGAAATGCAGTTTCTTTCCCTGCTTCTAGAAGTGAACAGCTTTTCTCAGCCTTTCAGAGATTTTAGTCCTACCCTGACCCTCTCAGGACTCAGAAAAAGTCTGCTGTTTCTGAAGAAGGGTTAGCACGTCTGTCTTTGTCAGAGACTGGATATACCACCAGAAGATTTAAGCCCAAACTTGTGACACAGATTTGAGTTGAAGAAAACTCTTCTCACTCAGTTTCAGCTGCATGTCTTGATCTCACTGCATGGAAGGAAAGAGGCAGTGCCATGGAGTTGTGCCTCTGACCTATTTCAGACCTGTGTGTATTGCACTCAGCAGCACACACTTCCCTCCTTGGATTACAGAGAACCAAAACTGATGAGCTCAGGTTCAGGTATCTGGGAATCATAAAGTGGAACAAATAAACTCTGTCCTAAAACACAGCACATCATCTCAGGATGATAACCCTGTTTTCTCAGCACAAAGCAGTGAGCTGCCTGAATATCTACTAAGGAATCAGGAATATCAAATGTGATGAACACCTTCCTCACAGAACAGCTGACATCTTCAGGAGGAGGAAAAACTGTGAAGTAAATCTTTCATAATATCCTCTGCTTCCAGGAGGATTTGCTCACATCTAGCTCCACTCTGCTGCCCTTCACAGAGCTGAAAAACCCAACAGAATGGTCAAAAAGACCAAGAAACTGAGAGCTCTAGAGCAAAAGAGGCTCATGTTGAGCAGCTGTGCCAGGCTGCCATATGTTTGCCTTCCTAGTCAGCACTCACCATTCCCTTGATGATATCAGAGATCATCTGGATTGAAGAAAATTAGTATCTGTTGTTAATTACCACCATGGAGGCCTGGTAGAGTGCTGAGTGCATCTCAGTACACAATATTGATCAAAACATTAGATTTATTGGAGCTCACAAAACCAAAACAGCACTTTGACCAAACTTCTGAGAGGATTCAAATGAAGTGAAAACTTATTAAAAAAAAGAAAAAAAAAAAAAGTACAGAAATCCAGAAAGCACTTGCCTGTAGTTCAAAAGGAAAGGAAAATCCCAACCAGAGCCAATCACAGCAGAAGTGCAGTTTAATCATCATTTGATGCGTAATACTTTTATTAGCATCATTTGGAAAAGAACAATTTCAGTTTAGGGGCTGAAATACTTTATTTTTCTCATTAAAAAAATGATGCCTGTCATGAAAAAGTGGTTTATCAAAGTGGTTTTTGGACTAACCTACTCTGGCTGAGAAAATGCTGAGCAGCAGTGAATCCTTCCTTTTAAACAAAAAACAAAATCAAAACAAAAAACCCAAACCAAACCCAAAAGACCCAACCAACCATCCAAAACAACAACAACAACAAAAATATTAGTACTTAATTTTGGGTGTCTGGTTAGAATGACAGCTACCTTAGGAAGCTACAGACCATCCCTCAGATGGGGGAGAGATCCCAAACAAGGAACATCAACCTCCCAGGTAAGAAAGCATCTGAATGGTCTCAGGGGGCTGCTGGTCTGCCTGATGATTTCTGGTGGTGGCTGGAACAGGTAAAAAGTGCTTGCAAAGAGGCAGCAACTCTTCCATATAATTTATTATTCAAGTGTAAAAGTTTAATGTACCTATTTGAACAATTAAAAGTGTGCTCCCTGGAGCAAAATTTTCTTTTTGTCTCTGAAAACACAATGCCTCATGAATCACTAAGTGCTATAGCCAGGACCCAAACATGCATTTAATTGCAAGTTGCTTGTTGCTCTGTTCACACCCAGGAGCAAGAAATAGCTTTATTATTATAATAGACACAATTAAAGAAAGATAAAATCAGGAACCTCACACAAACTCACTGGGCTTCTGTGACAAATCTGCTCACAGCTGGAAGTCTAATATGTTTAAGGGTGGCTGATCTTTAATACAATTTTTATAACATTTTTGCAGTGCTGCTATAAAAGCCTGTGGCACAAATCATGATTGGAACAAGCAGACCTTCCCTTCAGAAAGAACTGAGCTGGCTGTGCTGCAGTTTATTTCATTTAATGTTTCAGGTGTTTATATCTTTGCAGTTTAACTGATGGTTGCACCAAGCTGTTGCTCAGTTGCATTCAGCACCAGGAGAGGAAAGGAGAATTAATTTCAGTCACCTTCAGTTATTAAGACTTTGGAGTGCTCATGATCCAGGGTCTCTAACTCACTGGGTGGATTTAAATTTTTTCACCTATTCTGTGAAAGATTTGCTTTCTTTGGATCTAATTGTGAGCATGCAGCCTAACCTGTGAAAAAAAAGGCAATGCTTTGTGACAGCAATAAGCAGACAGGACTCAGTTTCTTCATGCAGAAAAGCCAATCTTTAATGTTACAGCCCTTTTTTTGTACATTTTTCAAGACCTTGTGAATAACTCTAATTGCTTCCTAACTTTCTTGCCAGTCAATTCATAGGTTGGAAAAGGTTTGTGTGTACCCATGCTAAGATTCTCTCTTTCTCCAGTGTTTACATATTTTCTTTGCAGATTCTCATGGACAGACTCCTTGTTTTTGCAGGTACAAGCAGATCTCTTACCAGAATAGGTTGTTGTGCTAACTGCTTCTCATTCCTCTGATTCATTCTTATAGGAACTTACAGGCTAGCTGGTAATTCAGCAGAGCAAGGCCTGATTTTGTAAGGCCTTTCTTTTATAAGATATTACCTATATGCAACAATGCTTTGAAAAGAATGGCATCACTAAACTTGTCATCTGCTGATATTAACAGTTTATTTTTCACTGCTCTTCTGCTGCTACACAAACCATAATGGAAACTGCATCTAGCAGTGTTATTTAACTCTGCTTTACTATTTCATTAGCTGGATCTATTTGAGAAGGCACAGGTTCAAAAGACTGTACCCTGCCAAATGCTAAGAACTGTATTTCCTGTTCTCAAAAATTACTATTTGTAGCAGAGTCACCCAAAAAGTCTTCCCCTTTCCACTGAAAAGTCACATTTTGTCACAGCTAATCTTTTTTGTTAAATTAATAATTTAATCAAAACATCCATGCCAACTTCTTAGGACCAAGACAGAAGAAAACTCTGGCAGAGGGAAGAGGGAAAATACCATACAGACACAAAAGGACAAAGGAGAATTTTTACTACAGTTTCAAAGCAGTTTCTGCTTGAAGAGAAAGACAGAAGAGCTTTAATGTTCATGCCATCCACACAGCAGGCTGGCTCCAGCTGCCAGGCCTTATTTGTAGCAATACTCCAGAACAAATTGTTCAATTGATAGTTCTTGTAAAGCCAGCCAGAGAAATGTGAAAGTCAGGGAGGATGGTTCTTCCTTTCTCATGTTCCCATCAGGAGGAAAGATTCTCAAAGACAAATTAGATGCTAGACACATCTCTGTAATGACAGCTTTACTGAGGTTACACGATGGTAACTCATGCAAAACAGTGAAACGAAAAGATGAAGGAAAAAAATCCTGTTAGCCATGAAAAACTGCAAAAGCTACAAAAAATCAGGAGTATAAACTGACCTGTATTGTTACATATGTACAACCTAAACATTTAAATCCTATTCTGACATTAAAAACTGTAACAATGTCTTAAAAACTGTGATTTTTTTTTTTTTAACCAACTGGAGAGTCTTTTTTCATCACTGTTATCTGACAGTCCAAAGTTCACATTTCTTTGGCAACTGTAGTAAAAGCACTCTCCTAAACCATAAATCAGACTCATGTAAAAACCAGCATGACAAAGATATGGGGTCTTAGAAAAATAAAACATCCTGTTTGAAATATTTAGCATCCCTCTGCTACTCAAAAGACACAGGTTTGATTTATGCTGGCAAATTCAACACTGCCAAGGAGCATTCCCAGGTGCTGGAGTGCCATTGACTAGGTTGTTAAATTGCAATCCTGATCCTCAGCACCATTCTGGCCATGGCAAACTGTCAGTGAGCCAAGTGAGGGCAGAGCCCAGCTCAGGAATCAGCACAGTGCACAGAGCAGCCCAGATGGGGTCACTTTATTGGCACAGTCAGGGGAGCTGAGTAAGAACAGGCTGTGCCATGCAAGTGGGTCTCAGTGCCACAGAAGGGCTTGGAGCAGGTTTAGTTTACAAGCATTGCTTCAACCACTCAGAACTGACATGGGAAGCAAGATGATGCATTTCAAAATTAATCTAAGGTTTGATACTACCCTTTTCATCCAAGTTCACAAAGTTAAATGGCATTTAGTTTATGTGTTGTGATTTGGCAGAAAGCAGCCTAAGCTTTCCAAACAACAGTTCAGCACTCTGCTGCTGCTCCAAAGACAGTCCTGGGTTACATTCTCATCCATTTCAAATAGCACCAGCATTGGTTTATCTTCATTGCAACTAAACTGCAGTTCTTCAAAGAAGTGTTGATTGCAGAGGTTCTTGGAGTACATAATTTCCAGATATACAGAAATGAAATCTTTATATCCTACTACTTGTGAAATGTATAACAATATATCATGAAATCTCCCTTGTCCATTCCACAGCAATGGGGAATGCACAGCTTTTTGCTGAGGTGTGAAAGAAGAGTGCAAAAGAGGAGTGAGTTTAACAGTGCAGGGTTGGCTACTGAAGCTTGTCTGCTCTCACTTCCTTAATACTTCAATTTCAGGGTTGTCTACTCAAGATCTGAGGTACACTGACCAGTCCCTGCATGATAAACTCAGGGTTAGGGAAGGAAACAAGCATAACACAAAACATTCTCCTGAACTGTATCCTTTAATAATATTCCCCAGGAGAGGTCACCAGCTCCTTAAAGCCAGTGAGTTGTGAACAGTAGATCCATGAACTGCATGCTACAGGAAAACAGCCTGTAATCCCCCTATTAATCCTTGGCATCAGGGCACACACAGTGTAATTATAGACTGCAGCAGAATAATTTGAAAACTTTATTCCACAGGGCCATAATTAGATCCTGGCTGTAATCCTTTAATTGCCAATATCATCTAATGCATTACAGACATAGCACACAACTACACAAGCAAATGGGCTGAGTTGTGCAAGAGCCACAGCAGAGCCAGGGATGCAGGTTGTTAAACAAGGAACAATTAATAAACACCAGAATATACAACCTAGAAACACCAGGATTTCTACTCTCACTCTGCAGATTTGTTGCATCAGTAGTTGGTGTCCAAGAGCAGCTCACTAGAAGCAAAACTATAAAAAAAAATCTGCCAGAAATTGCCACTTATGTCACTCAATCACCAAGAAAAGGGCAGAAATAGATCTCTAGCAATTATTTGGAAGAAGTTATGAGGACTTACACTGCTGTAGATGCTGACCCAGTCCAAAATGGAATGAAACCACATCAGACCATACACACCAGACAGCACACATCCAGCCATCAGTTCTGTGCTCCTCTGTGGGCCAGGGAGGTGCCCACCACCTCAGCAACACATCTTCAATTGTGTTTTAACTAATTCTTATTGCAACTAACCCAACTACACCCTGCACCCTACTGCAGATTACCAGCAGCAATAGAATTACAAGCAATACAGGCTTTACATTAAAAATATATTTCTCCTTCATACCACCTAGCAAAGGCAGTGAACAATTTTCCCTTTGTAAAAGTGGCTGCAACTCTTGCCATTACCTCACAGGGTGCTGGAAAAAACAACAGCACAGCAAACTGCTGAAAAATTGCTTGAGAGGAACACAGCCTCCCAGTTAAACCATTCTGCTCCTTTACTTACTGATAGGAACACACAAAACACCACTTCTTCAAGTGCATCACAAACTCAAGATATATGGAGGCAATCATTCTCATAAATACCCTCTATTTACTGCCTTTTCAAATCCACATCCACTCACTTTGTTTCCTATGCAGAGAAACACCTCCCCTGACTGGCAGCTCTGTCACTTCTTTGCCTGGATTAAACTGGAAGATAAACTGAAAATAAGGTTAATGATTTTCCATCTATTCACTAATAATACAAGATACCATGGTTGTTGGGAAATGTAAAGTCTTTAATTTTAGAATAATCTAAGCAATTGGGGAGATCTAACAGGTTCCTGGAACCAGAAGTAAAGCAGCACCCACCCTCAAATTAGGCCTGAGTAAGAAACAATTACTAATAATATTACCTTACTATATTCACCAGCTGAACTCAAGAGTACTTAAAGGGAAATAGCACTAGAAATGCAGGAGAGGTGACAGGAAGTTTATTTACAGGTACTTATAAGAACCCCATGCCTCTCCCCAGTATGACAGGCTTTTATTGTAATGTATTGGTAAAAATATAAAATCTCATTTAAATCATTAAGAGTTACCAAATTCTCCTTCTTCCCAATTTGACCCTATGGAAAGTTGAAAAATAATCCAAATGTCCTGATTTAGCTTGACCTCTACCTCAGCAACAGCTGAAGGCAGCAGATGGGTTCTCAGGCTCCTCCAGAGCCCTTCACCTGCCCAGCAGGAGAGAGCTGCAAGGCACAAATGCCACTTCTACAACACTGCTTAGAGGGGACAAAACCTTCTTCTTGAACAATGTGACAAGTGCTGGCACAGCTGAGAAAGCTGCTGAGAGCTCTGTGCTGTGAGATCACACCACAGCAGCTCCCTGTGCTCCCAGCACACCCTCCCCTTGCACCAGAGGAAGCTGCAGCTCACAGGAGCTCATCTTCGACAAAAAAACAGGCAGGAATTGTAACAGGTTGGCATAGTGAGAGCCAAGCTGTGAACACACAAGCAGGACCCCACAGGTTGATCATTTAAACAACATCAAGGTAAAAATTCTTTGGTTGTTTGGAAACTAAAGCAGCAGAGCAGCATCCTTCAGCATTTTTCTTGGGTGTAGCACAGGGAAGGGCAGCAGCCCCTCCTCAGCCACATTGCCTCAGTGTGTTCCACCCACATTGCCCAGAGACCAAAATCAGGGTGGGTTGGTTGGGGTTTTTTTCCCTCAAACTTTATACCTTTAAGAATTAGATGCAACATCTGTGCATCATATCATAGAATTTTATTAACTGAATGGAAAAAGCACTGCCAAAGAATGAATGAACCAACTGCTTTTAGATGCATTCATTCTAGGATGAGATGATTTGTCCTCAGAATGTAATTATACTACTTTTGAAGCCCAAGTGACCACATCAGGCATCTGCAGCACTTAAGGATTTGTCACTTATGTCAGAGCACACACAGTGGGTGCTAAGTTATTGTCTAAGAGGCAGTCCCTAGGAAAAGGTCAGGAAAAAGCACACAGGGATGAAGCCACCTGCCTGAAGTGGTGCAGCATGGGCAAGACTGACATGGCAAGTAGCTGTAATAAATAGAAAATAACACAGAATAGTATCAATACAAGATCAATAATGCCAAAGAGAAATCTTTCCCACTGACTTTGGATCAGGGCCTGGATATTGACAGAGGAATCACCAGAGGTGAAACAGCAAGAACAAAAGTGACCACAAAAGCAAGACATGAATACATACCCTTTCGACTCTTTCTTCCATCACATATGTTTAGCTTCCAGAAAAGAAACCTAAGAAGCTGGAAATTTCAAACACTCCTCTTCACTACTTTGTTTTTACCTTATGCAAAAATGGTCTTGCTGGAGACCAGTGTGTGAAAATGAGGTAAGTGGCTACTTCACAGTTTTACCTCAGCTTTCATTTTCTGTAACTATCTGAAGGCACCACACAGCACTCCTTAATATCATGCAACACAGTTTCCAATTAGGCTGGAGGCTGCATATCTCTGCTCAGCATCCCTGGTGGTTTTTAATAAGGTTTTTGCTTGTTCCATCTCCAACACTTGTTTGACACAACAGCAATTTTTCCAGATGAGAGAGAACTCAGCAATCATAAAGAATGAATTATTTACAGAAAGATCAGTACTCCAGTACAAGTCAAGACTTCACTAATTGTAGTTAATTAGAAGTACCACACTGAACATATGCACAGTGCTCTTCAGGTTCATAAAAGCTTCAAGTGTTTTTAAATACTACTGAAAAAAAAGGCTCAGAAGATTGATAGCAGGAAACAATACCTTCCAGTTCTAGAGCATTGATTCAAATCAAGTCAAAGTTAATCAAAGGTAGAATACATCATCTACTAACTGGCTGAGGGGGGCAGGAAATCCCTTTTTCTAATCATAAATCTTCAAACAAAGCCAAAAGCCCAATTACAGCTATGTAGACCATGCTGAACTTCTTGCTGCAGTTTAGCTTACCTGTGCTCTGTCTCCATGCAGGCTCTTCACCTGAGCCATGCTGATCTAGACCTTTGAACAGCTTTTAAAAACATGTTCAAGGCATTCTACAAACCAATTAAAAAAAAAAAAACAAACCCAAAGAAACAAACAAACAAACCAGAGGACCAAACTTCACAAGACTCTTTTAGAAAGCTGTAGCAAAACTCAAGACCAATTTAGGTCCAGGTTCATTGTTCTATTCGTAAATTTGCAGTTTCCACAAGCATGGTGAAGCACTCTAACAGATCAGTGTGTTCAGATAAACAGGGGTGGGGTGAAGTTGCCTGTAAGGTTAACACTTCAAATCATCTCACAGAAGTGTCTTGTGATCACCAGGGACAAAACAGGATCACAATCCCTTCAACAACAGCTGTAAGAGCAGCAAACCTTCACCCTCACCAAGCTCCAGAAATGTATTATGTTTAAAGAGAGGAAACCATGCTGGTGTGTAAGTGCCTGGAACTGGAGTAGGTACCTGCTGACCCTTCTTGTTTATGAGTCTGGGGTTCAATTCCTTCCTCTGCCCAAAAGAATTCAAAGCCAAAGTGCTCCTTCTTCGGTTAGCACCCAACACAAAGTGAGGGGATCATTTGCAGTGTCACTGTGGCTTTTCATTAACTATTTGCAACAAATCCATAAAATGCTACTGAAAAGGCAAGCTTACCTGCCCTGAAGCTCAAATTATCCCAGCAGCAGGAAGACAGAAGGGGCTAATTACAACATTTGCATTCCTCCCCTGACTAATCTCATCTTGGATTTTTTTCAGCCCAACGACTGTTTTAGACTCACAGGGTTGTAGTGTGGCAGGTAGTTCAGCCTTCCAAAAACTTGAAGAACAGAGAAATTCAGCTTCAGATCATTCAAACATCCTAAACATTCCATCTATATTTTTTCATGAAGAGCAAACATGAGCACATTTCCTGGTTTGTTTTCAGCGCAAGTCTTGCTCACTTCCTGAAAGCTTTTTTTTTCCCCAAGACAAAATGGGTGCCCATGTCTTGTGTCAGAAGTTTTTATCAAAAAATTACCTGCCTCCTGCAAATTTCAAGATGCCTTAATGCCTGGCTAGAGCTGTTTGCAAGCCACATATAACTTCCCATGCTAGCTGCCCAGCATTCCCTATTTTGTAGCATCATGTGAGTGTTCTGGTGCCTCAGCAGCCACTTTCTCAGTGTATGAAATGTGTGACTCTTCCTCTGAAGCCTGACTTCAGCCATGCTGTGCTCATGGCTCTGGATTCTGCTGTAAAGGCCAAAATCCTAAGTAGGCAGCAGTGCACTGACAAACTTGAAATGTAGATTTAAACACAGAGAAGCTGATGTGACACTGCAACAAGCTGAAACAGTACACATTGTAATAGAATATCCATTTCTTTCTTAGTGAGAGGACTGAGCAAATTATGCTTCAATGTTCTTCCCCTGAGTGCTGAGCTTTAAGTTCAAAAGCATTCAAAAGAAGGGTTGAGTCCTGCAGTCCCATTTTGTTTAATTTCTAACTTATGCTGAAGAAATAATTGCTTGGCCTCAATCCCTTCACGCAAGCTAAAATCAAACTGATTTGTCTTACAAAATTCTTACTGGGATACACAAACTGTATAAAACCTCTGCTGACAGAGAGAAGACAAAGATCAGCAAGGACAGGGCAAGCAGGATTTCCTACTCTATTAGATTTAAACCACAGAGGAACAGAAGCTCTCTCCATTACACAAAAATATGTACCCATAACAGAGTAGTTAATCCCCAGAACAGCTTGCCCAGGTGTTCAGGAACCTCCATTCACAGAAACTTGACTGGCCCTGAGCAAACAGAGAGGATTTTGAAGTGAGCCCTGCACTAAACAAGAGTCTAGACCAGAAATCTCCAGAAGTCTCTTTATATTCAGTGTATGTGATCCCACATAGACCGACATACAAATGCAAAGCCAACCCCATGAGATGAAGTGAGGGAGTAAATCAGGACTACCACAAACATTCATAAAGATGTTAACAGCTTTTATTTCACTGGTGCAAGGCCCATGTGTCATCCACCACTCACCAACAGCAAAACAAAACATCATCTCCTAAAAAACAGTTTCAGAAAATTCAAAACAAAGGAACAGTGGCTGTAATAAACTTCGTACAATACTGTAAATAACTTTGTATCATCCAAACATGAACAGATCCATTTCTATCATACATGGCTTATTTTTTCCCCCAAAAATATACCAGCACTACTCCAATACATGCCTCACACCTGGAAATGCATAACAACATTCCATGACATTGACAGCTGTTCATGCTTAGAACTAGTCATCAGTTCACCCTACCAATATCATAAAATACAAAACAATATGAAAACCTACATTTACAAAGTACTGTCCCAATCCTGCAATCTATTCCATTTCGGTAGGTACCTGTATCCATTTCAACTCCCCTAAAGGCAATGTGGTATTTAGTGCTCCATTGCTAAAGGTTTGATTGCAAACTCAGGGCACAAGTGGGAAAGGTTTAGATCTTTCCACAAGCAGTAAAACACTGCCTTATTCTTCTAGATTCAGTTTCAGTAGTATTTGCACAACCTCCTAAACTGAGACTTACCTATTTTCAATTACCTCACATTTAGGAAGAAAGAAGGAAAGGCTCTGAGTAGTCAGCAGAGAAATGGCTCGTACTGAAATGACTTGGGGCTGTAAGCTGTGCTTTAGTGCACAATGGTGATCCAAATGCCTCAGATTTAACCACATCTTGCTTCAGTATTTACAGTATCTGCTGCCTTCCTCTGCACTGCATGAGTTTTCTCACCAGCACAGTATCAGAGATCTTATTTCCATTGGATGAGCATTATGACATGACTCCAAAAACGGGATTATGACGACAAATACTAGGGCCATACTCTTCATAGTCCTTCTTGGTGTGACATACTTGGAAAAACTCTGGCTATAAAAATATAAAACAAATCCCCCCAAAAGCAGAAGAACATAAGTAGAAATAAACAACAAATAAATAACATCTTGGCATTTCTATAGATTGCACCTTTACAACATTGTATTACATTTTTAAATATGATAAAATAAGAAATATTAGAATATGAATACAACTAATCAAAAGAAGTTTGTCTGGTCATAAGACTGCTTTTAAACACAGCAGTAAGAAATCCTACTTGGCAGACAGCAATTGCTCCCATTTTCCTGCATTTGCTTCTAATTTAAGACCATTGATTTGGATTCTATAATACTGAAGTCCTAATGTCTAGTGCTGATTTAAAGAACAAAGGCACTATATTGGAACTATCATATCAAAACTACTTTAGAATTATGTCAACTCATGACATCCTTACTTGAGCAAAGCTCCCATTTGCCCTGTACAAATTTTACTGAGATAAATCTTTGATAAGGATTCCAGAATGGAACACAGTTTAGGCTGTCACAACAAAAAAGTTTAGAACTTAGTAGTCAGATCAAATACACCCAGAATTCAACATGCAATAAAAATTAAGAATAACTTTGATGAAGACTTACTGTTGAAGCCAGCATGGAACCTCCAAACCAAACTGCATAACGCTGCATGTGATGTGTTATCACTTGAACTTCCACTGGTTTGGGCTAAGGAAAGCAGTTCATATTTAGTTGGTTTTCAAACTTAACATGGTCAGGACCAGACACCTTCAACCCTCCATTCACACCACTACCACACTTATTATTTAGATATGCTCCCCCTAGGAGACCAAGTCATAAAACTCTTCTTGATAACTATGATGAAGGACACAAAGTTAAATCCCTCTTCCCTCCTGCTCACACATCTCCTAGAAGGAAAACCAGAACTGCTCACAGTAATTTTAAAAAGAGATGTCATACACTGCAAGGCTACCAGTGCTTTTAACAACACATAAACATATCCTACTGACTCTACAGCATATTTTCACTAGTGAGGTGTAAGCTTTGAACTTGATTTCTGTCATTAGTCATGTAATAAATGCACTTGAAACACTCACTTTTATCCGACCACCACTGAGCTCCTCACTGAGCCGCAGTCTCGCATCCACCACTCTCTTCAAATCCCTTTGCAGTCGTCGTCCAAAGTCCCTGAACATCGTGGAGCCTCCTGAGAGGACCACATTCTGTGCAGAAATTAAAGACACATTCTGTAAATCCATCTTCAAGTAAGTTTCCCAACAGTCAACACTGGTGACTACTTGAATTTCAGCATCATTAGGAAGCTGACAAGGTAGAACACTTTAAGCACCCCCCAAATTACAGTAGAAAGAGAAAGTAGGCTCCCCTACTTTTCTCCTTTAAATACATTTATGTAGAATGGGTTATTACAAAAGAGGATTCCATTAAAACCATGAGCTAGTACTCTACATACCCAGAGCAGCAGAAATAAGACACTACATCAAGAAGTTTCTTTGGTAATGTTCACAGCAAGCAGTTTTAGCCCTGACACTAAATAAGGCTGAAGTCTCATCATATTACATAGCTACAAAAGTTACAAAACTATCTAGAACCCTCTTTTCTTTTTGTAATTTCCAGAGTTCTTCAAAAAGGCACCACACCTTCACAAAGAACTGCAGCACAGAGGAAGGTATGATGCCTCTTCCCTTGCTTGTCTGGTATTCAGTTTTCAGAGCAGAACCAAATGTCTCTCAGCCTGGACTCATACTTGGATTCTAAACAGACATTTTAGAATTTCCCATCCCTAATTCTGATAACGTTGCAGCATCCCAGACTAACACAGAAGTAATTTCAAAGGCGGGAGACTCAAAACAGGACCCTTAGAATATAACATTAGTGGCAGCAAAAATGCATTTCATGATCAGAAAAAGGAACTCAACATGACAAAACTGCACATGTGCCTTTGCACAGTGCTAAGGCCACTCATGCTTTTGACACATGTCCACAAGGAACTTGGATCAGGAGTTCATTGCACACAGGTCCAAAGATTATCTCTCAGTAACATTTTTTGACATTGCACACCAAGACTGTGCACATAATCAAAGAATCCCTGACCCACTGTTTTTACCCTGCACGTGGATCTGAAGAGTCAAAGACATGCATAATAAGTGTTCCCACTTGCAGGGTGCAGAAGTGCTTGGATTTTAAGCAACAGATAATCAGGGAAATCTTTTTTGTACCTTGTAAAGCGAGAAGAAAGCTGTTTGTTTCTTCATGAAAAAAAAACCCTGCACATCATAAAAACCATTACAGTAGGAAAAACTCATTTCTTCATAGCTTCAGATTATCTGCAGTATAGAAGAATGCATAACAAGGCAGGTGTGCTTTAAAGAAAAGAAGCACAAGTCCCCATTACATTATTTAAACATTTCCAAAACAAAAAGAGGACAGAGAAGAGGAAAGGAGCCAGAATCACAGCTGATCCTGAAGTTAAAGCAGGAGGGAGGATTCCCCCTACTCTCTCCATACACAAGAACATCTCTTCCCCTGCATCAAAGTGGTCATGCACTCCACTTGGGAAAAGGAAATTGCTAATGGGCAAAAAAAGACAACAACCAACCTGAGTGATGAAATAGCAATTAAAAAGATGTCATCAGAAAATATTACCTGGAGATAATGAAGTTGGCAAAGAATGTGAAAGTAATAATTTTATTCAAAGCAAATTAAACTTCAAGCATACTCCATAAAGTGGACAATGCTATCACTAAAAATAGATTCCAGAATAAACCCAAGCATAATTTTTTAATACATCCAAGACCAATTTGTGTAACTACAGAGTTAGCAGCATCATTGGGAGGAACTTTCCACCTCGTTACCATTCCAGGGGTACAGGCTAAGAAGTTGCATCTTCTTCAAATTATGATTATTCAAGTACTTTTCTACACACTGAAATCACTTCAGCAAAAACACTGCCCAAGGAGAACAGAAGCACCAAAGTACAAATGTTGAACATATGAGTCACCCCATTATCATGTAACTGGACCAGCCAGGCTAAGTAAAATTCTGGATATAAGTAACTAGGTGACACCAACTGCATTTAGAAGATGTGTTATTATACAGCTACAGTTCCCCTGCTCCCTGCACTATTGTCAGTGCCAGACCAAATCCATGCTAACTCTTTAGTAGAAGACTTGTCACACAGACTTCAGCAAGTTCTCAACTCAGCAAGTCAGGTCAGAAGCCAGGTACCCCCCACTTACAATGAAAGCAGGATCCATATCCATTCCAAACCCCTCAAACACCACACCCACCACTTAGAAAGGACACAATAAAGGTGAGAAAAGATGGTCAGATTAAAAAAAAAAACAAAAACAAGCCCCAAAAAACAAGGGGGCACCACCCACCTCCTTCCACCCTGACCTCTTAAATATCTCCTCTAGAATAAATCTGAGTAATTCCAATAACTACTTAGAAACCATAAAAATACAGCATGCTAAATACATCTGTGGAGAAAGCTTAGAAGTGATGTTTGGGTTTTCAGCCTTTCAGAGAATCCTCTGGCCCCCCAGAGAAAGACATCAAAGAAGTCAGGCTTGAAGTATCTGTTTCCAGCTGATTCCTTTAAAGAAGACTTCTTCTGATCTTACTCTACTCAAACACACTTCAGCTGGTTTAACAACTCCAAGCAGCCCACATGTTTCTCAGCTAACACCAATTATCATACCTGCTGATGGAAAGAACCTCCAGCTGGTTTCACTTTTATAGCTAACTGGCTGAACATTTAAGTTGTTTTGAAATAATCTGTTCCCTTAGCAGAGAGGGTCAAAGCCTTTGCACACCTTTGAAAAAGTGAACCACAACAAGCAAATAAATGGAAGTAGGCTATTTCTGGAAGGAGACCAGGGGAGTGGACACCAATCAGAGAATCATTAAGGGTGGAAGAGACCCCTGAGATCATCAAGATCACTTCAGAGGACTGGCAAGAAATTTCTCCCTTCTCATCTGTACCTTTTGCTTCTCTAATGAACTCTGGTACTGAGTTTCTCCTTGTACCATTTCTGGTATTATGCCTGTACAATGAAACACTGCAGAGACATGGAATTACCCAACAAAGCAACCCAGCTCCTGCAACAGAAATCTCTGACTAAATCAAGCTTGCATAAAAATTCCAAAGAGTGAAATTAGCTCCTGAAGAACTCAGCACTACCAAACACAAGGTACTGAACTGGTTTGTGCATCTTCACACTGCACTGTAGTGTGAGCACACTCTCAGCTGGACACAGCAGACCTTGCAGCACCAAACTGAAAAGCATCCCCTGCTTTTCTGGCAAGTAAGAACAACACATCCCATTTTCCCTTCTTTCCAGCTGACAGCCTAAATTAAAGTTAACAGGACTTGACCAGACCACCAGAGACATGTAATGAGATCAATATATGACTGTTAATAAAAATTATTATGGGTAAAACCAGGAAGGTTCATAAGCTGAAGCCAAGCACTTCATTAACAAGTGAATCAATTAAGCTACATGTCTCTGTTAATTTGGTTAAAACAGGGCTCTATTTGCCAACACATTATGGAAAGTACAAGGATAAATATTGTTCATACCAAACAATAAATATAGCACAAAGAAGTAAATTTACTGTAAGAAACACTATTTTAAAAATACATTTACTTCTAATAATAATGAAATAATTGCTTTTTCCTTAAAATCATTAATTTAACATTCATTTTGCATTTCAAGTCATAGCAAGAGATTTCAGCATGACTTATGGTGGTGCCATTCTGCAGAAATATACCTCAGACACAAAAGGAAGCAGAAAATCCTGCAGATGCACTGAGCTATTGTTGAACCAACTAGCAGGAGTAATCTTACAAATTTATTTACAGCTGTGATAGGAATAAGCAGGGCTTCTCAGTACTCCTGTGCTACAATGACAGAGTTAATCTCTTAGGGCTTTCATTTAAATACCACAGGAATGCTGCAGTATTCAGCAGGAATGCTGTTCCTTCCCCATGTCCTGCCATGGTACCAGCAGATGCCATGGCCTGGCAGCCTCTCCACCCTTCTCTCACCCCAGAGTCCCCCCACTCTGCTCTGGGTCAGTAACAGGGAATTTCTGTGGTGCTGGAGCACAGATCAGCAAAGCCAGTCCTACAGTGCCATCTACCCACCAAGCTGAGCAGCTGGAGCTGCTCTCACACCAGCTGTTTCTATTCACCAGCAACTGAAGTCAAAAGTGATGCCAGGGGGTTTTTACCACCCCATCAGCCCCTGCACCCAGGACCTCTCCAGTGTTTGAAGATGGGCTCTTGTGAGCTCAGCAGTTTAACTTGCTGAGTGAACACTGACACATCAAGGGCAGCCCAAGTCTTAAATGTAGCAACGAGCTTGACTTTACTATTTCACTAAGTTTTCATTTTGAGAGAGACTAATCTGAGTCCACAACAGCTGCACACCCAGCTAAGAAGTCACCTTCTCTAAGGAAAAGAACTAATTTTCTATCTTTTCCTGTTTTAGCAGAAAGCCATTCATCCCAAACAATCCAGATCTCTCAACTCTGTGTTAGAGAGTACAAATCAGTTTTTCCAAGCTATCACATTAAGATGATGTAATCATGGGAATTAGAGAGTGTATTGCTGGCAATCATTATACAATTTAAAAAGGCTCCATCATGTGTGAAAGGAACAACTGCAGGTTATGGGATCTTGTGGAGGCACAGAGAAGCTGACTTCAGTTGTGGATGGATTTCTTAGGGGTGCATCTCCCCCACTCCAGGCCCCAGTGGGATCTGAGAAGTGCTCATTAGGCTTCAGCCCTGACAAACTGCACTTGGACTAAGCCCTTCTTGAGCTTAACAGAAATACTGTCTGTTCCCAGAACTAACAAGTGCTAATTGTGGCCAGGATGGGAAAGTACTATGATTAAAGCCCACTCTCCACTGGTCCTGTAAACAGCAGTCCAAAGTGAAATTCTTTTGAGCTCTCAGTTCCCAGAAAATAAGGGGCTCGTGTATGTCTAAAACACCAATAACTAAATGGCTGTGGAGCCAACCAAGGACTGTTGGCAACAGCAGACAAGAATTTCTGTTCATAACCAGGGACTATTGCTATTAACACACTGTGAGGAACAACAGGATTTGGCTGGAGAAGAGGAGCCAGGCACACGTAGGGCATTTGTCCCTGAGAAGAAACCTCAACACAGTACAAGGAATGAGTGGGAGGAAGTTGGCATGGACTACAGGGTGGGATTACCACCACCAAAATCCCCCAAAGCCCTCCAACCCATTTCCAGAAAGGCCTGAAAGAACAGACTGCACATGGTAACTGATTTATATGGAAAGCAAGAAAACTGAATTTGGGGCAGAGAAACCTCTCCATAAAAAGGTAACCCCACCCCAAGCCTGGGAGGTGGCCCCAGGACAGGTCATTGGCCAGACTGATGCAGCTGGATTAACACTGAAATCAGGACTGCTGCTCCCCTTTTATCTCTTTCTTTCATTCCTCTCTCCCTCTTTAATTCCTCTCTTCCCTTTCCCCCTACCCCTTTACCCAAAATCTACTGCTGTGTGCTTAGATAGTAGGTCAGAGACTAACAGATCAATTTCCATGCCAAGTGTGTAATTTATTAGTAGCACATTCAAACTCTCTGACTTCTGTCATTTATTTTGACCAATGTGCATTTACAAATCTTAGATGCTTTCTTCCCTTTAGGCTGGGTTGTCACAGACCTGGTTGAAGAAGTCTTATCAAGATTCTGCTGGTCCAAACATCAACATGAGGTAAGATTAACTGGCCTTGTGAGAGAGATCAGATCAGGAAACAGGGATACTGGCAGTAAAACTCAGGAATACCATAGGACATCAAAAGATGGGTTGTAGAACAACAATTCAAAGGCTACATACCACATAAAACCTGCAATAATGGTACTGTTAGGTATTTTCTGCAGGAACACTGAGGAAGAATCCAAATACATTTGATAGAAACTCAGCTCCAAAGCACAGAGCCTTGGCTGGCCACCACTCAGCACCATGGGCAAGTGAACCTCAGATAAACCTCAGAGAGAAAGTATGAGTGGAATATTTCTGCACCCATACACAGTTTTAAACAATGAGAACACGGGATGCTTGTCCCTTTGAAGTGACCTTGCTTGAAGATGGTAGCAACTATTACCATTAACAACTACTGACATCTCTCAGTACATTCCACAGGTAATTGTGAAACATTTTAATTAAGCAACTATAATGAAAACCAGAAAAAAGGAGAAACAAAGTCTCAATCAGTGACAAGCCAAGGGAAAGTTATTTGTCTACTGATTATGATGAGGCAGAAGTAACTTAACCTCAAGTTTTAAATACCACCTTCTAATCAATACCAAACCCTACCCCTACCATGCAAAGGATCTTTTGCTCTGAGGAAGCTTTGGTCTTTCAGACAAAAAGCAGAGACCCCTAAGCACAACCACACACTAAGGGGCTCTTAAACCCTGCTGCTACCTAAGCCTGAAGTCATTGAAGACATCTGCTGCAGAAATGACATATGAACCTGTTAAGTACTTCAACCTCCCCTTTCATCCTGCCCCACAGATCTGCTCTGGAGTCCTACATCTCATTCTAGATTACACAGAGTGTTTACCAGGCAAGGAGAAGAGACTGTAAAATGTTAATAGTTACAAATTATCCTGAGACATCACTTAGTTGGAACTTAATGCTCATTCTAACAGGTAAGGTACACTGCCACCTTTTACATGAGCAGAAAAATCTCTGTGTGCTATAGCTTTATGCTGTTATTTCCAAAATTGTACTGCTCCTGCACAAGCAGAAAAAAAGGGAACCATGGGATGTGGGATGTGCTGCCAATACAGACAAAGCTTGCCATGGACTATGCATGTCAGTACCTTACTTTTCACTCCTTAAAGAATGAAGAACTGAAAGTACTCTCTGGACTACACCCTGGGTTTAAGTTGGCCTAATTGTTCTCTCTCCTAAAATATTTTCAGTTTTCATGTACTTTGTAAGTGATGCAGTACTGACTAAACTGCAGACAATGGGCAGGTACAAGACAAGACTATGAAAAAAAATATTGGAAACCATTACTTAATAAAGCAGGGGAAGGAGGATAGTGAGAGGGGTAAGACCACAGTATAACCCTTAAAATGGGCAAAACCAAAAGTCCTTCATGCACAAGAATTCACATTACAAATGTCAGAAACAAATAACATCCCTCTGCCACAGCTCCTCAGGGACAATACTTACCTATGTACTGAGCCTTTACAGAAACTGCTCTTTGAAAACTAAAAAGCAGCAAATATCTACTGGCATCCAGAAGCAGTACTTTGTTTAATTTCTATCCAAAGTTCACATTTCTCATCGTGGAGGAAGTGGTAGCCATGCACATGCTTCTGATCATGATACTGGCATTTAATCCTTAAATAAATTCCATGAATCTCTCAAGAGAAAGGCCATACCTTATACAGCGGCCGCCGGACATCGATGGGACAGTTCTGTATGACTTCATCAACTACATCCGAGATGGATTCCATGAAATCAGGGTTAGCAAACTAAAATGAAACAGAACAGGATTTTTCATCTAAAGAACAGAGAAATAAAAAAGGCAGAAATAAGACTGTGGAGAGATTTTATAATAGGGGACAAGTGGGAGTTTCAAGTCCTGCTCACCACTTACTGTACATTAAAACAAACATTTCTGCAAGGGAAATGAGAATTTCTTTTTTCTGCTAAGAAACTCAGATTCTCTTCCTTGGTCAGAAATTCACTGTTTACAATTTATGCACTATGCAATTTTATTGCCTGCAAGATGAGTTTGAGTTTTCCTGCAATATTAAACACACTGTTACCACTCACTGTAGTCCTGCCTTTCCTTTCCAGTGAGATTAAAAACACCAGTTTGCAAATCAGAATGCTTCCCTGCAAAAAGATTTTAATGCTACTAAAATACTTCAGTTAAATTCCCACCAAAAAGTCAGATTTTTTTTCCCAAGCCCAGGAAGTATCTAATGTTCAAAAAAGCATATACAGTCGAAGGTTTTGAGTGAAAGCCCCCATCAATGCAAATACAAACACGGTGCTGATGTAAATTTCTGCATTTATAAAACTAGAGAGTCAAGAGTTTCTAATGCTAGGAAACAGTCTAGTGGAAATTTTCCACTTAAAACTTAACATAAGCTTTAAGGAAAAGAACTGGTAATAGCTTGTGGTTTTTTTTCCTTTAAGAGGTTAAACTCTAAGAAATTAAATTAATTGCCAATAAATAATAATATATTATTATAGATCTACTATAAGCTTTTGTGTAGAAGTACGTGGGATTTACATTCAAAACAAGAGGAGGTATCTACATGGATGAACAAATAACAGTCAAGCATAACAAGTATACACTGAACTGAGAGAAAATTAGCAAAGGAAGTTGGCTTGGAGCTCAGGAACCCTAAGAATGATGGGAGCACTTCCCAAGAATTCAAGCCAACTTCCACATTAAGAATTAATCATGCAAGAAGCAAAAACATGAAGCCACATAAACCAAAAGAGAAGCTGCTGCACACCAAGTTTTCATCTGAATGAACTACAGCCTGAAAACTCCTGAGCTCTCCATAAAGATATTGATAAAACAGCAGGGGAAAAGGAATAAGTAGAAGTGAGAGGTAGGGTATAACATCATCCCAGAACAGGGACAACAGAACTGAATGTAAAATTGCAGTCTGCCAGCCAATATGATATGGTTGGAGAACAGCAAATAACATCTCTAATTTAAAAAGTAGAGAAATAATCTGGGTAGTCACAAAGCCTAAGACCTAACTTCAAGAGTATTAAAGACTTCAGAACTAATTCTGTAAAATGAAAATAGGAAGAGATTACAAGACAGCTTTACCAAAGGCGGCTTTTACCTAGCTAAGCTGCTACCCTTTCAAGTGAAGAGTTAATGAAACACAACAAAAAATTCTCTTTGGATGCAGTACACATCATCTACTATGTTTTTCTTGACTAGGAAGTCAGTTCAGGTTTGGGTGGTTTTTTCCAATACAGAGTCAATAAACTACGAAGAAATGAAAAAAAAAAATATGGAAGTTGGTCCTTTATCCCATTCCCAACAGTCTTTTTAGAGACTATGGAAAGAGGAGCTCTTAAAATTATGTCTGACATGGTATTCAATGGTTCTCTGTGAAATCACATTGGTAAACAGCAGGGAAGAAAAAGTATTTAGCCCAGAGATTTAATACTGGCAGAAGATCAGATGGCTACAAACTGACCACAGAAGATTAAGGCTGGAATTCAGACAAAAGGTGGCAGAGAGAAGCTTTTTTATATTCTTCCAAGGAGGAGGGTAGAAAAAGGGAAACTTCACCAGTGTTGATGTGGATTTTAATAAAAGTTTTTAATAGCATTACAGACTATGGGTGCCTGAGTAAGTTCAACTAAGTGTGCAGGAATGGAGAAGACCTGTATTAAAACCTAACTCCTTCCTCTCAACAATATCCTGAAACTCACTCAAACTGAACTATCAAAAATCAGACAGTTGAGGTACAGTAATCTTTCCCAGAACTGTACATACTACTTATGACCACACCAAGAGAGATTTCAACAGACTTCCTTCAAGGATAAATTTATCACACATGCCTTAGAAACTGACTCAGTATCAAAAGTCTGCATCAAAGAGATTATCATCAATGCCATGCTTAGTAGTGCCCAAAGGAATTGGCAGCATACAAAGTATAAAGGCAGACTTGTTTAAAGTGATGCTGTAAGAAAGAGGAAAATGCCATATAAAAATTGAATTCAAACAATTTCTTCTCAAGTTCAGGTTGTCTTTATAGGAACAGAACAAGATATTTTAAACGTTAGACTGGACATCAGAAAACCACTTTTCTGCTGTGCTGAAGTTACCTGTGAGTGCACCTGGCTCGTGTTCAGGAGACTCACTGGCCCCTCACTGCCACGGGATGGCGCCCAGGCACCGGGAATGGCACAACTGAGCACAGCTATTCCCTGCTCTTACCTCGGGATGGAAGAAGATTTCTGGCCCGAGGAACCTCTCGTAACCAACATCTATAACAAACTTGGTTTTGTTGATGGCGTTGATGCCCGTGTATTGTTTGATCCACCTGCGAGAGTCCCCGTCGTACTTGGCAAATTCCTTCACTATGTCAGGGCAAATGTAACAGTACTTCTCCTGGTAAGAAACACCAGGTGTTAAAAATAGCTGAAATCAGTAGTACATCAGTGAATTAAAGTGCAACACAATCAGAAAAGAAAAATGTGAGCATTTTTACAGATGGAACTGTCCAAGGGACTTTCTCACCCAAATCACCACTGAAGCCTCAGCCCCACAAGGCCCATTTGCTTCCAAAGGGCTGCACATGCTGACTCAGCTACATTTGCCTCTCTCAAAATGAAAACATCACCAACACTAGGTCTGTGACAATAAAGAATTTCCAAGGGCAAGCTTTCACTGCAAGAGCAGGCCTACACAATCACCCTGCTTTTCTTTTTTTAATTATATTACAAAGCAAATTTCAAACAACTCCAAAGTTTAAATGCTAATTTAAGCTGCAGAACATACTCACTCCAAACACCCTAACATGAATATTTTCTTCCTCTTTCTCCTTCCCCCACACTTGATTGGATAAACCACCACAATCTGGTTTAATTACAATACACTGCCTACATCTGCATTTTTAAGAGAGCCACTGGCAACTTGCTAGAGCCAAAAAAATTAGCTCATGGAGATTTACTAGGTATTTATTAAGAGATAAAGAAGGGTGTACCTTTATGGCTTTTGCTGTCTCCAGAGATTGTTCAGGAGGAATTCCTACCTCCCTTTCCCTTAGAAGCTGTTGAATAAAGTAAGTAATATCTCTACCTGCAATAGGAATATGTTTGATGCAACTTCCAATTACATAGCCTTCTGCCTATGTAGGAGGAGAGGAAAAGACATATTTAAGGGGAAAACTTACTGTGTATTAATAATTAACATTCATTTTTATAATACTCTGATTTTCTATTAAAGGTAAAATCGTGAAACTCTAAAATCCCTCTAAAAATGTGCACCCCACTGCAAGGTGGGTATCATTTTTATTTAAAGACCTTGATTACCACATTTAAACAGATATTGACTATCTAACAGATACACAAGTGATAAACGTATCAGTCAGATCTGTACATATTAGTTAGATCTGATGGTTCCTTTATGGTATCATCAGAAAAGCAGACGTAATATAAACAAACTGCCTGTGTTCTGTTTGAGAGTGAAAAATTAATAGGAAAAAAGTATAAAATAAATTTCTCAGAGAAGAAAAACCACGTAGGAATAGAAAACTCAAACAGAAGTAGGATCTTACAATAAGCACAATAAAAATAAGAAATCTACTTGCTGATTTTTTTTTTTAGGATGCATTTACTGAAAACACTGATATTGCTGAGCCACATTCTCTTGCTTTTTTTTACATTTTTCAAAGTTTTACACAGTAAATACTGTTTGTTCTCAGCATCGCCCATACGACAAAACACTGAGATCAAGTTAACAACAAGATGCAACAAGCAAGATGAAGTTAAAGGGAATCAAGTTTTCATTTCTAATACATCTGATCATTCAAGGACACAGTATGGTTCAAAAGTATACAAAATTACATCAACAGATGTCAGTATGCGCAGATAACTGTATTTTTAACATCCTCACATAACCAAACTGATGAGATTGATCATGTATAAGAACAGGTAGTTATATAAATCTGTAGTTGTTTTCACATAAGCAGAGTGGAAACAATAAAATACAATAAATCATATAAAAAGCACACATTACCAGATATATTAAACAGTCAAAATGCAGGGTGTCAAAAAAGTTAAGACATTTCTTGTCAGACACTGTTGGCATGCAGGAGACATAAACCCATGATAATCATTGATATTTAAGAGAACTGAGGCATCACAGTTAACAGAAGGGAAGGTTTTTCACAGATATAGCCTTTTAAAAGCTGGATTGATTGTTCCTTACTGTGACCTTCCTGCAGTCTGCAAGCTAAATTAGTACATACTGAAATACACACATTTGCAAGGAAAGAAGTCCCGGCCAACACTAAAAATTTTAAAATAAGGTTTCATTTGATGCTTCTTATTTAAATTTATAGTAAACAAGTCCCCAAAGCAGTGCTGATTTAAAAGAGCATCCTGCTCCTTACCACGGGGATCACGTGGGTCACTCCATCACCACTGTCGATGACAATCCCAGTCAGAGTCCGCTCCCCAACCTGCCGTGATGTCCAGGAGGCAGCCAAGGCCAACACTGCCTACAGCACAGAGAGTTTATATTTAGAAGCAGGCAGAGTGTTCTAATTTACACTCCCAGAAAGTACTGTTTCAAACATTTTACACACATGCCTACAAAAGACCAAAACACTGCAGTTATTTTGTACTTTAGAAGAACGCATTCACATTGTTCACCTGCACAGCAATGTAAAGTCCTGGGATGTTAAATGATTCAAACATGATTTCAGCAAGGTATTCTCTGTTTTCTGGTGTGTTCAGTGGAGGCTCTGTCTGCAAAAACAAAGAGTTTTGAAAAATCACCTCAATAGCATCCTGCTTTGGTTAGTTATTATCAAGCACCTTGGTTAGTTATTATCCAGCACCTCAATAGGATCCTGACTTAGTTATTATCAAGCCAATCAAACTTTTGGTAATCAAATTCTTAAAATCAGCAGTGCACTTAAAATAAAAAAAAAAATTAAACAAAATTTAAACAGTGTATTCAAAAGCAATAGCTGACCTGCAGGAGCCTGCATCACGAAATTAAGAGAATATAGTTATAATGCAACTTTAAAGATTAGTTTTCTCCTCCCAACCCAAACCCTGTAATTGCTAGAGAAATAAGACATACAGAGAAAAATCCTCCAGCAGAGCTACTTGTGCTTGGAATGGTATTTGGTTTTCCTCTTACAAAACTATTTCCTTACCAGGCCTCATTAACTCACCATTAAAAAATAGTGATCCTCAGGCTCAGCTCGAAGGTACTTAAAAATGACTTGCTCCATGAACCTCTCCATGAGGTCCCAGTCTTCAACAATTCCATGTCGGATAGGCCACTGCAACAGCAACACTGGTCAGCACTGGGTCATGCAAGGACTAAGAAACCCAGAAACAGGAACAGTCTGACATCCCATCTCACAGGTACCTTATCAAACCCACACTGACTTTAATTCACAGGCACAATTCAAAGTTACCTCCTGCTCCAGGTACTTCCAAACCCAATTCTACCCTGCAGGACTAGCAGCCAGAATCCAGACTCTATTCCTGTTAGTCTGTTGCAGAACTGTGTTTTAACCTCTTTTTGTATAAATTTTATCACTTAAGAAGTTGAGAATCATACTTGGCTTCAATATGCCTTTCCATATTATAAAAAGAAAGAAAAACCATATAGGCTATATATTTTTCAACTAAAATTTCTGGCAGGGATGATGTTTACATTTTGTTCAATGTTAAGAACACAGTTGACATTTAAGTAACACAGAAGGATGTATAAAATATGATTTTTTCCACATAGTTCATAAGCTAGTAACACTTTTTAAGTACAAGACGTCCTTCACCAGGGTATGGAAAATATGATTCACTGAAAAGCTGCATTGAAGACAGCCCTTCACAAAACAATTGTGACATTCCCTGAAGCAAAAGTATCCAACACATTTCCCAGTTTGTATGCCATGTTAAAAGGGTACACTTTTAGCAAGACTTTAAATATTCAGTGTATATGACTATTTTAATAACTCAGAATTTTGAAAACTGAACAGCTGCACTGCATCAATTAATATTTACACAAACACCAACCACACAAGACAGCATTACTAAAACAGATATCTAAAAAAGGGTAAAGCCATGAACCAAATCATGCAGTTTTTTAAAAGCAATAAAAATACAAAAAATGCAAACGTGTTTTGAATGGTTATCCAGAAGTCCTAGAATATTTTATCATAAAAATTTGAGACTTGGGAAAGGCTCCTGAATGCTCACCTTTGTAGCATAGGTAGGTTTATCTATGGCTTCATCTCCTATGAAAAAGTCCAGATCATCAACACCTTTCATTACCCTCCTCTGAGCCTGGTCCCCCACTTTGGCTGACTCTCGGATTGCAATACCTTAAAATAAACCCAAGAAACAAATCAAAACAAAATTAAAACAGCTAAATACCCAATGATGAATGCTTATTTAATTAAGGATTCTTTTTCAGAAATAAAAATTGGGATATAAAAAGTAGAAATCATATAAGTGATCTACTGACAAGCCAATAGAGCCGAGCTCTTTCTCACTGCATCCTGCAGGATTCTGGTCACCCATCCCTCAGTACTGTACATAATAATTCACAGAAAATATTGAAAATGCATTTTGTTACAGACTACAGCAGTCACTAAACCTGTACAAGTGCAGCATTCCAGTAAGCAACATGATTTTCTGAGTTTCAACTCTAGAATAAAGAGGAAGAGTACAGGAGAAGAAGAAAATAAACTGTGTATTCAAAAATAAGTATTGGAGTAGTTATCCTGGTTGGTGAAAAAGAGGAAAGAGGGAGGAGAGAAATCAATTTGCAGGGCCACAGAGAAATCTCTGGAGACACTTATGCTTCCCATTAGCAGCCTGCAACTATCACTAAAATTATTAGATGATGGCTGCTGTAGGCAAGAAGATGAGACAGCAAAAATCAAATCTGGGGCAAGCTAAAAATAAAAATGGAATGAAGTACTGCTAAAACATAACCTTATTTATATAGTTTTCTTTTAATAGGTCATAATCAGGGTCTAAATAACATATAGCAGAAAATGCAGGGTAGGCAGGCATCATCCACACCAAATACTACTAGCACCAAAAAATGACTCACAGGCAAACAATTCTTTTGGAAAAACATCTAACTCCCAACAGGTTTATAGTTGTATAATACAGGATTTATAGCAAATTCACAGGAAATCCCTGCTATCCCATTTCTTTACGATAAGACATTTAAATCTTTACCAGTGGTTTAGGTTTCAAATTTTACAATACTTAAAATAGTGAGACTGTAAGCAGTACTGCAGCTACACCTGGTGAAGAACATGTGTTCCTTTCACTTCTTTGGCCACCAATTACCTTTATAATTTCCTTATCTTTATACTTTCTACCATGAGTAACTACAAGATAGTCTACATGCATTAATAAATAGTTAATTGGTACATTTTTTGTAATTACAAAAAAGTAAAAAGCAGTGTTTAACATAAATTGAGGTAACAGATGCCATTTTAAATACATAGTCAGTGCTAGTATTTTTTGCTATATATATAGCTATATATTTCAGAAAAACTATTAAGATGTCAATTAAAATCAAGAACACCAGAAAAGTATAACTTTTGAAACAAGTTTAACACATAAAAAAATTAAAGAGTAAATCTGTTCAACAAAAGCATGTTAAATGTGCAAGAACATTTTAATTGGTAAATACACACCCAAAAGAAACATTTTCTAATAGGAACAACTTTTTTGAATATTAAACTGTCTACAGTCCCAGACAATGTAAATAAGGCAGACACCACCTGCACTTTAGTACTTAATTTGATTGGGAGCCTTCCCCCAGATTATCCAGGCTGTAACCATGGTGTCAGGTAGACAGGAGGTAAATTGCATTCTGTCTACTCAAGAGCCCTGGCCAAAAAATAATGGAGATAAAAAGGAAATTGGACTGGAGTTCTCTTCATCTTTGTCATAGCAACCAAGAGCTGGTTTAATGAGCAACAGTCCTAGCTAACTGCAAACAAGGAGCTCTGTTTAGCTACACTCCAGCCAAGGATGCTAACAGGATGAATATCACTTCCCAGATGGACACGGGACTCTGAGGGCTGAGTTGGGAGTTGGAAGCATGTCATTTAATCCTGAAAGTGCTCAGTGACAGCAGTGTATATTACAATTTGCAGGGACAAAAAAAATCAACTCACATGATGGGATAATGAACTGAGGTTCTGTATTTCCTGCATAGCCAAGCTTTGTATACCTAAGAAAAAAAAAAAAAAAAAAGAAAAAGATCACCAGGTCATTAGATGCACTTAGACGTAAAAACATGAAGAAAAAAATACTTTCAATTCACTCCACTTCTTAAAGTGAGGGTGAAACATGCATCACATGCCATGTCCACCTTTTCTGGGTTATGCTTTCAAGGATCATCCTGAAAAGAAAACTCAAAGTGGTAAATACTTTAGGTGTTAATTTATTTTTCAGACAACTTCAGCTTACAAATTTTACTAGCGTTATTCAGAGCTATTAAGTCTGAAAACTCAACTCTTACTTTTTTTTCATCTTGTTGACCAGCTATGGCAAAGGACAGGCAGGTCACATTGCACCCTTTGGGAAAAATTAGGGCCGTGCAGATTTTACCCTTCAGTTACCATGACCAAAGAGAGCCTTAGACTTTACATATTTGTTTAATATTCTCAAATACAGGAAAAAAAAAAGAAATAATACAGTGTCACAAGTATAAACTACAGGTGAGAACCCTTTTTACAATGCTGATACAATTCCCTTTCAGGCCTTGAGCAAACCACTCATTTTGTCACAGGTATATTATCTGTGTGTGATAAAAGACAAATACTACACCAAAGCAAGGCTGAGCTGATGAAATGCTTTAGAAATGGGCAGCAGATGGTACAAAGCATTGATCATTCCTTTCAATATACATATAATATCTATTTCAACAAGTAAAGGCTTGAGAGGAAAAAAGAAGGGAGAAAAAAAAAAGTAATGACATTTCACATAAAACTTAAAAATCTCTATAGGTGTTAGTGGCTGCAAGCTACTCCAGGTCTTTAGTAACTAGAAATAATTAACATCCCAGACTAAGAAAAACAGCTCTATTTCCCAAGGGGAAAAAAAAAGAAGAAACCCCATAATGACAACAAAACCCACATCAGAAACAGTGTTAAAAGAAAAACCAACCCAACTAAATTGATTGGATGTTTGCAGAGAGTGATGCCATTCTTGAATACTGCCATTAGTTTGAAATAGAAGTATAGCAGCAGCAGGATTTGAGGGAATCAGCACTGTTCACATCATTTTTACACAAAAAACCTAAAGCCATGATATTCTTAAGTGAGACCAATCCCAGTCTAGGTCCTAAAGTAAATTTAAAGTCTTTGTCTGCATCCTACTCCCAATATTTGCAAATAATATTATGCCATGGCCAAAGCAGAGCTTTGCATCTTCATTAGCAGCTTGAAAAGTAGGTTCCTCTTTATAGAGTATTTGGTGTAAAAATACTCATTAAGGATCACAGTTTTCTTAGATAAAGGAATTAATCTAAATTGAATTATCAATGACCTTGGACTTAAATATTCATATTATTTATATTATTAAATATTTCAACTTCTCTTCAAAGCTATAGCTTCAATAGACTTCAAACAATAGTTAAAAAGCCATTCTCCCCAAGGCTAACAAGACAAGGACTGTGTTTTGGAGGCAAGGGTTTGTTGGGCTTTTAATCATCATTATAGACATATGCTTTCAGTCTAATCCAAATTGTTTATGCACACTTGCTGTGGCTCTCAGAAAAACATAATCAGGATGTTAAATTAGACTGACTGTAAAGAAGGACATAACTAGTAAAAATTCTTTTTATGATTATTATTGCATAGATTCTTCACATTTTAGAATGAGGCCTACCTAGGGAATATTGTTAAAACATAACAAGCAACAACAGGAGTTCCACTGGGATTTAAAACCAGTACAGGACACTTCCTCTTATTTCTCTATCTGAAATGAATCATGACTAAATGAACATAATGAAAACCAAGGAAAACATTTTTTTTTTGTTTAAAAGACCTAGTTTGAAGACTTAGAAATGACAATTAGGCAGAAACATAATGAAAAAAGCCCTTCAAGCCTCAGTGACAAAAACCAAAGACAATATCTACATACACATAGATGTAAATACATATATATACTTTTCATGCAATTTTTATATATCTTTGTGCATGAATAAATTAAAAGGTTCCTGCAGTCTAACCAGAACTCATTTCTTAAAGTACAGTCTGGCCAAGAGGTGAGTTCAGTTTGCCATCTTTTCCCCCTCAACACACATGCTAAACTCACACCCACTCACAGTATTAAAAAAAGAAAACACTCTCTAAGAAAGTCAACTGGGGCTATCAGTCTGCAAGAGCTTTACCTTCCCTCTCCAGAATGGATCAGATCCCCCTACCACAGTAACTTGTAAAGTTACCAAACCCCTATAGCTCAGTATTTTACAGATTCATTTTTAACCCAGGTCAATTCTCCTACTGAAAAAACTACCAAATAAGTTTATTTCTCAGTATAATGAAAAAAATTATCTTCAAAGAATTAATCTCACAGAAGGTAACATATGGAAAGATCTCTATTGCATGTCATTAATCCATGAAACACTAATACTAAAACTAAGAGAATAATTAAATTCTCAGTTCAATGGTGAAGCAAATAAGCAGAAAAACAAAATCTGTTTTTAAAAAGTCTACTTAGGATCAAACAAGAGACAGACTGGAACAAGCAGCCACATTTCAGGTGTTTTTGACAAAACCAAATGGAAGGGAAACTAAAATTTCTCCCAAGACCACTCAGGAAGAAAAGGAAAATAAGATTATGCAGTTGTGCAGCTCTTTGCTATCCAGGAGCCTCAGGACGTGGAAGACTTGTTCCCAGATCTCTGTTCTGCCCAGCAGGACCCAAACTCATTTCCCCTCTCAAGGGTACATTAAAGTGTTTGGGTGACCCATTTCCAGGACCTCCTACAGAAAATACTCCCTTTCCTACATGGTATTTAAATATTCACTGACCGGAAAGGCTCTGGACTTTAACAGTTACAGAGGGTACCTGGTCTCCAGTCCCTTCTCCAATGAATATTTAAGCATCTAAAACACAGTTTTCTTTCTCCTGGGTTGCAGCCTAGCAGACTGATGGTAATGCAACATCTTGTGATCTGTAAAATTACAGAGACAGCTGTAGCAGAATGTGTAGATAATCAGTATTCCAACTTAATTTCATTAAAAGCAGCAATTTGTTGCCAGTGAGATAGGAACCTACTGGAAACAGGCCAAAATATAGGATACTGCACTAAAAATTAGCAGAAAACTGATCCAATAGACTAAGGTTATTTCATGCAAGGAGATTTGGAGGACTACTCATTTTTTTTTAAATCTCTGGAAATTACATGTTGAAACAAGCAATTTCTAAAAATAGTGTGGTCTCTTCCATACTGTTCTGACCAGGTGACAAGTTTGTGCACAAGCCAGTTTCACAAACCTTTGCGTGAGGATTGGTCATCCTAACCCTGTTCTCTTCTGAGGTCCCACCAAGATGGAAAGATGGAAAAACTTACATCAAGAATCTACTCCAAAGATATGAAAATGGACTGTACTTGGAAGGAGATGCTGCACCCTTAACCACTTTAGAGAGAAGAGATATGTTTAGGAAAATTCTTCCCAAAGCATGAGAACAAATCACAAACTCAAGCAGCTGCTTAATCCATCTGAAAACACAAGAGATCCAATTTTTCTCTGTACAAGTATGCAAAAGAGCAAAGCCCAAATACGACTACTTAGCATTTGATCACTCTTGATTGCTTTTTTGGTCCACATCTCTAAAACAATGTGTTACATCCAGACAAAAAAAAAAAACTCTGAAAAGATAAATATGATGTGATTAAAAATAGCAGAATGCTTTGAGAAAGTCCTGTAAACAAACAAATAGCCTCTGTAAATAGAACACTTTCTCTGACAGCTCAGAGGCTGAATAACCAGGCTACTGCTGCCAGAACACCTGTGATGCCAGGCTGCCACAGCAGACTCTATTGTCATTATTACAAGTATGTCTGAGGAACTTGCAACACGAGTTCTTCATGAAGATTTGGAAAAGCACTTTTGAAATCAAGGGATGGGAATGAAGAAGACATGAAGGAGAAAATATCAAATAGAAAAAAATTCTATTTTGTCTGCACAATTTACCCAAGAGCACCAGCAGCCACTGTAAGAATAAAGAGTACAGAAGAGCCATTGGGTTTCTTGAGGAAGTCTAGCACTTTGCAGGACTGAAGTCTGTGATTATAAACAGCAGTTAATTAACTCAAGCTCCTTAGACCCAGAACAGCAATTACAATAATGCCTGTTCACATGTCACATGTGAAGAGAAAAGGTAATACTTGGCTAAAACAACTTACTAGGCATCAGAAATACAGTAAGAGAGGGAAAACATAGCACGGTCTGAGGCTCCAGCTATCTTTAATAGCAGCATCATCAAAAAACACCTTCAAGTTTTAGGACCCAGTGCAGCTCACTTCTCCCAGAAATCAAGTACTTACCTATAAACTCATCTGTAAGACTTTGCCAAAGTACTTTTTCTTTACTAAAAGGGAATGGCTTCAATAAAATACACCCAAACCAGAAGCACTCCTCAGTGTCTGCAAATACACTGAAGAGAGATATTTTAAGATACCTTTGTTTTGCTCACCCACCTACTACTGTTCTGATGTCCCACAGCTAAATGCCAATTAATAAAACTAGTTATGGAGTTTAAAGCTATTTAAAACAGCAACACAAAAAGGCCTGGTAGTCCTAAGAAACTAAAAATAGCATGCCCTTCTCCACAAAAAGAGTGACAGCAATGTGTAAACTGATCACGAGGAGAATCTCACCAGAGAAAATCAAGATGTAGTGCATCAAAGTTGCCACTATGCCAAGTCATTTGCAAATACTAATGGAAAAGAGTATAGCAAATTATTAACTATTTCTGCAAGATTTGTGAATAAAGAGTGAACAAATTATGGCAAAGGAAATTCAAGTAATCTACATCTAATAGACTAAAGGAGCGTTATTCTGTCCTGCTATAAAAATATGTTTCTCACTAAAGGTCTGTAACTATTTTTATACACTTGCTCTTACTTTTTTTTTTTAAGGAATTCTGGCATTTTACAGGACTGAGGCATGTGGCAGCAAATTACAGTAAATTAAGCCAGCCTCCTTATGCAAAAAAACAACAACAAAAACATTATTTTAACAAACTTCTTAAAACCCCTTACATGAAAAAAAAGATGGATTAGTGGCTGGACAGAACACCTCATTCAGTACCAGAGATTTAAGTAGAAAAGCGTATTTTATATACACAATGTCCCACAGAGCATGTCTGCATATACCTTTCCCTTTCTGCTATGCTCTTCCAAATTTTTATGTGAGAGCCCTTTCATGAATAATTTGAATGAATTGTTTGAAGCTTGTAACCTAAAGTAGATTCATTCTAACAATAAGAAGGTTTTCAGCCCACACAGAGGAAAATTCCAGAGACTGCGTATCAATGAGTCAAGCTACTTCTTCTTGCTGCTTTTGTTCAGACTCATTTCATCCTGAATTCTGCAAGAAAACTTATTTCACATTCAGTAGTCTCTCTGCTGAAATGTCTTCCATTTTTGAGTGCCCTACAACACAAGTCCCACCAGCAGAGATACCATGTTCTCTCCTGTGAATCAAGATCACTTGGAGGCACTGAAAAACAAATGTGCATCACCTGGGGACTATCCAAACCCTTCCTGAAATGAAACAATATACATGTCCCTCCCCCACAAAACCCATCAGCTTTACCCATGCAAGCACTAAACAGGTTTTAGAAATTCTACTTCAATTATTATTTCTTTGAAAGGGCACAGTAAGCAATGTCCTAGCCTTATTTATTTTGTGGAACTGCTGGCCAGCAATATCTACTGCTAGTGTAACACTGGAATTACTCCACAAACTGAAAGCTAAGGGGGTCTCCTGCAAAAGGCAACTTTGGCATTTAATGCATTTTCTGGGTTTTATAGTTTCTACTGTACCCTTTTTACAGGATCCACCTAGACCTCCCATTTCTCTCAAAACTATCAAGAAGTAATCCTGTAATATCAACAGATCTTTGGAGAACAGATACTTACAATATCTTCAGCAAATATATAGAAGAAACTTGGGAAACTATTAAGAAGTATCTAAAGAGCAAGCAGAATTAGACACAAGGTAGAATCTGGTCTCTATTCTACTTCCAAAGTCTCCAGCTGTGAACTCCAGTATTTCCCACTGAGGGAACAGAGCTGGTTTCTGGTAATCTAAGGTATAAGCAGAAACAGGCAGAGATTTCTAAGACTTTCAGGACAGTTTAATATAGACATATTTCAAAATGTGACACACTTTTTCAGGAGAAGGCAATGTGGCACCACAACACTGGAAGGTACTTCCTGCGGTTACCTGGGGATTGGGGTTTCTTGATTTGCTTGGATTAGTTTGGGGTTTGGTTTTTTAAAGATTGTTCAGTTCAGGAAATTTTAAAGATAACTTTCCAAGTATTAAAGAAATTAAAATAGTGTTGCAAATTCCCTGCAGAGGAAAGGCTAAATTAATGCAATCAGTGACATTGAGTCTGACAAGTAAAGCTACTGCATGAATAGTTACTCATGGACCTGTGCTTCACCTCCTCTCCTCCGAGCTGTCTGTAACTGTTGGGCCAGAGGAAAGGTATTAATTAGCAAAAGCACACCGCAGATTCAGAATTACAGCGGAATTACAGCTCCCTCTGACACCCCCCTTAAGGCACAGCAGGACTGGATGCTGAATATCCATTCAGGTCTTCTCTAGCACAGAGAGGTAGGACAGACCCGCTCCTGAAACGCCTCCCAAGCACAGCCTCTGCAATTCAGACTCACTCCTGCCCTCAAAGACTTGAGTTACAAAACTTGTGGTTTGGTTAAGTACGGAATAAATTTCACAGTGATCCGAGAAAGGTGAAGGGATGACCCAATGACCGAGCGCATCACTGGAGCAAGGCAGCCCGCTCCCACCTCAGCCGAAAATGCTAAAATTGGGTACGGCTGGTTTCAAACGGGGAGAGGAGGCAGGAGCCCGCAGTGAGAGCGGCCCGGGGGCAGGGGAGCTGTGCCCGGGCTCTGTGTCCACGCACGGCACCGCACCGACAGGATTGCCCCCGGCTCGGGCAGCTCCGGGAGCCTTCCCAGGTATCGCCTCTGGACCGCTCTCAGCGCGGGCGCCTGGCTCTTCTCCCCGTCTGAAAGCAGCCGTCCCCAATTTTAGCACTTGCATCATGCGATACTTCACAGCCAGAGGACACAAACGAAAACGGGTCCCGAGAGGCGAAGAGGGCACACAGAAACACGCACGGCGGGGACCCGGCAGGGCTGCCCCGCTCCGCGCTCCGGCGGCAAGGAAGGGCAGGAGGGGCAGAGGGAGGACGAGAGCGATGGGCACCAGCCCGCTGAAGGCCGGAGGGGAGAGAAACCCTCAGCAAGCCGAGAGACCACCGGGACACACGGCAGAGCGCGGCCCC
>WBNO01005903.1:0-72762 GCA_013400575.1 Peucedramus taeniatus | reverse complement strand
CGCGCCCGGGCCGCCATGTCGGGTCAGGCCCTCCCGCGGGCGCGGTGTGAGGGAGAAGCCGGTGCGGGGCTGTGCCTGTGCCCGAGAGCCGTGCCCGGGGATGGGTGATGGACCCGGCACTGCCGAGTCAATATGGTTGGGAAGGAGCTCGGACGTCCTCGAGTCCAGCCTGCCACCCAGCCGGACCAGAGCACGTCCAGTCTTTTCTAAAACACCTCCAGGGATGGTGACTTCGCCACCTGCCTGGGTTGCCTGTTCCAAACGGAACTCCCGTTCCCAGAATGGACATCTCTGTATTATGAACCCTGTGCTCAGGACAAATCCCAACCAGCTACTAGATATGTGAAGAAAATAACCCCAGCTAAAGCCAACACCTTGCACTCGTTATTCCGCATCATTGACATCATGCACAGCTCCCACACTCACTCTCCTTGTGAGAACACTCCTTCACCCATGTCAACCCTCTGCTACATGGCCTGACATGATGGTTTTCATCAGCTTAAAATCTTCTTAAGTTAGGTATTAAAAACTTTAGGTTGCATATTAGGCAGAGGTTCTTCACCCAGTGAGTGGTTGGGTGCTGTAACAGGGTCCCCAGGAAAGTGGTCACAGCACCAACCAGACAGAGCTCAAGAAATGTTTGGGAAACACTCCCAGGCACATGGTGTGGCTCTTGGGGACATCCTGTACAGGTCCAGGAGTTGGACTTGGTGATTCTTGTGGATCCCTTCCAACTCAGGATATTCTGTGGTTCTTCCAAGCCACACATGATGGCAAAGGCTACAACTCATGTTGCAGGGGGAATTAAAGGCTCGCCACCCTCCAGCAAATGCTGCAGATGCTGCTGCCCCTCAGAGCAAGACCTGCCTCAGTTCACGTCTCAGTGAAGGTGAGGTTTGCCCCCGGAAAAAACATCAACGTGGAACCAATCACTTGTAAAAACACAAAACGCTGTTTCTTTGGGTGCAGGTGGCTGCGCTACAGCCCACAGATCCTCCAGGTCAGCCCAGAATACCATGTACTGGTACACTTGAGCACTTCAAGCAAAAAAAAAAAAAAAAAAAAGGCTGCAACAAACATCACCTGCAAAGTTGTTGACATCTAATTTGCATACAGGATAATGATGTGTGACTCAGCCTTGGTCACACTGGGAGTGCGTGGTGATGCCAGAAATAGCTCCTCCAGATGCCTTGGCCTGAGCATGAACTGCAGAGCAAGCATGTTTCCCATGAGGGGGCAGTTTCCTATCCCCAGCTCCATGTCACTTTACCAGCAGCTCGTGCTGACTGAAGGCCTGGAAAAAAAATTAATGAGATGCATTCTCTGGTCCTCATACCCAATATTGGTGTGATGGCTATAGACTGTGCATATGTCCTGGGGGGGTTGTTCTGCCGTTTGCCACAAACTGAGCACATCGCTCAACATATTTGTTCGCTCTGTTCCCCTTGGAGATTTTGGAAGATACAGAGCATGATGGAAGGGAGCCCAATTTGCTTGTTGGATGGGCTCCCTTATCGGTGGGTTGAAACAGTGAATGTTCAGACTCTAATAAGTACTTCCAGAGCTGGGGATTGGAGCGTGATGGAAATTGTCTGCCCCCCCTTGTCTGGCCAGTGAAATCAAACAGCACATGGAAGGCGCTGCTTTAGCATCCAACAGATAAAAGAAAGAATATGCTTTGACTTTCCTGGCCAAAATTTCCCCTCTCCCATGCTGTTGCACAATATGCTGCACTGGGCTCAGAGAATATTTGCTCGTATGCTATATGGGCACATGACCATAAACTTTCTTACAATTCTCAACTTTCATTTAATTTTATTTTTTTAAAGAAGCTGCTAGCTGTTGCAGATGAGGAGAGAGAACACCTCATCTGGAAATGGGTATTGCAATAGCTCACGTGGAGCTTACAGGCTCTCTGTAGACATTCAATTTGCAAACAGCTGCAGAGGTTTGAAACATTTGTGCCCTGCCGTTCTCTTTTCAAGCTGTTTATAGAGTCCCTTGGGCATTGATTACTACCCGGGTAGCTCTCCCAGCTGTTTGAGTGCTCCTAACCCACTTCAAGCAGAATCAGCTGAGTTCAAACAATTTAAATCGGAGCCATACACTAACTGTGTTGATTGTGCCTGAAGTGGGTTAGGGAGCACTCAAACAAGTTGCTTTGTTAGCAGAAGTGAGGGGAGGGGGTAAGACATGCTAACATCTTAAGCTGTTTCAGGAGATGACATCTGTCTGTAGTTTAAATAACAAAGAGACAAGTTCATGGAGTACCTGGAACAGAAATTGTGCCACGAAACTGTGATGATATATTCCAGCTGAAGGTCTTAGAGCAATGAGAAATGTGAAAACATTCATTCATCCTGGTGCTATATTAGAAACCCAGTATGTAATGATTATTTAAATGGCAATAACAATAGCTAGTTTCTCAGGAAGAAAAGGAAGAAGGAGACACCTGATCTAAGATATAGGGAATGATAGATTCTTCCAAATCCATCATCATGCAGTGTTTGGAGGATACCCTGGCCTCTCCCTTGGAACACAGCCCTTGTAATTGTCATTTCATGCTTTAAGCCCACAGCTATCATTATCTCCTCCTGCTCTCAACACTGTATAGGTCACTGCAGTTGCTGAGTTCAAGCTGTGCTGGAAGGGAAATGGACACCCAAGGAGGTCTCAGTTTGGATGTCTGTAGTGCCTACCACAAGTTACATAATTTAAGCTTTGTTGTCTTATGTTGGTTTGTCTACGCCCCTTTTCACCACAGCATCCAAATGCCTTCCAGGAGTGTGTTAAGTGATGTGGCCAAATATCTGCCACTCTTTCATTTCAGGCTCAAAGGCAGAACTGTGTAGGCAGGAGACGGTTGGGGGTTTATTTTTCTATTTTAGGGGTTTTATCTTAAAGTGTTGATGTTACTGTATGTTTACAACAAAGAAAGTAACCTAAGGGAGTAGAAGGCGGTGTAGCTTTGATAAGCCTTTACTCCCATGAGAATTTATTCAGCACTAGCAGAGCAAGTCCCAAGAAACTCAGATAACTTTGAAAATGCACATCTGCACTTAGCTATGAGAAGGCACTATGTGAGAAGGGGGTTCTTGTGATGCTTTGTGTGAAGATGAACTGCACGTTGTGCTCGAGGTCGTACATCTCCAAAGGTAATAGCGCCATACCCAGCTACATCATGTTGCTGTTTCAGGGAAGGGGTAATGGAAACCCAGCTTTGGTCACAACTGTAATCTGCCAGGAGGAGACAGGGGTTCTTAAACAAAACAGATGCACAAGATTAGTGGCAGCTCAGAGTCCAGGGCCATCACCAAATGAATCAGCAGGTTAACCCATAGTGTTTGCATACCCTCAAAGAAATGAGACTACAAAAAAGGTTTTCTTTGTTTACATAACCTCTCCCCTGCTTGAGATGGCTTCAGGTAGCTTTTCTTCCTTGCTGAGCTGCTCTGTAAAAGCACTCTGCTGTCTCACTGGTACTGATAACACCTAAGATCTGCTGAAGGACTGTGCTGCTGGCACTGGGGGTCTTCACATTGCCCAAACAACCTACCTGCATGTTCATGGCAAATTCTAATTGAAAGGATTGTCAGGGTGTACATCTTCGTATTTTGTGGACACTTTCATAGAGGCCCTGAGAACATTCTCTTGCACTTCTGCCTCCTCACAGAGAGGTCACCCATATCTTGAATTGTGTAACTTGAGAATGAGAAAGCACTACCACATGTCCCCTGAAGTTTCTGTGCTGCATGAAGTTATCATGCTTCATCCAAAATAATATGTTTTGTGGTATTTTTAAAATTACTTTCAAATCTAAAATTTTCATATTTAGATACATGTCCAGTCAGCATTCTTACTTTAAACTTTGATTTTGGATGTGGAGAACTGCTATCATACCAAATTCAGTGAATTACTTTTGAGTTAGATAAACTATCCCCTCTGATTTTGTTCATCTTATCAGCCAAAACCAGTGCTGACATCTCAGTCACAAATACATTATTGAATTCCCACCTTGTTTTCTAACTATCAGAAGCGATGACAGCAAAAAAGACTCACTTCAGAAGCTCAGAAAGCAGCAGCACAAAAACCAGGTCTTTAATCCCTTGATCTTCATAAACTTGAGGCTGGTTTAAGAGCAGCTGTTACACAGTTGTCATCGCACAATCACTTAGGAAAGGTCACCAAGTAATGATGGTCACACACCAGCAATCACAGAGACTGGAAAGTAAATGGATAGAGAAGCTAAACCTTCCCCTTGGCTGCAAAGCCCCCCAAAAAGAACAGTAACACAGTGTGAACTATTCATACAAAGATATATCTGTAAAGCACACATTAGCTTCTTGCATATTTATACCTGTGCACAGCTATTTCTAGGACCAGCCCTGCTATTTCTTCAGCAGGGTACTTCAATCCACCTGCAATTTAAAGCACATGAGTACTCCCACTGAAAACAACAGAACCATCCATGTCCCTGAAGTTATATGTCCTTTAAATAAGTCTGCAAATTGAGGCCTTTAATTCCTGCCAACCAGACCTTAATATACTGTGGCAAAAAACTACAAGCTGCTTATGCAAACGGTCTAAAAAAGTACTTGCTCTCTTCAAATTATATCAGGGTCTTATGATACAAGACAAGTTAAAGAGTGTTTGGTTGATGGGGGTCAGAGTTGTATTTTGCAGAGTGTCTTATTTCTGAGTGTCTTTCCTAGTTGTGTATCCCACTGTTGTAGGATCCCTTGTGTGCTTCATAGATCCATGGGGGAACATTGCCATTACTGGCACCTGTCTGTTCAAAAGAAGTTTTTGTCTCACAGCTAAAAATTTTTCAGTACTTCTCAGGTTCCTAAATCATGTCCTATGTCTTCATTTTCTGTGCAAGGGTTGAACAGAATCAGAATCCAATACTCCTGTTGATATTGTTCTACCAGCCATGATATAGTCAACTACTTCTTTCCTTCCTCTTTCTATAAGCCACTCTAGATTTACTATTGGTGTGTATTTTCTTAAATTTTGCACAGCGACTTCCTACCTCCCTTTCCTGAATGGCCACTGTTAATTTAGATCTACTCAGAAACGTTTTGGATTCTTTCTAATCTATTTTCTATTTATACCACATTCATCACCATGGTAGCTGAATGCCTTAGAAAGTGCCTTTGAGGTAGAGGCTATGCAAAGCTTATTTTAAACCACTCTGATTCTTTGCCTTTAAAATTGAATTCTCTCAACTTCATCTTACCCCAGCTGAGAAATTGCCCTTTTGCACTTTGCAGGGAACTGTCTGTAGTTTGAAGCCAGTCCAGCACTTGGGACCCAGTGTTAGTTAAGAATATCAGCTGCAGCAACTCTCACACCTATGTAAATAATACATTCATATTTTGATAGTTCTCATATTCAAAGAGAAATATTATAGAACATATAGAGCATTCATAATTAATTAATTAAGCAGCAGTTCCTCAGACATGAGCAAAACTGACTTGCAGTAAACTCATGATCACTTTCACTATGTTAACATGCTCATCTACCTCAAAATCTGATTATTGACTGTACAAAGTCTGCATATTGAGGTGTGTATGTATATATAATGACATAACTGTGTCACATGGTTTTGAAACAGAACACCCAATTTTGTTCCATATACTCAGTTGTGTGTACTTTGTAATGCTGCACCATGAAATTTGAAAAAAATTGCAGCTCTAATTTTAAAAAGAGTACACCAGAAGCCATATTTTTACATCAGGGGATTTTACACCTGCACTTCTGAAGAATTCTGGCAAACAAGAGAAGGTCTAGCCAGTACCTGGGGAAGGTCTGAACTACTCCATTCATCCTATCTGGCTTAACAATCCCAGCAATACACTAATTTTTTAATTGTAAATTTAAGGAAGAGAAAATAAGCCCATATTGAACATGAGAATAGCACAGAGTCAGTTGCATTTGTCAAGTTTTTATAGTAATTGTAGTGTTCACTTTCAAATTCCTCCTTTGGGTTTTCAGTTTGGTATTCTTAGGAAAAAAAGTTTATTTTATCTGATAATTTCTTCCCTCCCTCCAGCAAACTCACTGGGCAATTTCAACCAAACTTGAGTCAGGGGTAGAGGCCTGAAAGATTTTCAGGAGTTGTTTGAAGAAAATTGCTGAGCATCTTACAGAGAAAGGCCAATATCACCCTCACAGAAAGATTTCAGCATCAGCACAGCTCTATTATTAGACAACAACAAATTAACAAATTACCATGGCAGAGGCAACTTTCCAGGTGCCACTATCTAAAGGACTATTTGCTTATTGTGCATGAAATAGCTACAGAAACACAGCAGAAAGGCACAGAACGTGGCAACACGGCGATGAATTTGTCACTGTTGGAGAATGAATGGCCACCCAAATAAAAAAAACCAAGACAGAGAGAGATTTAAGTTCATGCAGGGGTACTCCAGTATTCAAACAATAACCCATAGATATAGAATATACTGTTATATTCTCTAACCATATGGAATCCAATCCAATAACAATATAGAAGCACCCCTGCTCTGAGAAGTGTCACCCATATGTGTGTGCTGAACCTCCTGTCCAATGGTTCCATCCTTAAATAAAATCTCCTGCAAACTGAACTGAGCCTCTGTTACTCTAGATTGACAGCTGCACATCTTGTCTCTTGTGCACTGAACAGAATATTTTCTCCTATTACTGGCTGAGTCATTAAAATACCATTCAGATAACTTTAATGCAATGTGGTTTTTATCAATATCAAACCTGCTCAAGTTTCATGATTTCCTAAGTTTCCCATGACATGCTGTTCATAAAACGTCGGTTTGTTTGTCACAACGATGCCATCCAAAACCTCCTCTGAGGCCCAGAAGACCTGATGGTAAGAGAGAAGTGATTTCTTCATACAGACCATGAGGCAAACAAGAGATCACAATAATCTGATGAGACGATATCCTCCAGCCCAGCCTACCTCTGCAGACATGTCAGTAGACTCGTTTGGACAAGCAGTTTGTTGTTTGTTTTCTTTTAAAATACATCAAATGAGTCGACACATCAACAAAGCAACAACATATTTTTCCAGTTACTAAATGCATTTGTTAATCAGCCAAACCAGAGATACAGTGAATCTTCTTTGTGATGAAGTCTTTGGTTCTCGAAGTCACCGCAGCACTGTCACACACAACACAAACATCATTTTGATCTAATCAGGCTTTAAGAAAACATTTATTGTAGCTGAATACAGCTGTTCAAAAATCACTGACATCCAAACTGCATGTGACAGGATCAGCCCCAGAGGCACAAAATGAGGTCTGACCAAGCTTTGCTGCAGGAGTAGGGCACTAGCTGGTCTGAAGCACCATTAAAAGCAACATGCCATTCCTCATCTCCTAAACCCCTGCTATTTAGACCAACTATCTCTCTGAGTCTGTGTATAACTTTTCTAAGCAGAAGAACTATTTTTAAAAAAGCTTTTGAGGAAAAACTTGTGAATTTTTCAGGTTGCAACAAGTCACACACCAGAAGGGCTCTGAGACTGGTACTGGCATACAGTAATTGGAGGTGGAAACCCAGCCTTCCACAGAGGCCAGGGGCTAATTCTCTTCAGTTACATGAAAATCCTGGGATGTTCATCCTGCCAACAGTGAAATGGGCTGCTTCATTCTCCAAGGCCTTCCCACAAAAATATTCTCAAAAGCTGGAGCTATACCTTACTGCTGACTCAAGCAAATACATCTTTATTGGGCATTTGCATATTAAAATTCCCCAGAATCTCTAGTTGGACTTAACTCACTGCAAGTATTCATCCATTTAGCAGAAAAAATGCTGAGTGTGAGATGTTGTTTTGACTCTAAGTTCACAGGTCCAACATCCAACAGCTGTCACTCACTGCAAAGTGCTCAGACCTGTGGTAATTGTCCTTTGATTTACACCTTTTTTTCCATTTCTACCTGAAGCACCATCAAGATTTATGAAAGCCTCAGCATTTTAAAGTTATATAAGCTCAGTCACTTTCAAAACTTATTATTTTCCTACATAATATATCAAGGGAAACCCATCTTCCCAAAGCAGTATTTTCATCTTCTCCTATATGGACAAAGATAATTTTCTCAAATATGTTTCGCTGCTGCTTCCCCCTCAGCTCCTGTATCTCCACTCATACCTCCCTGCATCCAGCTCTATTTGTTTTGGGGCACAGAAATATCTACCAACTAGCAGATAAATTAGGCTTTTTCCACAAAGTACAGAATTTTACTAATGCATAACAAAATATTTTGCTACTACTGCTGTACAGAGGCAACCCCTGTGTTCCGAGTCTCCCGTATCACGGCATCAACGTTTGCGAAAACAAAGACTTTCAAGTCTGTGGACACCTGGTTTCACACACCACCTTCACGTACACTGTAGTGCAACAGGGCTGTTCTGCAACTGGAAATAAAAATACAATTGCAGCACCTGTAAACATATGCAAACCATTGCTAATCTTTATATCTCAGCCACGGGTGACGGCGCAGCCACGCAGAGTGGGCTGGGGGTGATTAACCAAGTGGGTGGTGCTTGCATTGATCTCCTCACCCTGCTTGTTGCCCAAGCAAAGAAGATCAAAGTTAAATTAAATGTACTTACCCACACTACAAGCAGACCCCCGGCTGAGGCAGACATGCATGGCCACTATGCTGTAAATCCTTGCATATCAGATTTCCTCTTGCCTGTACTCCCACTCTGATAAAGGCTTGTAGCAACTCTTCAGAGCAGCTAAGGAAGAAGTACTTCTTTGAGACTTGTGTGGGTGCCGTGCCTTTCCTCAGCTGGTTGTGTTTTGTTGTTTGTGGGGAGTTTTTTTTGCATAAAAAACTGTCATTACAGCAGCTCAGGCTATCACACCGTGAGGTTCAAAGTAAGAAAGACTATCAGCAGATGCAAGCAGTGAGGTGAAGATTCAGTACTAATAATCTTAAAGCCTGACAAGAGGAAAGTGGGAATCACATACTGACAAAATAAGCAGATGCAATCAAGCAGCTGCACCCTTTACAATAGAGCAAGTTTTTATCTTATCTATTCATTGCAGATGCACTATTACTTTTCCACTTAGCCAGACACTGTGGCTCCCTCAGGAAAGGTATGGAATTGGCCTGAAAAAAATAGGAAAGAAAAATGTTCATACTGTTTGAAAAATGTACCTGCTTCACAGTTTTGCAGATGAAATATGAGATTCTAATGTAATTCAGGAGCTGAGAGTTCCATAGAATGAGGCAATAAAGATTATCCAGCAGTCACAGTCTGCTGGGCACACTGCAGGGACACAGCCACTGCATCATCACTTTGTGAACCCTTACTTACTTTTTAATGACAATGTCATGGGTCATCTCTGTGCACGACACCCCAGACACCAGCATTTCTGCTGGGATTTGAAAAAGGCAAAATACAAGGGGCTTGTTCTATATTGACTTCTCTAATACAATTATGTTTTTAAAAAACCAAAAAAGAAGCCTGCTGATTTAATAGCCAGAAGGTCAGATCCTCCCCATTTACATTACCAGCAAATCAGCCAGTTTGGGGAACTCAAAATAGTGATTCTGGCCACTTATTGCAGTACCAAATAACTCCCAGAGGAACTTACTGTATACATATATATGTGTGTGTGTGTGTATACACATCAATATCAACTTCTGTCATCACTTTGGAATAAACCTTTACTGAGGTCTGAAAAAGAAGAAACATAGTGAGGCTTAAAGGCTGCCTCATAATTTTGCTTTCTGCAAAGCTCCCTGGAAAAAAGTAAAATAAAACGTGATCTTAGTATATCCAAGTGAGCCTTACACAGGAGTTCACTGCTGAACACGAGTGGAGATCCCAACTCAGTCTCTGCAGCACACTCCCAGGGTGTAAAAGCCTCAGACTCTTCTTTCCCACAGCTCCCACTTCTCTAGCAAGATCTTCCAACCATCAGAACAGAAGCTGCTCAGCCCCACTCCTGTGCATCTCCTATGACAGCTGAGCTGCAAGGAGGACAACATTCAATGGGCCAGTGAGAAGCTAAGCATCAATCTGACTCCTTAATTCTGAGCACCTCCAGCAGGCAGGAATCTGGTTCCCACTCAGTGACTGCCTTGTATTTTTCCATTTAAGAGTCTATCTATCATTACCTCCCTTCCTAGAGTTCAGTATTCTTGATCTGTAAGGGCCAGAGACACCCCCAGGCAGTCCCAAGTCAGGCATCTGGTCTCAGACACATCTTCATCTCATCATCTATCCCAGGAGCTTCTTCCTCAGCCCACAGGCTTCATCATCCCATAGATTCATTACAAACAAAAGGAGAGTTACTGCCTCCAGCATACTGACATGGCCTCTGAGATATCTGTCTTCACTTGGAATCACTGCCTGATGGCCAGGAATTAGTTTTGAAGCATTATTTCACTTTAACCTAATGCCTGAAGCTACTGGGTATATCAAGTCTTTGGTTGTGTTTTCAAAAGCACTTGTGCAACCTCAGATCCCCAGAGTCACTTTCAAAGTGACTCATTGAAAACACTCTCTACAGCCTGCAGTTATCTCGAGAGGACAAGAGGTGAGTAAGACTGAAAAACAAAGGAGGTAAGAAGATATATATAAATATATCTGTGTACACAATGATAACATTTAACATCATAAGAAAAATTCATAGAAAGATATTTTACAAATTACATAAACCGTTATGTTCTAGAGTACAGATGAAAAACTCCTTGATATAAACCAAGGATATATTTCCCTTTTAGTAGAAGATTCTCTAATGGTCCAGTGGTTTCTCTTATCAGTGCTTTGAACTAAATGGTAGTTCTTCTGTTTAGAGGTAGGGAGGTTCAAACCATGAAGAGCTTCACTAGTTAAAAACTTTTATTTTAAACTGAACTATATATCAAAGTAGAATATAGCTCTTGACTGTCACTTGACAGTTTCTTCCAAATTCCCCTTTGATGCCCAGTTTGGCACCCAGCACTTGTGAACAGGTTATTTTCTCCCCATCTCCACCCAGCAAACTGCCACAGGGCTGTCTTGTCTCCTTGCAGGTGGCAGGAAGAAGTCATCACAAAAAGGAAATCCTATCATAGCCTGATGAGCAATATTTTGATCAGCTTTGTCTACTAAAGGAGTCCCTGCTCCTACATTGTTTCTCCTTGTACCTCCTAGGTTGCTGCAAATAAATTAGAGCAGGGAGCTGAGCTAGATAACCCCCCACCTCTTCTTTTTCAGCCAGAGTTTTTTTAAGTCAGATAAGCTCTCCCTTTGCACTTCACCACATGCCCAAATGCTTGTGCCAGAGTAGCAGAAGGAGGAGTAAGAGAGTGGGAAGAAGTGGCTGGAAGTAGGAGGAGGTGAGGGAGCAGAAGGGACTTCTTCAGCTCTGAGGCCTGCAGCCTAAAAAAAAAACTCCCTCACTGGGATCAAGTACTCCTGGGGTACCCTTGTGAGGATGGATGTGCTCTCTCCCTGAAATGCTTCACTTGACAAATCTTCATGTACTGGCAAATACTTATTTGCTGTAATGGAGATCTGCCACCGAACACATCATTTTCCAGTGGGGACATTACCTGTGACAGACAGAGGGTTTCAGGCAACCACTGCCAACATCTCTCTCAGTGTGTTGGCCTTTGGGCTCCTGTATGTCTCCAGCCTTGTCTGAGGGCACTAAACAGATTCCCACCTAAAGCAACACTGTAAGCAGGCGTTCTGCTGCCTCGGATTTCACACAGCCCACAGCGCAATCTCAGAACCTGCAAGCAGCTCGATTATATTTAGAATCCCACATTGTCATTACTTTCATCCTTCAAAACAGAGGTGGGAGAGCAATAAAGAACAGAGGTAGATGAGGAATGCACAGCTGGAGAATGTCAGCAGGCATGGAAGCACTGGCTGGGCCTGGTTCACCTCCTGTTTAACTGAAAGGGAGTGGGAGAGCCTGAGAAAAAGAAAATGGGCATTTATTTCTCCTGTGGTCAACACCTGGCTGCCCCTGCAAAGAGTGCTCTGGTAATCCTCCAAGCATCATTTTCTGTGCCAAGTCACTGCTGCCACTGAGGGATGAGTGGGAGGTGGGAAAGGACACAAGAAAGAGCTGCCAGTGAGGAGGGGAGCACATGGCTGCTACCTGGACTGAAATATCCCACAGGCAAAGCACAGTGAGAGAACATGCCATAAGGACAAAAAGGACTGAAAATAAAAGGTGATAAAATGAAAAAAGAAAGCAGTGGCACAGTTCATTTAGCCATATAGAGGTCAATGCATGGTCATATGTAAGCAGAGATGCCTGTAATTAATGATTTAAATTTTTTTTTTTGCTAATTCACTTGGATGTGAAGTGGAATTTTTTTCCAAGACAGGATCCCAAGAGAAAGAGGGCAATATTGAAGATACAGATAAAGTTTGAATTCTGCCTCCAAAAGATACTTTCACAATTGCTCAAACTTATCAGTAGTTTCCTGTTCATTCTTCAGGCTGTTCATTTATGTCTCTGTTAAAATATGAGCAGAGTTGCTTCCAAGAGAAGCAAACTGACCTATTTGTGTTCCCTTTCACTGCTCCTAAAGCAGCTTTATTTAACTTCTCAGAGGCACCTCATCTCTTGATAGCATGGAGAACACTTGCTCCTGCAGCTGTAATAATGGGTAAAATCAACCAAATTATGCCTTTATTTTTTTTATTTCCATGCTACTCTTTTCATTAATTTGTGGGATTGGGGACTACTTTAGTAGTCCCCAAAGAAGGCTTTGAACTGTTGAGGCTTTGCCAATGGCAAGAGGGAAAAGAGAATAGACAGGAAGATTCTGGCTATTTTATTTTATTTTTGAAGGAACTATTAGGTTCACTTTAGAAGAGCAGGAAAACACAATGGTCTTCTGAAGTCTCCAGATTATGGGGTAAGAAGAGCTTTTCTGGGCTCTGTTACTCTCCAAGTAATCCCTTTTATCCTTAATTTCAGAAAAAAAATCAGCAATATTAGGGGTTATCATGTTCAATTAGAAGCTGTGGTGTTAATCTCAGTCCTAACCACGTCAGCCCCATTTCCCCTCTGTTGCAAACTAACCCCATTCTTTCCTAGTCCTTTGCTCTCAGCATCCTCAGTACCAGTCAGACCAGTGATTCCACTGAAGTGATGCACATATTTTGCAGATGTTTCCATGCCCCATTCTCCTTCTACAAGTGCATCCTGAGAAGCAGACTTTCCAGTTAACATAGAAAGCCAAGACCTTTTTTATTGGTGTGAGGTGTCAGAAAGCCTGCTCTTATTGCATAGGATCCTTGTAGTAATTTTTAATATTTCAGTTAACTTCTGAAATATCTGTTGGACATGGAGAGGTTCTCAGAAATCCATGGTCATGGGCTGTGCAGCTCCCACAAGTCTGCTACTGCTTCCCAACTTTCCAAGTTGTCCTAGATCATCTCCTTTGTTATTGACCATCTGTTTAATCAATCCAAGCAAGTGCTTGCATGCAGGTCTTTGGGAGAAGCACTGTAACACACTTGTTGCTGCTGTTGCTATGTGTGAAATCACTCTTGTTGAAATTCTGCTGCTGTCAGAGGATTTACCCAGAAATTGTTTTAGCCTATGGATCTATCACAGTTCCCTCACAAATGAAAGGGTAGAAACTGCCCTGTGTTGGGTCAGGCACAAAAACCATTTTGGATCACCTTCAGGTGGTCTGGCAACAGGGTATTTTCTTCTGGATACTTCATTGCATGCTTCAGAATTTCAGGCTTTGTTTTTGAGATTGAATCTCACAAAGGATAAATTAATTTCTAAGATTTAACAGTTCTTTGAGGTCTTCCTACAACTGGAGTCACCTTTTGCCAACAAAGCATGGCCTGGCCTCTTTCACTTCTGGTTTCATGATGCCATCTCTGCACCAGGGAATTGAGCACCAAAACTGGGGTACCATCCTTCCTCTCACCTCCATCAGGTCCCAGCAGCATTGCAAGGCTGACCTGGTTCAGTGCACGACCACCAGCACAGCCCAAAGGAGACAGCAAGAACATGGAGCCCAGAGAGGGGTCACATCTTCCAGGAGCAGCTTGAGTTGATAATGTTTTAAAGCAATCAGGCAATTGCAACCTTAGCCTGCACATTGAAAATTTTAAATTACTCAGGTAATTTAGGATTTAGTGAAGTGCTTAATGTTTCAATAGAACACTGTTCACTGCTGCACTGATTATCACAGGTTATGGCAGTGAAAGAAGTGAACATGTTTTCATGGGCTACATAAGCTGAGAAAGCATGTCAGAAAACCCCATTTGTAGAGAAAGGATGTTATCACACACTTTTCCCGAGAGACTATGGTTACCAAATTTGAGTTCTAACTTTTTTTCAAAATGTTTCTATAAGAGGAAATCTTTTTGTAACCTATCCCTCAGCAAGTTTGTTACAACATGCATCATCAGAGGACTCAGGCCATCACTGCTTATGTGAGTACACAGAACATACAGTTGATAGGAAAAAATGTGGTTTATATATATTTTTATATACTTATTTAGAATTATTTATTCAGAATTAATTTTCTGTAGACATACTTGAATGTTGCCTTACAAATTTGCTGCTTCAGTGAACATTCCTATCAGCAGTTTATTGTGAGGGTATGTGTAGAAAATAGAGCATTGGAATAGGTATGAACACAAGCAAAGTGAATACATATAAAAAATAGAGAAATGCTACTTATCCCAAAGTGAATTTTTGCAGTAGTGTCAGGACATAATGAATATAGGAAATCAAAACACAGGATAATGTTCCCAGACCACGACAAGCCATCTAACCTAACAGAATATTAGATGCCTGTTTTCTTCAACAACCAGTAGGAAGAGGTTTCCTATCCTAGGGGAGTTTCAGTATTTCAAAACCCAAAGAGCAAAGTCTTGTACTCTAATTCACCTGTGAGCTGAGCTAACAAGAACATTTTTTAAATCCTTCATTTTAACTATGGCCTCTTTTCATTCAAATATCTTAGTGTATTTAACGTTAAGGTCAGAAAAAATGTTTCATGGAGCAGTTTTCACACTCGAATTGTTAACCTATGATGTCTCAGCAACTTCCAAAACACTTCTACCTGGAGATTTTGAAGATGAGATATCCATTCAACCCATTTTTATTCAGCCAAGAGAGTCCACAAGAGAATTTTTGTTTTCTGCCAGACTATCCTCTGATAGTAGACCTACAGATTGTTAAACTGTTGACTGACTCAATTTTATGTTGCTCCCATGACCATCTTCCATCCTCATGACAGAAGAACTACAAACATGCCAGGGTGCAGGATGTTCTCTGCAATTCCCCACATGTGCAACTTCACAGCAGGTACTGCCAGTTGCCTCACACAAGAGACTCTCCAAGGCTGATGTAACATCCAGCATGGATAATGCAGCTTTCCACAGTACCAGGAGACTGAAGAGGCTCTGGAAAAGCCATTGCAAAGCAATCTTTATCTATAGCCATGGTCACAGATGTCCAGTTTGCACAGATTGGAACTTCTGAGAAACTTCTAATGAAGGAAAACCCTACAGACCCAGGCAGGTCACAGGCAAAATCACCTGAGACTCCTCAGGCTGCTGTGTGGAAACAAGGATTGCAGAGTCAGAGAAACAGGAATAAGCTGCTGAAGGCCATTTGAACCAACCTCCCACTCAAAGGCAGAATGTCACCGACTATAAATCAAACCAGCCATGGATTTATTTGGCTGAATCTTGAAAACCTTCAAGGACCAAGATTTCACAACTCTTCCAAAAAATATATTACAGTGCTGTACTGTCCTCCTACTGAAGAAATTCTGCTAATGTCCAGTTTCAGTCTTCCAAGATGAAAATTGTGTCACTTGCCCTCAAATTGGCTCCGAGTTTCCACATTTCACAATAAGTTTACAGTTTGTGTTGCTGCATGAGGTTATTCTGCTCCAGGTACCAGGCTTCACACACCTTACTGAATGTCTTAAGGTCCAATCCACAGGTGTTTTCAGTCCCTCTGGACTGAAGCTCTGTTGTTCAGGGTGCTAATTGTTTCCCTTAGTTTAGCATCACACACAGGTTTTTAGAATTTGCATTCTCACTGATCACAATGAAAATATTGAACACCACAAATCTTGGGGTACACAGCTACTGAGTTTTGGGCTGTTGATAACTGTTCTTCAAACCTCATGGTCCATTCAGTTTTCAAGTGATCTAACAGTCTGTTCATCCAAGCTGTACTTCCTCATCTTCCAGATAAGGATGCTATAGAAGCCTTACTGAAGAGATAATGTATTACATCCATTTTCTCATCTTTTTAGCCAGTCATTTCACCATAAAAAGCAACCAGACTGGTCAAGAACAATTTACCTTTGGTAAATAAATCCATCCTTACTCTTTCTTGTCACTTCCATCTTATTTGTGTGTTTCTAAGTGGATTCACAAAGGATGTGCTCCGTGAAGAGCAGACTTGAGCTTCAGTGGTAGTGGCAAGGCCAACATCACACAACACCTAAATTTATTCACAGATATCCAGATATTGGGGTATGGTCCTACTGCAAGCACAGCAGTGCAGGTGTAGTGAGGTTAGCTCAGACCCTACAAACAGTTTACCCACAGTAGGACAGACTTGGTCACTTTACTGGGCAAGCTTCTATGGGGGCTTGGAGCCACAGTGAAATCAGATTGCCACAGAAAACCTGTCTGCAGTGCCAAAGATGGGCAGCCACTGCAGTGAATGTACCCCAGGTCTCCCTGACAGATGGAGCTCACAGGCTGTTCAGGCTCAGCTTTAGGTATCTCTGGGATGAGAGCACTGTCAAGTCCCAGTTTAAAGACAACGGTCAAAAACAAGGCATTCCCTGAATAGGGTCTGGAGTGAGGTAAAAGTCTGAACAACAGTTTACAGCCTTCTATAAAAACATACCTTTTTCTATTACTACTGACAGCAGATCTGACAGTGTTATCTCTCTACTTACATTTTATGCTTCCTAATTCCAACATATGATGGCACTTCACTTCCCAATATCCATTGACATCCTTTTGATGTATCTTTTGGGCTAGTGCCTAAGCACATTTGCAAATAGTTTAGTGCTCAATTTAAGGCTGAATATATTCCCAGAATTCCTTGGGCAATCAATTATGTATTACTTACAAGTGTTAAGATCAAAAAGAAAAGAAATAGATGTATATTCCACGCTGACAGGAGGTCCATGGGGATTACAGAAAACAGAAACTTTAATGCTAAATTTGTGTAAAAAGGATAAAATGGGGATTCCCTAGTCAGTTAAAAAAAAAGGAAAGAAAAAAGAAAAGAAAAAAGAAAATAAATGGCCTGGATTATACAGTTATTTTTCTTGTACATTTGAAATGTACCATTAGTTCTCTGTACCACACAGGCAAATTGTGGTTTGTCTTCATCAAGAAATACCAGTCAGCTTGAACTCAGTGCCAGCTACCCTACTAGAGGATGTCCTTTTAGCAGTGTGCCGAGGGGAGCATAAATAGCTAATTAATTAAGATACTGATTCACTCCTATTGACAGGCCTAGGATTTGTGTGAATTCTTCAACAGGGTCATGCATGGATTCTATGTAAAACCTGAGGCTTGTCAGGGCATCAACACTCAAGAAAAGGGTAACCCACAGGAGCAGAATTTAGAAAGAACATTCCTACTTCATTGAACAGCATTGTAGAAGGCAGAGGACATTTTCACAAGCATGTTTGACTGAGGCAAAATTTGCTTTATTCCCATCAGTGGGGTATGAGCAGAGAGGAAGGTTCACAAGGTCAAACACAAGACCTCTCCCTCCATGGGCTGCAGTTTAGAGCTCAAGTACTCAAAGAGAAACTTCATCTGTAGTCACTGCTGGCTATGAAAGTGGCTTTACAAATCACTGTTCTTCTCTGTAAGCCTCACTTATTTACTACTAAGCTGAAACTGTGCCCATAGACAAGCAAGAAAATCCTCCTGGCTGGGTTACCAGTACAAACCCAGTCCAAGCAAGGGGTATCCAGCAACTTTGCAGTGAGCCAGTGAAGAATCATTCGGGCAGGACAGAAGTAGCTGCAGGAAAAGAACAATGAGGTAAAAACAAATATGAAGTAATTCCAGCTCAGGAATACAAGCTGATGAAAGGCAAATAAGAAAGCTCCTCATAAACACAGGTGAATGGCTCCACAGAGCAAGTTTGTTTCTGATGTATGTCTGCAAGCTGAAAGATAAAGCAGAATATCCAGCAACTGTCCATGAAACTGTTCCAGGCCAGGTTGGATTGTACTCTGAACAACCTGGTCTAGTGAAATGTTCCCTGCCCGTGGCAAGGGGATGGGAACTAGATGATCTTTAAGGTCCCTTCCAACCCAAACCATGTTATGATTCCATGATCACAGATGCCAGAACTAATGAAGACCTGGACTTGCTGTTTCATGGCTAGCATTCATACCAGCAGATTAAATTATTTTCTCTTTGTGGGGTTGTTTTTATTTTTTCAACAAAATTCAGGAAATCTATGTAGAAAATCTATCAGCTTTTCGGAGGTCAGTGAAATTGTAACACATTTGCAATTTAGGTCACTTATTTCTCAAATAAACAGATAAATGAGACTACCATAAAGCCCGAATGCATCGAAAGAAAGTGGCAACTCTCCAGGTAAAAAGAATCAGCCATCTGCTCTAAAAAATAAAAGCAAAAAATCTAATAAAACCCAGTGACAGATCACTTCACTCTGAGAGAAACTTGGAACAGTAAGGCTGAAATCAGCTCCATGAAACTGGAGGAGTCACACAACAGAGAGGTTGCACCTAATCTGATGGCATTCACTACGTGGAGACTCAACACATACTTTAAGTCTTAATTCTTCCTACCACTACTACTTCTGTTATTATTATTAATCCTTTTTAGGTCTGCTTACAACTTTGAGATGGGCTTTGGTTAATAAACCTTTTGGGGTTTGAGCATTATTACACAAAGGAGGAAATGAGACTCAACTCAAAATCTTTCTGTTTTATTTCTGGGAGTGATTCTTTTGTGTAATGACTTTTGGAAGGGTCAATTTGTCACCTTTGGAATGAAGGTATTTAAGAGTCTGGACATTAATTAGGAAAACAACAAATGACTTTACTGGAAGAGTTTAGTTCAACTATATGAACAAACTGTTTTCAAGCTAGAAGATCTGTTTGGAGCTGGTTTGTGCTGGAATGTCACCCACACAAATCTTGTGAGAGAACATTAAGTGACAATATACTGAAAATGATGAAGCTTATGTTGGAGCAAAATCTCTGTGGCTGGGAAAAAAACCCAAACGCTCAAAGGAGGAAGCATTTACATTCCAGTTTCTAAATTAGCTATTACTTAATTAAATATAAAAGTTTGATGTGTTTTCTTGCAAACATCCTCACGCAATCTACTTTCTTATTAACATATTGGTTTTCTTCATGTTTTTCCCCTTTTGTTTAAGCTCTTACCTCAGGCCTTGTTCCAGGACAGGGTGTTAGTTCTTTAGACTGCCATCTAAAGTCTAATAATCTAATTCTTGAGACTATTGCAGACCAACTGGCAATTTAAATTTAGGATTTTGCATCTTAAAAATAAATTAAATGTTTATATATACAGTAGATTCTCAACATCCCTGGGGCACCTGAGCTACTCCTTCCTTCTCCAGAACCCATCCCAGTTTCCTTCTGCTGGCTGAAATTAACAATATAGAATGTATAAAGAAGCAAATAATTTTTTAAAAATACAATTTAAAAAATTTTGCACAGGGCTGCAAATCCACTTTCAAATACCTTCCTCTCCTGCACTGTCATTTTTCTTCACAACAATGCAAGTCTTAAATACATGCAGTGGAAAATATCCCAGGGTGGGAGATGTTCAAAATCAAGATTAGGAAATAAGAATTTTCTCTGGAATACACATTTCATGAAGACAGAGATGCTCACCCCTAGAGTCTGATCTTTCTGCTCTTAGGAAAGTCCTTGTTCCTGCTGCTGAATTGCTCCACCAGCAGTGCTGTGGCTGCAGGGGCCCCCTCAAGCTCCCCTCATGCCAAACAAAGGAACACTAATTTTCTGCCTGTAGAAACAGGAGTGCTGGGGCACAGAGACCCTGGATACTACGAGCTACTTAGAGCTGTGCTGCTTTAAGGAGGATTCTGCTGTTTAAGAAAGGAAGAGTAAGGGGTGGGTGGGATCCTGTACTCCTGGATCGCCCACTATCCCTCAGAAACGCTACAGAAAAAATATGAAAGAATGAATCATAAATAAATAAATAAATAAGGACATATAAATAGATAAATAAGCCCACCAGAAGGCCAAAAAATAGAGGATGCAATTAAAATCCTTGCTCTGCTGAAACCAATGGTAAAGAATTTCTCTCCTTACCTATGTTACTGTTTTTCTCCTAAGAAGTAAGGTCAATGAAGAGGTTTACCATGCAGGGAAAAAAATAAACAAACAAACAAAAAAAGGTGAACTATGAGAACTACATAGACAGCTTTGATAAAACATTACAAAATGTGGTAAGATGCCAGCAATGTGACTGCTGGTGTGCAATCTGCCTGTCAGGGTGACCGGTGTATTTGATTTACACATTTCTAATTATTATGTACTAACTATTTCAAGCTATTAAATATCCTTAATATCCCTTTTTTTTTTCTCAGATGAGTTCTATGTTTTTAACCTCTCTCTCAAATATTTGCTGCTTGATCTCCATTGAAGTGTGATACTTCATTTTGCATTAGATTGTAATACCAAAGCTGTGTTCAGCTGTGCAGAGGAAGAGCTCCCACAGAACCCTACTGGGACTCTCACAATGGTAAGTGATGAGCTAGGAGTGGGCTTCAGTCGACTGGTATTTATCTGTGCTGTGTATTTTATGGCTCTAAATTCAACTAGCAATCACTTTTTAAAAATTAGTGCAACATCTTCAATTAGAGGACAACAGCAACAAAGAACCTGTAATTATAAAAAAAAAAAATCATGTGGTTGATGCAGTGAGTAGTGTCTTTGTCATCACAGAGAGTCCACTCTGCTCTTGGGTTAGGTCACTCCTCAGTCAGCTTCAAGGACAATCACTACTAATTAACAAAGCTCCTAAACTCTTCCAGGTGTCCCAGACCACTGAGGCACTGTAAGAATACTCAGACACACAGCTCTTAAAGTTGTCTGTCCCTTACGTTGACATCTTCCAAAATGCAAAGAAGAAATTTCCTTCAATACAATGAAACCAAAAGTATTGTAGTTGCATTTTTGTGCCCTCCCCAGGGCCATCCAAGTCTTTCTTACCAGAGAACCATCTTCCATGCTCCTGATAATTTGGCATGTGTATCCATACACAGAAAAAGACAAAGACTACTCAGGCTGTGCAGATCGACCATCTCCCTTCTTTACTTTAATGAGCAGAATTTGGACTGGACACCAAAACTAGAGCTTTGAGTTGGGTTAAATCTATCTGATGCCATCCATCTGGAGTTAGTCAAGTGGCAGCAACAGTGTGTTTTGTATTGGAGCTGCGTATTTTGGGCTGAAAGAGAGTTGAAAGAGTAAACAAAGCTAATGCCTTGCATCTGAGGTTAGATTTTTTGTTGTGGTGCATGCTAGTAGAAACTTTTTTATAGACAAACATGATTTCTTTGAAGAAACAGAGAACTCCACCACCAGTTTCTCCTCCTAACTGTAAGGACGTGCAGTATCACCGATAACCTCGCTAGACCCGAAGGGATGGTATCATTACTGCTCTTTGATATGCAGATACTGGGAGCTGCTATTTTTATCCTGCTGGTTTTGCATTTAGCCTATGGAAAAAACAAACAGGTTCTCCTGTGTTCTCCCCATGCCCATCCCTCTTGCCTGCCCAGGTTGCAGAAGTGCAGTGGACGGGCCATGGTCCGGGAGGAGCAGGTCCTGCTGCTGACCACAGGCTCACGGCTGCTGACGTGACCAAGCCACTGACCATCAGCTCCTGCTCAGAGCATCACACACCACACGAGCCCTCTTCATTCCAGGGACTTCATAAAAATACTCTAGACCCCTTTTAATTTAAACCATAATTGATAGCTGGCTTTGGCAAAGAGCAATTTCGCGGGCGTCAAGAGTTTAATCGCAGCCACGCGAACGAGCTTGCCTTGAGTCACAGCTACCCAGAGTCACCAAGGAGCATCCCCTGAGTCACACCAGCCCAGCCACCTGCCCCTTTCCAGCAGGAGCAGAAAAAACCCACACACACCTGTAGAAAGACAAGTCCTTAAAAATAAATAAACAGCTTGTCTCCGGGTGGGGATCAGGTTCTTCTCTCAGGTAACTTGGGACATGATGAGAGGACGTGGTTATAAGCTGTGCCAGGGGAGGTTTATGTTAGGCACCAGGAAGAATTTATTCTCAGAAGGAGTGATTAGACACTGGGATGGGCAGCCCAGGGAGGTGGTGGAGTCACCGTCCCTGGGGGAAAGTCACCGTCCCCATTTAAAGAAAGACTGGACATGGCACTCAGTGACGTGCTCTGCTTGGCATGGTGCTGTTTGGTCATAAGTTGTACTCGATGACCTCAGAGGTCTTTTCCAACCTGTTTGACTCTGTAATTCTCTCGGCCGTGTCCAAAGAATCCCAAACGAGGGTCGGGTGNAGTCGGGCACGCAGGTGAGGCGCGGCCCCCGTCCCGCTCCCCGCTGCCCCGGGCCCGGGCACACGGGCGGGGAGGATCGGGCGAGGCTGTAGCCAGGGGAGAAGAGGAGCGCTGAGCCTCCTCCCCTCACCCTCACGGGCGGGCGCGGGGGAGTCCCCGCGGGGCCTCCTGAGGGGGCGGTGCGTGAGGGAGGGAGTTCCGCCCTCCGAAAGGCCGCGGAGGCTTTCCCGGTGGATTTCCCGCGGATCCAGGGGGGATCAGGGTCCCCTGGGTCCGTGTTCTGCCTTTGTGTCGGGATTCCTGCCATGGGCGCTTCTTGCAGCACGGGGGGAGGTTGGTTCGGGTGTCTCGATAATTCCTTTATAAATATTCCCTTGGCGCTCCCCTCCCAGGCGTTGAGGGGATGCCTAAGGAAGAAGACCTGTGAGGAAGGTTTCATTTAANGGTGGTGGAGTCACTGTCCCTGGGGGAAAGTCACCGTCCCTGTTTAAAGTAAGACTGGACATGGCACTCAGTGACGTGCTCTGCTTGGCATGGTGCTGTTTGGTCATAAGTTGTACTCGATGACCTCAGAGGTCTTTTCCAACCTGTTTGACTCTGTAATTCTCTCGGCCGTGTCCAAAGAATCCCAAACGAGGGTCGGGTGGGTAAGCGGCCGTTAATTGTGCCGGAGGCGGGACTCGAACCCGCAACTCCTCATCCCGCAGGCTCCACCCCGCGCTCCCGGGGGGCCGAGCCGCGCAGGCGCAGNAAGGAAGAAGACCTGTGAGGAAGGTTTCATTTAAAGGTTCAGGCTTGATGATCTTAAAGTTCTCTTCCAACTTTATGATTCTATAAATAAATATTGTGTTAGGTGGAATTGCTTTCCTCCTCCTTAGGAAAAAAGAGGTTTGAGTTTCGGGATCTTGTTATTAGGTTTTTTTTTTCATTTCTGGATGTTTTATTTGTTACAAACTTCCACTTGCGGTCAGCAACTTAATTGCTTGAAGATTTGTGTGTAACTATACCAGAATATACTGAACAGTTCACATTAAACAAAAAAGTTTGATAATATTTACTGTTGAAGCTCTGTGTGGTTTTTAGTGGGACTTGAGCTGTTAAGCCCTTTTGATACTTAAAAAAAAAAAAATTAGTACCAGATGTCCATTATTGATAAATTGACACAAATTAAGGACACGAGCTGTGCTCTTTGTCCAAGAGGTAAATACATTTATTTGTCCACGAGTGGTGCTGCCAGGGAATGCACATGGCATCAACTGCCTGCAATGGATGGATATCCAGCCTGGAACAGGGAGGAGTTGATGACCAATGGATTAAGAGAAGTCAGTGTATGAATACAGTGTCCAGACAAAAAATGGAAAAAACACTTGAAACTGAAAACACTTAATTTAAACCAATACCTCTTTAAATAGTCTCATGCATAAAGTCAGATTTACTGAGTTATACTGAAACCGCAGTATTGTGCTTTTATTATTGGGTATAATTAATACAACAAATTAGAACTTCTTGCAAAACACCTTTGGTTTATCACAATAAAAGTAATGATAAATAGCTTGCATATATCTTCATGCCCAAAGTTTACAAAAGCTCAGTCAGAGCGGTTATAGTGGTTGAAAATTAAATTTTGTCTAGTACTTGAGATAGGTTTGTATGTGTAAATAGCCTGTAGGTTAGCTCACAGCCTCTACCAGAGCTGGAGTATTTAATTTGAATTTCTTTAACATTTTAATGAAGTAATCTCTCATTCCTGACAAGGCCTACATGTGTGCTTGCATTGATGCACAGCTCTGTTGAAACCAACAGTACGAGCATGTCATGCATTAGTCAGTGGGACTGTCCATATGCACATTTGTTTATTAAAAGGACAATAAATTATAAAAGGCATAGCTAAATATTTGAGTCCCATCAGCTTTATCATTAATGACATTTAACCCAGGTGCTGCTGAACTTTTACTGTACAGCTTTTTCTCTACATGTAATTGCACATCTGTGCAGTTTCTTGCTGGCAAAATTACATTTTCACAGAACACCTAAAAGTGAGAAACTGCCACTAGCAGGTTGCTAAAGGGTAGTGTTTTGTGTAAAAAAGATGGGAGAGAGGCTTATGGAGGAAGAAATGAGCATCTACACTTTAGTTATAGAATCAGAAGTCTCTAATAGGGCATTTGAAATTGACTTGGTATTTTTTTCTAAGCTCTTCCCACTCCAAGGTTCTCTCCAGGGGTGCTGTCCTGCCGTGTTCTGTATGCTATCTGTGACAAAGCTTGGGACACCTGACATCCACCCTCCAGATTACCCTTCACATGCTGTAGATTTCTCCCCCTGTCATATTCCAGAAGAACACGTGAGGAGGCAAAATGGGAATGCCTCCCCTGGAACAGAGCCAGGGTGGCCCTTGCCCCATTTGGAACAGCCTGTGCTGTCCCTGTCTGAAATGTGGGCAGGGGTGAGGGATGCCTGTGTAGTGTCTCATCTCAGCTTTGCTTCCATCACTTCTGCTGCAGTGTGGACAAACCTTTGTAAGGGTTGAAGGAAAATTGTTGGCTGTTTCTGCCTGGAACCCCGTTGCTCCCAGCATGGCACTAATGAGGCAAGTGCCTTTGGAGATTCTGCTTCAGAACTCGGAAGTAAATACAAAGCTTGATAAAAACACAGGTGTGCTATCATCAGCAAATTACCATAAATTACCCAGATGAGCAGTGCTCAGAGAAAGCACCTGTAGTTATTTAAAATTAATACATAAACTTGTCATTTAAATAACGACAGATTCATATTTAAATGATAGTGATCAATTTACTCTGTGTTTCCAGTAAACTTTAAGAGTTGATAGTCTAAGAGGACACAGGGGCTCACTGTTCCAGAAAAAATAAGCTGCAGAGGATATATTTGTTAATGTATAAATTAATTTAGGAGCAGGAGGCTGCAGCAATGTGTTTAGGCCAGTAGTTGTGACTGCTGGCCCCAGCAGTGCCCATTATTGAGCCCCTGTTATCCCTGTGTGCTGCAGCAGTGCTTCCTCTGCTAAGAAGTGAAGAGCATCAGAAAGCAGCAGCATGTGGTGGTTTTCCTCTTTCCCTCAACTCCCACTGCTGACAAAGGGGTGAGAGATTCCTGGTTCTTCCCAGTGGGTGCAGCCTCTCCTCTCCAGGCCCTGGCAGCTGCTTGCATGGAAGAGCTGCACATGCAGGGTCTGACAAGGCCCTCTTGGTAGTTAAGAGCTGCTGGTTTATGTGCCCCAACTTATGTTCCTGTATTCTTATGTACATATGTCCATCTGGATTTTTGCTTTGTCCAGATCATGGAACCCTGCTGGTTCCCAGGAGTTCACCATGTGTTTTTTGTGCTGCACAAATGTGTGAAGTGTAATGGGAGGATCTGCTGATCCAGAGCAAGGTCAATTTGAGTAGTTTTGAGTCATTTTTTGGCCCTTCAAAGGATGGGTCAGAAAACTCTCCTGGATAGGTGTGAAGAGGCCAAGGTAAACACATTGACATTTTGTTAATGGAAGGGACCCTTAAAAAATGTCAATTAAAATGTCACACTTAGATTCCCATTGTGCCCAGTTGAAGTAAATTCAGGACCATTTAATGGAGTTTTATTTTACTCTTAAAGGCAAACACACAGAACTGTTCAAAGAACTTTTAAGATCATTCAGAGCAAATGTTGCTCATGGATGTGATAAGGAGGAAAGCAAGAGAAGACAGCAGTTATTTGAAGGTGTGTGCTCATTGCTCTTTTAGTCTTGAGGATGGGATAAAACTGAACAGGATTTGTTTTGTTCAGATCTTTAAATGACACCTGGGTATCTTGGAGAATGTAGTATTTGGCACCAGGGTAGGTGCTCTGGTGACACTGAGCATCCCAATAATGTCCTTTCCCATGTATGTTAATACATATAGGGAATAACAGCTCTAGGACCAGGGAAAATGTTCATTCTTGCTTTGCACAGTGTGCCAGAACTACTAATAACACAGATTTGTGAATACCTGTCTACTTGCTATGCAAATACCTCTCAATTTAAGAAACTGTCCTTGATCTTTGAACTAATTAGTTTTACAATGCACTTACTTTATGAGGGGCTTTGGAGAACTTGCTTAACACATTCAAGCTTGCTTTAGAAAGGTTCTTGCAGAGCCACTGGTGACTAATTACTTTTGAACATTCTTAATCCATATTCTGTTTCAACAAGTAACTATGATATAATAGGATTGTAGCCCAGAGGAGTCCTGTGTAACTTTTCAGGTGAAATGCACATGGTTTTACTTAAAAATGCTCAGAGAGGCGGCTCAGGGAATTGTTGATGGGTAAGGTTTCACCTCTCAGCCAGTATTTTTTTTGAAAGTAATGGTTGTTACAAATTAAGTTCTTTCTCTTTGTTCTTTGGAATGGCAGCACTTCTGTGTACTGGAGGCGATCCCTCTCACTAATGTCCCTGAGCAGCCTTTGCTTTCTAAACTTTATTTCTCCTCATATCTCCAGTCCTCACTACCACTGAATCTGTGTGCTCATTGTTTGTAAGGCTGGGACCTTCTGTTGCTGTAGTCCAAACGATACATTTCCATATGTATTTATGAAAACATTTTTAAAATCAGGCTACTCTTTCAATAGGATTGTCATGGAAAACTGTCAGTTCTTAGAATCCTTTAAATTTGTGTCCTGAGGTTCATTATTTTAAGTTAACAGCATGGCTTTTTGTTTTGTCTTTAAAAGCTGCTTGCACGACTTGAGGGCAGAAGTTCTCTGAAGAATCTCGAACCTTGTCTGTTTGCTGAGGAAGGATCTCCTGTTCATGGTAAAAATGTGTCTTCATCCTGTTTATGGAAAAATGTTCGTGTAAAAGTATTCTCAGAGATAAGCATACAAGAAAATTATTTTGCCCTAGATCAGAATTCTAATTGTTGATATAGTTCAATGCAAACTAGATAAAATGGAATAATGTCAAGTCACCCTTCCAAACATTATTAAATAGGCCTCAAAATCTACTTTATGCATATCAAAACACAGGTGTAGGTGAGTAAATATCAAGCACATTGGTCAGTGTCAGTAGTTTTCCAGCAATTTGTTCTAGAGTCTGTCATTAAACCTCTTTGTTTGTTTTTTTTAATCAGTGGTCTAGACAATTACCACAAAGTCATAACTGCAGAAATTTGCAAAGAACATGAGGTTCAGTAAATAGCAGAGTGATACAGAGTTGTCTGGGTAAATTAGGATAAGGAGCATGAGCAAACAGTATTTTTCAATGAAGCCAAGTCATCAAGCCATTCAGTCTTGACCTGAAAAATCTTAAGTATACTTAGAATAGAACTTCATAAACAATTCCATTATGGACATAGGTACTAATTAGTTGAATGAGTTCACAATGTCAGGATCAACACGGCTCATAGAGACCTTCAGTGAATGAACGAGAATTTCAGACTGGAGAAATGGGGTAACCTTTCAATGACACCAGTACAGGAAATTTTAAGATCAAGGTTGGGTATTTTAATGAAAGAAATTAGTAAACTAAACAGAAAATAACACACTATTCAGGAAGTCAGACTGATTTTCCAGATTGTGTGAAATTTCATTAATTTCATGATGGAAAAGACAACTCTGATCACGCAAGACTAAAAATATATATGAAAAAAGGCATATGAGTGGCAAACTGTAAGGATCAGTGGTGAGGTACTACTGTTGTGGAATTTATGTATGAGTGAGTGGATTTCATAGGGCAAGTATGTGGCTTCAGTGATTAGCAGCACACTTGTCTGCAGTTTGAATTCCCACAAATATGGAAAGTTCAGAAGAAAGAGCAGAAAAAGCAATAAAAAGAATCAGGATAATTGGATAAGAGATGATGCTTTGTCTTCAAACACAGTCACTGTGAAACCCTTTGTGTATTGTTTTGCAGCACTAGAAAACACATGGGCTTTAGCAGTACATGATTCCTGCCCTGAAAGTTTCCAATGTGACATAACAATGATAAAGGGTGGAGAAATACTGCTAAGCCAGTACAAGTAGAGCACAGAAGAATATTTAAATACTCTCATTTCTGAACTGCTGTGTTACTCACAAGAAGAATTAAGGGCCAGGAGTGAAATTAGTGTACGCTTCACAAGACTCTCAATTTCTTAATTTCTTTAGAAGATGAGATATTACTGTATTTTTTTAAAAACATAAATATCAAATGATCTTTTAGTCTGGATGTTTGATATTTTTTAGTCAGCTTTACACACAACAAAGAAATGTTTGAAACTGAGCTGGTTATGTACTGGTCAAACAGATTTTAAGATGTTTTCTTGGGGATCACTAACTGCCCTTGCTGCAGTCCATAGTGTTACATAATTTCATGTCAAATGATCTGCTTTGCTCTTAAAGCTTTATAGGTTGTTCATGTCTGTCTGAAGACTCTTCCAGAACCTCAGTTCTAACATGGCTGGAAACCTTCTAAAATTCATCACTGGTGTCTCTGTGCCAACAGAGTCATTGAGCTTTTGAAGCACTTGTATTTTCCTTCTGCTGCCAACAAATGGTATAAATTATTACCCGTATTGGTCATGCTTTTTGGCTGACATTAACGAAGCTGCCTAACATATTAGCACAGCCCTTTAGCTGTATACATATAAATGGACTTCACCTTTTACTACATTTTTGCTTTGTCTTTTAATACCACAGTATTCCTGGGATCCCGTGTGTTATTTTGATGTGTGTTCACACTATTCAGTCTTAAATCCCTGTTGAAGGCCTACCTCTCCATTTGTCATGAACTTGACTTTTAGTGTGTCACTGTGGAATTCTGTAATATGTTGCCCATGAAGTCCATACTGAACAGCTCTTCATCTAAAATGCTGTGATTAAAGCAATGCAAAGAACTAAATTATTCTTTTTTTTTTTTCTGATGGAATTTAAACTAAACAAATATATGAAGTTTCAATAAACTATCCAAAGGTTACATTTTAGTTAAGTGTTCATAGCTTGCATGTCAGGGTACTGTAAAATAGGGACAGGTAATATAGGTATTAATGTGATACTCTAACCACTGCTTCTAATTATGATGGACTTGCATATTTAAGAGCACATAAGTACATTAATTACATACCATTTAATCTCTTCTGGAATGGAGCAAAAGTGACACAAGCATTAAATAATCTTCCACTATTGCTAGTCATATTTCCCCTGTGCCACTGGCATGAAGGTGTGGGTGTCAGTGTAAGGCTCTGATGTTCACCAATTGCATGAGACCCAGCATTAACTTGGAATAAATATTAGGCCTTTCTACTTCACTTACAAATGGTATAAATATTAGTGACAGCTTCTGCACAGTATTGTAAATGACCAGCCCAGGAACTTCAAGGTAGCCTTCAATATGAAACACATGAAGTTATTGCTGAGTATTCCAACAGCCTGTTTGTATCTGCAGTGTCAGAAAACAGTTTAACCAGCATTTACAGGTAGATTGATTACAGACAAAAATAAGGCTCTTCTCATTCAAGACACAACACCAAACTGATGACCAGGACTGAACACAGTGTTTCAGTAAAAAATATGTTAATCTTACATAAATATTTGCATTTCTTCAGCATCATTTAGTTTAACCTACATGCCCATTCATAGGAGTGGACTATTATTCTCTTTAGTCTAGCCATAATGAGCCAGTTCAGACTGCCCTGAGCCAGGCAATGTGTTAGGGGACTTCTTAAAATCTAACTCTTGAATCCACCAGTGCTGAATTTCATGTGAAATCACTCTACTCATCCATCTCCATCTGTTTCATCTTCACAAACGTAAGTTTTTATTAACCCAATTAGTTTGTCTTCTGCATGTTTTGCCAAGCTAATGGAACATTCATCAACTGATATGTTTAATGTCTGCCAACACCAGTTCTAATAGAAAAAATTCCCATTAACTTTCTTCCATCTTAAAGTGCTGTTCCTGCTCTCCCTCTCAGCCTGTTCTCATCCTGTGACAGTATCTTTTTACTAATCCTCCTTTCAAAGTTGTTTTGACATTAATGGATGATGCTAGTCGTGATCACTCAGTTTCTTCTGTGACCTATTGTTAGCGTGTCAGAGGCTTCTTGAAAATGTTGCTGGCCTCACTTCCTCCTTTGCTGTGTCATGGTTTGTCCTCTCTCATCTAGAGAAATGAATTTCCCCTCTTATCTTACTGTAACAGCCTGGTTGCTAATTCAATGAAACCCTGCATTTATAGATTTTGCTATAAATGGCTCCTGTTTTGCACCCATTCTTCTTGTGGGCAGCCTCTTGGATAATCAGGAAGGCACAGAAATCCCCAGGTCTCTTGAGGTTTTCTTGCAGTCCAAGCTGTTACTGTTTTCAGAGTAACTCAAGTGTCTTGGTCAAACTACAAGGCAGCTGTGGATCTCTTTCAGCAATGTTGAACAAACTTTGAGGGGTGCTTGGCTGTCTTGCTGTTCATTTATAAACCACCACCACAAAAACCTCTGAGAATGATTTTTGTCATTCAACTTAGAATTTTTACAAGTTTTATTAGTTCTGCCAATAAAAAAAAAACCTCATCCAGTGTCATTCTGTAGCACACAGACATCCTGCTAGAATGTCTTCAAATGGAAAAAGTGAAGCATTTATTTCCCAGAATAATTTTTGAATCCAGCAGTTTATATTCTGCTGTAAAGGCAGGTGAAGCAGCCTATTGCCTGTTGGCCCCTCAGTTACCAGTCTGGATTCAGAAATGCCAGTCAGGGTGGCAGAAGTTTTGTGCCACAGCCAGTGGCAAAAGATACACTTTGTTCCTTATCAAGAGCTGCCTTACGCAATTGTTCTAAAATGCTGCAAGAGACAAAATATAAGGGAATGACCTACCCAGCACTTTTAGGAGGAGTTCTTCCAAGCTGGTATCTCACCCTGCCAGGGTGTGGTTATGTCTCTGGCTGTGTGACAGCAGAGCCACTGGCTGCAAGTGTGAAAGTTGGGCACTGTGACCTCTGGATAGGAAGGGAAAATAAAAACTTATGTTCCAGGGAGAGTAATCTTTCATCTCAGAAGTGAGGGAGCCATTCAGAACAGTTTAGTAAGGGCTTGAGAGGCAATCAAGTTTTTAATAGATTTCAAAATATCAGAAATTCATATAAATGGTATTTCTGAGTGTCACTGAAATGGGCAGACTTGTCACATCAGGTGTAAATTGCTTTTAACACTTGCAAAGGGAGAAGAGCTTGGTTTCTTCTCTACCATCCTGTTCCCCTGATCCCAAACTGCATCTTGATATTGTAGGCACTTGTGAATGAGGACATCCTCTGGAAGTTGAACAGTGACTTGAAAAACCCTGTTAACTCAAGCAGGCACAAACATGTTTAAGGAAAGTTGCAGTTAATTCTCTACTCTTGCATCCCTCTATGGAGAGCTGTTATACCATTTGCACTTGCCAAGGCCATGGAAATCTCTCACCTTCCTGCAATTACAGTTGTGTGATTCTCCTTTCTGCATGTGGTTACCCTTCTGCTATAAAATGTCATAAATAAATAATCCAGTTCCCAAAAATAGAAATTTTTAAAGAGCAGCTAATAAATTATCTTCTTCTAGGGTCTTTCTCTGATACAAGACATCAGAATACTTTGGATAAGGCTTTAGAGTATCTTGCATTCACATCCAACAAAAGAACTGCTTTCCTAATGAAGCGTAATGCTGTTTTTAATTAACATTTAAATTTTTATGATACGTATTTTATGACCCACATGGATGAGGTAATTAGGCTGAATCCCTTTATGAACAGAGATCCTTTGCTTCAGACAGAGGCATTGCCTGGAGTTGAAGGAATCCCTGAGTCTCTGTTGTCAAAAGAAGCAGTTTCACATTAATATCACCACAGTAGAATATAAGTGCCAAATAAACTTACTGGTGTTCTCTTCACCAGTCACAGATTCCTGTAGGAATCTTGTGACATTCAGCATGTGACACCTATGTGAAATGACCTCTTATATGTCAATTCTTTTTGTTTTGTCCTCTACTTTGTTATTTCTTAATTGTGTGTGCATAGTGTAGATGGTTTTGTAGCCACTTTTGTCTAGCAGCTTCCTCTTCTGCCTTTATGTTCCTGTAATGATATAGATGAAATCCAGTTGCCAATCTTTTATTGATGGAAGTCTCCTAGATGGTGCTGGTAGAGGCTTTCAACCTTTGCTCACAGTTGATTAACTTCACTTTAGAGGCCTTCTTGAAAACTAAAATATCTTTTGGTAGATATCTTTTAGGTTTTGGATTTAAACAGTTTTATGAATGTCAAATAAAATGCATTTTCCAATTTATGGAGTAGTGAGTATTGGTTCAGAAAACACTTGAGAACCAACTCTGGGCTATAAATGCTCTTACCTGACAACATTCTGCTTTGTTTTTGAACAGGAGATGTTATTGAATTCCATGGCCCGGAAGGGACAGGAAAAACAGAAATGCTTTATCACCTAATAGCCCGCTGCATCATCCCCAAAGCAGAAGGAGGACTGGAAGTAGAAGTCTTGTTTGTTGACACTGATTTCCATTTCGATATGCTCCGGCTGGTCACCATTCTTGAGAACAGACTGGCACAAGGGACAGAAGAAATGATAAAGCAGTGCCTGGGAAGGCTCTTTCTTGTGAGCTGCAGTAGCAGCACTCAGTTACTCCTCACTCTCTACTCTCTAGAAAACCTGTTCTGCGCTCACCCCTCGCTCTGTGTTTTGCTTTTAGACAGTTTATCAGCTTTTTATTGGATAGACAGAAGCAACGGAGGGGAGAGTCTTACCTTGCAGGAGATGAACCTGAAGAAATGTGCTAACTTCCTTGAAAAGCTGGTGACACAGCACCACTTGATCCTCTTTGCAACAACACAGACACTAATGCAGAAATCTGCAAACTCTGCAGAAAGCTTTTTACCTTTAAAACTTCCACATGAAACTGATACAGACTACAGACCATATCTCTGTAAATCATGGCAGCAAATGGTAACACACAGGATGTTTTTCTCTAAGCAGTGTAATTCTGGCAACAGCAAAGGTTTTACTGTAGTTTCTTGCCACCTCAAAAGAAACCAGATAGTAAAACGTTCATTTAGTGTTGCAGAATGCGGAGTTCAGTTTTAACATCACTTTATTTAGTAAACATTTATCAAATCTTGGTGCTTAAGGCCTGATTAGGTCTAAGTACCTTCTAGTAACTTTTCAACCAGCTGGTTGTTGCTGGGTGATTAATAATTGTTGTCACCATTTTCTTGAAATTCAGTGAAGGGCAGGGAATGGTAAATTTTTTTAATTACTTTAGCAATTCCATCCAAACTATAGAGGAATGTTGACAATACTTGTTTGTGCTTAATCAAGAAAATGGTAGCCAAAGACACATTAAAGTCCTGGTATCCTTTAACAGTCTAACCTATGTGGCCAAATGCCTTTTGGAATTTCTGGGTCCTCCTGCTTTACACTCCTTCTCTTCCAAGCTCCAGCAGTAGGAGCCTACTTGTCTGTGGCAGAGGTTGCAGAGTCCAGAGTTCTTGCTTTATAAACATTGGCCTTGGTTTATTCCCTGTAGCTTTGGGCATAAGAAATGCCGATTTTTCCTGAAGAAGAGGATTCATTTTCACAGCCAGTTAAATACTGGTGATCCTCACTGTGCTGCTTCTCCTGGCTCTCAGCCTCTCTATTTATATTAGCTCAGAGGAGCAGGGATTGCAGGTGTTCTGACCCTTAAAAACGTCTGGCATTGAAGAATCTTTAGGTATTAAAGAAGTAGAGTCCTGGTTTCCATAACTGAAGGAAAAGTAAAGACCCAGCTCTGGGTACCTGTGAGTTTGTGCTGCATGCAGCAGTTTAGTTTTTGGAAATAATTAAGTGCAAGTTATGGGTTATTTTGGGAGTGGAGGTTGATTTTTATTGGGTTTCATTTTTTAAAATGATGCACAGACTTTTTCCTCTGCCCTTCTTCATTATTCCTTCCCACTTCTTTCCCTTCCCCACTCTCTCTAAGAAATCCAGGAATGCCACGCCTCTCGTCTTTACCAGTATGCATTTGCAACATGTAGAACATGTGTGTGCAGGATTTGGCATGTAACATGTTGCAATACTGGCAAAGAAGATTCAGAATTTAGGAGAAATGCCCTACAGTTCTGGCAAAGAAGACCACATTATTTATGAACCTAGAGTGCCCTTTGAAAGCTTCAAAGTACTTTACAAGAAAGAAAATTGCACACAGTACATTATTTAATACAAAAACTTACATTAGCTTACAAATTCAAATTACTCAAACAAGGGGGAAATACTTCTCACAGTGATGTTTGTTCAGTCATGTTTTATAGTGTAGATTGAAGAGATTATTAACAAAAATGCATATTAAGAAGAAGTATCTCGCTCAGTATCTTTTTGAGGAAGATGCCTAAAAAACTCTGTTGTGAGACACTTACCTTTGAGTTTCCTGACTTCTGAAGCAGCTTTTTCAAGCTGAACGTATGTCTGGAATCCCAGCTTTGTATAGTTCAGCTACCCTCTTGGTTTCCACTGTGTCTGTTCACAATGAGTTCAATTTAATTATTCTTTCTGTAGGAAAACTTGCTTTTTTTCCCTTCTCATTTTAAATCTTCCATCTGATCACTTCTTCACACCATCAGTTATTTTACTCTGACACACAAGCAAACTTTGCCTTTTTGACATCTCCCCAGAGCTGATGATTTTATAGAATGTCACTTCATTTGTGCTTTCTCATCCATCAGCACCAATATGTATTTTATTTCAAAACCTGCATAAGTACACAAATAGATGAAAAAATATATAAAAAACCTTCAGCCTAGAGTGGACCCAAGTTAGATAGTTTATCGTGAGGAGACACTTCCATTATGAATTATGATAAAAGGCATTATTGAATTTTTTTATAAAAAAGAATGGGGAGTTTCAAGTAGAACTAGAGAACTTTAAAATCTGAAAATTCTAGGACTATGCAATTTCCACTAGAAAAAAAATCAAAACCAAACAGCTCCCCTTTCCATTGGAGAATACAACTCCAATGATGATTAACTTCATAAAATCATACTTGCTAAAGAATATGCTTGAGAAAAAAAAACAATGGATATGTTCTGGCATTCCCATCTGAAAAAAAAGCTTTTATATTATTCACAATGTAGTTTGTATTTTGCATTTTACTATAAAAGAAATGCCTAAATTGAAACTAAGCCAAAGTTCTAGTTGATCAAAAAGAGCACCTCAGGAAATTTTGAAATATCTCAGTTTTATTTTTACTTTGAATGCAGACAGGTTTTTTTTAATTCTCTGGTAATTGTAATATTCATGCTCTGCACATTTGTTTTAGCTGTATAGCAAGCCTGGATTTCTGAGGTGCTGAGCATCTGCATATCCCTGTAATGCTGCAGGAGGGATAGGCAGTACATAATCTGGGAGTTCACTGACCTCATCCTCTGCCAAAATTATGCCATTTGGAAAAATGAACCTTTAGGATACAAGTCTCAGAAAGATGCAGTGATAAAGAACATGGAAAGCAGCAATTTTGTTTGTACCTTAGTGCTCTGTGGGTATTAAAACATGGGGTTTGCCATTTTTTAAGTGGAGAATTTTCTCAAAATTGTGTACTGATTGTAGTTATTGGAGACTGCAGTCCATCCTTGTGAGCCAGGAACAGTGTATGAAATGAAGCATTTTACCTGGAATACTCTGTTTAATGCAGATCCTCCTCTTTCACCTAGACCTGAGGTACCACCCTGTCTCCAGCCCACTGTCTCACCTGGGGTGCCCTGAGCTGTTGCAGCTCAGTCTCCCAGGGAGGAAGCACATTTTGGGTTAGTAGGTCTGGTTTAAATCAGCTCTGCAGAAGAGCGTGGAATACATGTATTCCTGAACTCTGATTTAGCCTGGTATTTCTTAGAAATGAAAATCCTTTCATGTCAGTGCCATTGTTCTTCAGCTCAGGGTGGTATCATTAAGGCTTTTGTAGGCACAGGAACTTTTTACATTCCTTAGAATTTTGTTTGTTGTTTCATATGCAACATGGAATTAAAGCAGCAAGCTTGAAATAAAGAGGAACTAGTTCACCCTTTCCCCCGTTCTTTTCATAACAAGAGGGCTTCTTAGCAAAACCAAATTAAGGTATTTTGCAGGTTTTATATTTGTTTTCTACTAAACTGGTATTTCTATGGACACCTGGAAAGAAAATGTTGAGTTTTATATTCAGCCAAAAGTTCTTTGTATTCCTAGGTTTTTTATAGAGCAAATAAAATACAAATAACAAATAAAGTTTGCTTGGTTTAAGTTTGCACTTGCACATAAAATCCAAGTTTCCTTTTTCTTATATAACTAATCTCAGAAACTTAATTTTCCCTGGAGTTTGGAAATCGCAGAAGATAAATGTTCTCCTGTGGAAACATACCTGCAGTTGTATTTTTGCTGGAGAGTAATGGACAGAGGAAGAAGAAATACCACTTTGATGGCAGCTGTATAGAAGCCTTGGACTGTGTCTGAAGAGGAACATGACTTTTTACTTTTCTGTGGCTGCTCTAATAAAATGTCTCTTGAACCTCTTTATTCATATGTACTTTTGAGATGCAAACACCGTACTGGGGCAATGGGCAACATCATTTTGCCATCACCAAGCCTGATGCCAAACTTAACACCCACCTCAGGATAAAGCTGTGCCACAGCACCAAACTCCAACTGGTGTCGGAAATTGCAGTGAATTCTCAACCTGTGTAAAAGCTGCAGACAGGTGCAGTGTGTCCAACAACTATAGAGTAGCACAGGACCCCTGCATCATGTAAAGAAGGGGAGGCACTGGAAGCACTTGGAAGACTTTGGCAATGGAAAAAAAATTCAAACAGGTAAAGGGACATGAGTACAATGCATGTGCACGATCTGGATGGAGAACTGATGCCCTGCAGCAGTCTGTGAAATCAAAGGTCTGGCCATCCCTGTGTGTGAGAGAAGACAGCAGAGTGGCAGGCTATGAATAATGTGGAGTGTGACAAAAGGGCCCATGAACTTCACTGACCTGTCTGGCATGGCAATACTTTCAAAGAGAAGGTTGACTAGAGTGGGCCTGTAGGTTGTTCCCACCTGGGAATATGGATTTCACTGTGTGGAATAAATAAGCTTTATAGCTTATTTATAATGAAAATATAAAATTGCTGCACTGGACCCAGGAGGAATTAAATGTAAAAACAGACTTCTTTTTTTTATGTTGGGTTTTTTTCCCCTCCAGCTCTAGGCACCTTCCCAACAGTTAGCACTTAGCTCCAGAGCACTCTTGCAGCTTTCTGTGGCAGGAGCAAGTTTCACTGAAAGTGAGTCCTTCTCTCCTTTGCTGAGGGTTTATGTACACTCTTAATTACTAGCACAGAGTGGACTACCCAGGCAGGGAAGCTTGAACCTATGTGACACATCAGTTAAGTGGTAAGTAGCTGTGGAGGCTTGATTCTGTTGGCAATCAGGAGTAATGTCACATTTGAGTAGATGATTTTGAAGAAATGGGGCTGTGACTTCGTTTGGGAAAAGTCTGGCACTCTTCCCTCTGCTTTCCCACCCTGCTTTGCATCGTGCCCCAGCCAGCTGGTCCTTGTACCTGTGTGGGCCTCAGTGCTCCAGGATAGCGGTGACAAGATGTCACCGCCTTGCCAAATGCTGGTGAACAGCCATGTTTGGATCTTGGCACTCTCGTTCTGCAGGAGTTGGCACAACCACTAGAGTTAATTTAAACCTTTTGCCAGGTTTCTTTCTCATACATCTCACTGGGCCTGTGCTAAAGACCTCCTAGCCGTGGGGGAGATAGGAAAGGGAAGAAATCTTGGGGTTTGAATATAGGGACAAGATTTTAGGCCATTGCTCTGAAAAGAGGTTAAGCAAGACTGTGAGGTTCCTGCAGTGGCAGACAGAACTCAAGGCCCCAAAGGTGTCTTGGTAAAGGTCAAGGAATGGACTCTACATCTCCTGTCAAGGGATATATAGGAATTTTGACTTAGAATATCTGCACACTCACACTGCTGATGGAGAAGACCATGCTGTGTTGGGCAGTGCTGTCTCTGGGGCAAATCTCAGGCTCCATCACTGACAGTTCTGTCTCCATCCCAATATCTCTGTGAGGAGGGAAGAGAGAGGAAGAGGCTGAGAAAAGGGGAGGCTATTTGGGAAACTCCTCGAGGCTTTGCTGAAGTATGGGAAACAGGAGGGCCATTTGGTCATCAAAAGCTGGTAGGCAAATGCTCCATTTCTCTCCAGAGCCTGTAGAAAAATGCTCATAGTAGCAAAGAATGGCTTAGCAAAACCAGCATGCTCTCAGAAGGTCAGGGGGTGGCAGGAGCAGCCTGCAGCCACCATGAAGAGGAAAATGTGGCTGGAGAGGAGACACCACCAGAGCTTCTGTTCTGCTCTTCTGAATTCCTGTGAGCATACTGCCACTGGAAGCTCATGTCACAAGTGGAGATGGGACACCATTCAACCCCTTCTGGGAAGCAGGAAACTGGTGGGAGGTCACCCTGTCTCCATGGCTGCTAAGCAATCTTGCCTATGATGAAGAACATTCACTTGCAAGGTCATAACAAGGCTAAACTTTCCCTCATCCTTTATTTTAATGCCTTAACTTAGTGGTTCTGCATTGATACTACTGGCACTGCTTGCATTTCAATTACCATATGCATCAGTGGCACTTTTCTGACAATAAAATCATATTTCGTGAAATCATACAGGTGCTTGTATTTTCACCCATCAGAAAAAAATGATGCTTTTAAAAAAATTTATGAATCCCCTAAGCAAATGCTATAGACCAGTTGCATAGGCAATGAAGTTAGAGAAGCTGGTGAGGGCAGGAATTTGAATAGCCCACGCAGTTAAAGGGAAGGGCTCACCATCTTTAAAATCCATGGTGGCATTCCAAATATGATTATTCTGCAATCCTGTTCACAACAAATCTTGCAGGCTGACACTACATGCCCCTTCCCATTGATTGTATGGCCTGCACAAGCACTCTGAGCCTATTAAGCCTGAAGTCCCTGCTGCAGATAATAACTTAGACATTTCAGTCCCTCGAGCAGACACAAAAAAGTACTTACTAGCACAGTTGTCAATTTTGTGGAAATGTCCTGTGGGATTCTGTAAGTATCCTAACAACTGGCTGAGCTCTTTCCTTTGCTCCCATAGGTGTGGTTAAATCAAGGAGCAGTCAGTGCTAGCTGGAGGCAGGCAAGGCTCAGCTGCCTCGTGCCTGCCAGAGAGTGTCCATGATCCACTGCTGGCTGCTGAATGCTCAGGAAAGGTTCCATCTCCCACCACGGCAGAGGAGTCAGTGAGGCCCCCCTGGACTCAGAAGGGAAATCCTAATATGCCTGATTTTCAGCATGCCATGGTAGCAAATCAGCCTTTCTCGGTGGTGGAAATGGGAATTTCTGACATTCTCAGGTCTTTGCTGGTTGCAGATCAGCTCACACTGTCAGTAATGTCACTCCTGTGACAAAACACCACAGCACAGCCTGAAGGAGACTCACCTGGGGGCAGCTGCTGGGAGGTGCAGCACAGCTCCTGGACCAGGGCACTGCTCCTGGCATCCCTCCTGGCACAGGGGGAGCCAGCTCTGCTCATCTCTAGAGCTGCACAATGCTCACATGTGGTGGCAGTGACACCTGACCACTGTCACAAAGTACAGACACCACTAAAGGAAAACCCTGTCTCTCATTCTGATCAAATTCCATTGCTCTGCTCATGGCTCTGCTCTGGTGGGATCTTGTGCCCGTGCTTTGTGTCGAAGTCACTTCTGTTTTGTAAAGAAGCTCAAGTGGTTTTCCTGCTGTGAATGAAGGACAGAGGTTGCATCCACCAGTCTTGGTGATACTTTACCCACCCTTATGGTTGTGCTGGCTGTGAACCAAATAGTAAGGAGAAAGAGCAGCATAACAGAGTGTCAAAGTTACAAAACAGGCTTTTCTCTTTGCTTTGGTTTAGGTTTTATTGCTGCTTCTAATAGCTCTTCTAGGAAACAAAATTTCCCAATACTTCCTTTTCTGGTAAGACAGTGTGTGTGGTATCCTACCCCAAAGGCAAGAAAAGAACATTCTCTGGGTTTATTTTTTGAACTAAAAACATACTCTGGTTTGGGCTGTGAATTCCTCAACACAGTGTTGCTCCACTCATGGATTGATCAAAGATACCATGGACAATGGGAAAAGTAGGAGGGAATGCCAGGATACAGAGCAGGCGGCGCTGCAGGCAGGTGTTTAAATGAACTCACTGGGTATGAAGAAAATTCTGCAGATCTGAAAGCCAAAAGTCTAACTCAGAACTATTCCTTCTGAATTTGCACTTTTACTTGTGCAGCATAGCTGAATTAGAGCCTGAAGATGATAAAAATGCAGACACAGAGTAACAAAGCTGGTTTTCTATATCTTTTGATCCTACAACCTGTTTTCTACAAGAGCAAGATTTAGCTTCTAGGAAAATAAAGGTGATACAAACAGAAGTGCTTTCTGTTGGGATAAGAAATCATCAAATACCAGTGTAAAATTTCAAAACCTGCTGAATTCTCAGTATGTAGAATTGATCCTGGATACTCTCTGCTCTGGATGATTTCAGTGTCACTGTTGTCCTGTCATTTATTTGAAGCCAAAACCATTATATTTGGGAAGCAGGTAGGCTTTCAGACTCTTCAAAACCAATTCAGTATAATTATGGGGTAGGATGTACTAAAACTAAAATGTTAATTGATACACAGACTAAAACATATGTTTAGCTGCCACCAGGATTCTTGTGAACAGCAACACACTGACAGGACAGAGGGCATTTCATCTTGCAAAGCCATCATGACACGAAAGAGGACATTTAAAAGCAGTGGAGAAACCCTTTTGTTTAATGAAAACTGAATGTGGGGTACATTTTCTTACACTGTGGTTTCCTATCCCAGCTCTCCTCCCTGTCTGAAACACTGTGCCAAAGCTCAAGCAGTAAATCTCTCTTTGCCAAAAGAAGCCTGCTGGAAACCAGAATAAATACAAGTGGAGACTGGAATAGAGACTGAAGCCTCATCTCATTTTGGATTTGCCTTGTTTCCCTACAGCTTTCCTTCTCACCAGTTAATTGGTCTTGATACTGAAAAGCAGATCCGGATAATCCTGGGCAGAGTGACATTAGGTTTTGAATACAGGAGAAAAGAGAGGTCAGAGCGTAGTCTTGATACAAAGACCCAACCTCCCCCAATCCTGTGAAACTGTATAAAAGCCTTAAGTACTCCTGAATAAGGAATTGCTTTTTTGCAGACTTTTAGTTGATGGTCTTGTTCGAGTACTCATTTTTAATTCATCAAAGGAAACATAGAAGATGGTTGAGGATGCAACTTACCCAGGCTTCTGCCATGAAACAGCAAAACTTAAAGGTCTGTTTTAAGGTGTTTTAACAAACACAGGTCTAAAAGGCTTGAGTATAGGGCAGCTTTACCAAACAAGTGGCCTTTGGCTTTTAATGGTTTTGATTGTGCTATAGGCTACATTCATGTAGTTCTCCAACCACCAGTTCAAGTCTCAATTTTGCTTACTTGCTGGAAGTTTGTGTAGCTGACATTCCCAAACAGGCCATGGTAACTCCAGAACAACCTGTAGATTTAAATGCTAAAGACTACAGCATAACCTAGACAATAAACCTATCAAGAAAAACAATGTGAAGAAACAGCTAATGACAATAAAAATAAAAACATTTTCCATGTGAATATTAAAAAAATAATTACAGGCTAATAGCTAACAGAATTCTTGATAGCTTGATAGGTAAGCTACTGCTTGAATGAAGATTCATTACTTATGAACAGACTCGGGATATCTTATTTACAACAGACTGCTCAAGTAATATAGATCCTGTTCATTTTTATGCATTCCCTTTGTCAGGCCCCAGTGGAATTGTTTAAGTTGGACTTAGCACAGAAGCCACCAGCAGAAATGCACTGAGTGTGCTGCTCTGTTGGCAGGACTCGAGGCTGTCAACGCAATGAAAGGATCTCAGCCACACAACCCAAGTTAAACTTGCTTCCTGCCAATCTGCCACATGCTAAATTCCAGTAAATTGCTTAATTAACGTAACGAAAGCAAACTGCACTCCAGTCTGCTCTATAGGTCACTGAAAACACCCTCTCATACACAAGCAAGGGTGCCCTGTCCTTTAACAGTGTGACCTACGTTTATCTGTTCCTAAAAGCTTCTATGTGCACACCTCTTGTAAATTTTTCTATTCCATTGTACAGAAAGTATTTCTGGTTAACTATTTTGGTAGCCTCATTTATATTCCCTATTTCTAGAAAGGCTCATGCATATGTTTAATGCATGAATAGTTCCAGGGAAGTCAACGGGAAAATTTATACCTTTAAAGTTAAGGGTGTGCATACATCTTTACAAAGTGAAAATGGACTTTTCATCTACACCTCAAGGTTTCCTCCAGCTGTGTCTGCCAGAACATACATAACTGAACCAGACTTCCAACACTAATTCATTATTCCTCCACCTAGAAACTTGAAATCCACCATTAACTCTACGATCATTATATATGGCTCTCCTCCTTTTTCCTGCTTCTTTCCCAAATTACTCAGAACATAGGGCATGAAAAAAAATACTGTGATGATTAGGAAGGCACATGTACAGGAAGAGCCAGGTGGTGCTGGCTGGAGAAGGACATCAGGCCATGCTGAGTGTGGCTGTTGTCTCATGTTGTGATACCGAGGCCTGTAGAGGTATCTACAGACTCACTGTGCACAGGCAAATGTCCTGTTCCCAGCCTCTGATGATTGGCACTCACTTCCACCTTGTTCTGGATCAAAATCCATGATCTAAACATCTGTCCCCAGTCTCCTGTACTCTCCATGCCTCAGTGACTTGCAGCCTGTTCCCACCGAACACATCAGTCATCATGTTGATGGCATAGGACCACACTGGTATTTTTGCTATGTATGTTCCACTCAGGAAAAAAAAATCCAAGAAAGTGTAATAATCTGTGCTGCAGAAAAAAAGTAACTGCATTTTATCTCAGTTTATTTTCCTCTACTACAAGGACAGGCCAGTCAAAGAGTCCATGGAGTAGAAAAGTGTGCTCAGTAGAAAAGCACAGCTTTTACATGACGTTAAACTATCAAGTAGAAACAACATTTTTTTGCTTGGTGATTGCATTCCCTCCCACTCTCACACAAGCCAAGAGGAGTCTCTTGTGTTTACAGCCAGAGAATGGGAAAGAAGCACTGGGCTGGTCTTGGCTCAGCTTGGTTTTTTGTTTGTGTTGGACACACGATGACACTCCCCTCTTCAGATCCAAGGTCCTAAAAGCAATTTGTTTTCATTTAAAAACAGAAAAGGCCGTGCTTTCTTACCAGCACACACGCTGGGGAAGGCTGACAAAGCAGCTGCCTGTCCTTGTGCCTCAGCAGAGGAGCTGGAGCTCCTATGGCTCCCACCCAAATCTCAGGCGCGTCAGAAAAGTATAAGCACAAACTTTCCAACCTTTTGCGATCGAGCCAGCAATATTCCCGGTTTGGCAACTACAACTCCCAGCTGACAGCCTTACTGGGCTGTGTCAGAGCCACGTGGACATGGGGAGCTGCTCACACAGCCCAACTTGCAAGACCGGTGCCTCAATTTGTCATGCTCATATAATAAATCAATTTGTTTCCTTTAACTAGGGGTTAGTCAGCAAACCCTCACTCATGCACAGTAGGTCTCACTTCCTTGTAGGATTTGTGTGAATGTGGCCTTACCTTTGCTTTAGGAGAAGGTTTAGGAGATGAGGTTGGTTTTCCTGAGATATCTCTTGGGAATCCCCCCACCCAGCAAACACCTGTTTTTTCTACCCATGAGGAACAGCTATTGGACATGTGGTCTACCCTGTGTCCTATAGAGCATGGTGTAGGGAAGGGGTGGTGTCCTCCAAGTCAGGCTGACATGGATGTGGTGTGTCTGAGCAGCAGAACATTTCCTCCACAGCCCCACTGCCACCCCTGGTCCGTGTCCCGGGGGCGTGGGGAGGCTCTTTGTTCCGGAACAGTCTGGGACGCCTTCCCGCTGAGCCGGGGGAGATCCTGTCTGTCCTTCTGGACAAACAGGTTGCTGTGTTAAGCAGGAGAGGCCTATCAGCTCTGGCATCTCTCAGTCTGCCCCGGCAGGGCTGTGTGGGAGGGCTGGTTATCAGCACCAGCAAAAGTGGCTCCTTGTAGCCCCCTTGGCCCCTCTGGCCTCACTTGAACCCTGCTTGAACTCAGGTTCGGGTGAGAGATTTCGCACGTGGTTCGGAGCGAGGCTTGGAGCAAGAGGACAGTGTCAGCAGCAGATCCCTCGGCACTGCTCCTCCCCAGCTCTGGCTGATGGACTGCAAAATCTCCAGCCCCATGTGCTCAGCCTGCCTCGTCCAGCTGTGGGAGGAATTTCAGCTGTGGAATAATTTCTCAGAGGAAGTGTCTATCCATGAATTAATGTCTCTAAGAACTAATTATTGGGTAAACTGTATAAACAGTCCCTGGAGTGCCTCTTCAGTACTCAGCTTTTGGGCTTCAAAACAGACAGAGCAGGCAAGAGGATTTTCAAAGGACGCTCTGTCTGGGCAAGTGATGATGTAGGTGACTCAGTGGTTTTCCCTCTCACAGCCTAAAAAGACAGAAAGGTCCACAGTGGTCATTTGGGGTGAAAATTTATAGCTTATTAATTAAAAAAGAAGAAGAAGAAAAAAAGCCATTTCTAGGCCAGATCATATATTCTAGGCTGCCATCCAATGTCAGAAAATGTTCCCCTCCCAGCAGGGGATAGAGGCTAAAAGGTTATTTAATACTTTCTGGTTGATTTTCTGTTTGGAATAACTGCCTTAAATGATTGGTTTTGGCCTGAGAAACTGTTTGCTTACCTGGCACCTGAACTTCAGTGATAAACTTTAATGTCCTCCTCTGAGTATTCCCATAGCACACAAAGGAGTCTTCATGGAGTCCCACTAGCTATAAATCTGACCTTTCTTTAAAAAAAAAATCAAAATCAGATGTTGTTCATTATCTCTTCCAACTCCCATCTATCCGTGAACATCCAAAAGTTTTAAAAGCCCTGCTTAAGCAGGTCTCCACTCCATTGATGGAATATCCTTTAATATTTTATAGCTCTGACTTGCACTTCTAAAAGTACTAATTAATCTCACTAGATAAAAACTGGCAAAAAATGGCACAAGTGAGAATAGCTCCATCCTTCCTCACAGCAATTGTGTGCCAGTTCATCTTGGAGCATGTAATGATTTACTGTAATAGTTTTAGGTCCGTAATGGGGCCAATAACTGGCATCTGGAAGCTGTGAGGCTCTTTCCCAATGGATGCCATTCACATATAGTTATTTAATTAATTAACAGCTCCACTACCATAAGCCAGTGAAGAGTCCATTAAAGTTCTTTTTTTTTTTTAAATATCTTCCAAAGTAAGAACATATGCTGCACACTGCTTTTCCCTTGGAGAGTGCTTAATGTTGCAACCTGTTTATCTTATGACTGATTTTCAAATTCCACCTTAACCAGCTGCTTTTTGCTCGACTTTGGGATTCAGCAGAGACTGAACTGCTGAGCACTCAGCAGGAGCAGCAGAAAAACATTCTACCTGCATGTGCTCATTCCTGAGCGAGGTGCCAAACCCCTGCAATGGCTGCCTGGCTGTCTCTGTGCTCTTCCCAGACTGTACATGTGATGCACTTTCACTTGCCCATTTTCTCTGCTGAAAGAAAAAAAATAATGAAAAAAAAAAAAAAGAATCAAGGTGTTGAGTTCATTTGGAATAAGCAAAATATCAGTGGGAAGACGAACCCCAGCAGACACTGGAGGGAGTTGGTCGAGTTTGTAAAATGCATTTGAGAGCTCAGTCCCATGTGAAATGTGGAAAAGCCATCAGGGGCCGTAAAGCCAGCAGGGATGGGTTTGGTCTGGTAACAGTGCCAAAGGATTTTGCTTCCCAAACAAGGATTCCTACTCCTGAGGTGCAGTTAAATGCAAACCATGTCCTGTTGGGTGCTGGCCTGCAGTGGGGTGAAGGGCTCGTCCATGAGCCTCCGTCCTTCTGCAGGGAGCTGAAGGAGGAGATAAGAGCAGCTTCCCTGGCCCTGGCCGGGCACAGGCACGTGCAGAGTGCAGCTCCAGCCTGGTGCCACGCAGCACAGGGGATCTGAGGAGCTGCCCCAGAAGGACGTGGTAGACATGAAATTGAAGAAGCTCTGACAGGACGGGAATGTCATTTAACAGTGGCTGTCTAAAGTGAGCCCTGCTAACGTGGCAGGGCACAGCGTGAGCTCCCTGGTACTGGATCGTGATATGTAGGACATGTCAAAAGTTACATAATGCCTGATGCAGAATCCTTTTCCCTGGCTGTAATGTATTGTGTCGTTCCTCCTCCCACTGGTCTGCAGCACAGCCTTCTGCCAGCAAGGCTTTTACTGGAGTATGCTGCAAGGTTTGGGAAAAAACAGCAGTGTCCTGGAGCAGCTGTCACCCAGAGCCCTTCAGCTGGTGCCTCACCCCTGTGACCCACCATGGATCATCCAAGGGCTGCCAGAAACCCAGGGGAAGCCAACAGGAGCTGGGTTTGATATCCTTGTGAGAGATTCAGGTCTGCTCTGTCCAGATGTCAGGTGTGGACAGTGAACAGCCAGTCTTTTTAACTCTGACGTCTTGTGCTCCTCCCTAGGTAGAGCCTCAGGCCTGACAAGCATGAAAGTTCAGCACCCAGCTCACTTCCAAGTCCATCAGGGCTCTGAAATTGTTCTTCAGTCTAAACCCCTTGAAACAACCAGTCTGTCCATGCTGCTGGGTCATGGCAAGCCCTCCTGGCAGATCTTCCTCCTCCCAGAAGGTAACAGCAGCCACTGGTGCCTCGCAGAGCAGGGGCTGTACAGGAGATGGTTCCCACTTTCAGCTGCTTAATGGGCACTCTCCTGGAAGCAGCATGTGGACCAAATTCCTTCTCCTGTAAAAGGACATCCAAACATGCATCTCCCACTTTCCTCAGCATACCTCAGCCCCTGGGATAATGCACTCAGTCCCTGGGATAATGCACTCATCTCCTGGGATAATGCACTCAGTCCCTGGGATAATGCACTCGACTGGAGGAAGAAGGGGCACTCTGCATTCACTAATGCTTGTGTCCATGTGACCTGTAATCTGCACAAACTCCATCAGAAGTCCCTGAAGCAGATGCCAGAGCTCAGGATCTCTCCTCCCAGGAGACTGCCATAACCAATAGGCCACACAAGGTCACCTCAGCTAACTTCACCAGTATCCAGGTACCTACATGTCTCCTATAGGCAGCAGGGAATCAGGCATGTCCTGAGACAAATATCTTGAGTTCCTTTTCCTCTCCACTGACTTTACAGGGAGCCTAGGGTGACTAATGTAGTCTTTGAAGTCCAGCTGTTCAATATCTACATCAAGGATGATGAGTCCTCCCTCTCCTCCCTCCATCCCTTTCCTGTCTTCTCTTTCTATCCCAGTAAACCTTTCATGATGACACAGCTCTGACAGGAAGACCTGGGAGTACAGTTATCCTAATTCCCTGCAGAACTGCCAAGGTTTAGGGCTGGAAGGCTCACCACGGAGCTGTGGCCTCAAAGCATCTCCAGGAGCTCTCCTGTGAACCAGCAACCCCCCCAGCAGAAGAGGTTCTGACATCTGGTTTCCTTTCCCAGTTTATTTTAATAGGCAAGACTGACCACTTCTTGGTTCTGCACAACACATGCTGTAGACACCTATCTTCTGCAAAGAACTGTAAAAAATATTAATTAATATGGTAATTAATACCCCATGGGTACTTTGTGCTTTTGTGGAAAGCAAAGCAACTATAACCCAGTTTGACTGGCTGTTCTGTTTTACTGATTTGTCCTGCTCTACTACTTCAATTAATATCCTCTATAAATGTGATTTAGGCTTAATATTACTTATCTTCAAAATATTAGAAGCATCCCACATGACTTCAGGTTTCTTGATTAGTGTTCATTTACAGATAAATTACCTCAAGGTGCAATGAAGGTTAAGCACATATACTGGGAGTTTAAAGTAAAACACGTCTGACAGATTTTGCAACTAAAGTAAAACCCTGCAGCAGAAAGCACTCATTCCTGAAGTTACACTTAAAATCCAAACAAATTAATATTAGAATCATAGAATCATAGAAAGGTTTGGATTGGGAGGGACCTGAAAGATCACTTTATTCCAGTTCCCCTGCCATGGGGCAGAGACACCTTCCAGGTGCTCCAAGCCCCATCCAGCCTGGCCATGAACAGTTCCAGGAATGGGGCATCAACAATTTCTTTGGGCAACCTGTTCCAGAGTGTCACGACCCTCAAAATAGCAAATATATTTTTTTCTCTGGTAAAGTTTACTTCATGAGAAAAACACATTCTATCATAAGCCTCAAAAAATATTTTGACCAGCTCCAGCCATGGATTTTGACCTCTGCAGGGTCATAGGCAAATCCAAAGATGCAGTGTGGGACCTTTGTGTGCTGACTTCCTTCCTCCACATCCAGCCTCTAGAACATCCTTCCATTTCTTTTCTAGATTTGCCAACACATCAGACTGAACTTCTGAAAATATTAAGAGGTTCTTTGTTTTTGAGATATGGAATAAAACCCAATTCACAGCCTGAGAACTCCCTGGGATGGAAAGAGGATGGTGTGATTTTCTGTTTCCAGGAGTGTTGCTGGAGGATCAGGGAGTATCATTAAAGCACAAGACAGAACTTTCCCTGGACATATGCTGTATAATGTAAAAACACTCAAAGGATTAACAGCAATCAGGGATATATCTCTGGATGTGTGCACATACCAAATCTACAAACAAGGGATTAGAGATATAGCATATGAACCTGCAAGGAAGAAATACAGCAGGGCCAGAAATGGGATCATAAGAGAAAGGTTATTCCTGCATTTGTAAAATTTTATACAGATCCTTGTATTCCATGATGGCTTATTTGTATTGCAGGAATATATAGAAAAAGAGATCAGTCACAAGCTGCTGGGGTTTGTATACACTGCTCACGAAGGAGAGTCTGCCCTGCTTGCAGGCCAAGAGCTGTTCCTTGCAAGTGCATCCACATGGTTGGACTCTCAGCATGTGGAAACCCAGTCCCAGGCATTAGCCCAGAAGAGTTATTTAAACAAGAAACATCTTTATTCTTTCGATGCTCATTATTAAAATAAAACACCCTTCTGAATTTTAACAAGACCCATGCACTCCCTGCCTGGCTTTACAGCATCACCTTCTTATCTAGATAGTTTTTCCTAATGTCAAACCTAAATTTTATTATCTGCAAATAAAACTGGTTCCTTCTTTCCCTATCCCCCAGCAAGCATGGGGAAAGATTTATCACCATCCTCCTTACAATAAACTTTAAAATATTGCAAGATTTTTATCACAGCTCTTCTTTAGACTCTGCTGTTCCGAGACTAAACAAACAATCCTTTCAACATTTCCTCCTAGGTTGTTCCTTCTATGCCTCTGATATTTCTAGTGTCTCTCTCCTGGACTCTCTCCAGTTTGTCTACATTTTTCTTTACAGCACAGTACCCAAAACTGGACACTCTATTCCAGCTGAGGCCTCACCGGTGCCAAGTGGAGTAGAATAATTATCTCCTATGTCTTAGGTTGCAGTCTCACATCCTGTTCTGCCTGCAGCTGAGCTGGGTGAAAAGTTTATTTCTTTTCACCCACTCCAGCTGCTTATCACCACCCCCCAGCTGCAGGCTCTCCCCCTCCCAGGTCAGCAGCACAACTGCCGGGGGATTGCTCCCAACACAATCCGGGTGAACAGTCCAGGTTAGAGGCAATAATTCAAATAACAGGGCTTTCCTGAGCTCAGCAGGCCCAGGTGAGGCTGAGGATAAACAGGTATGGAAAAGCAGAAACCTGAGGTGGGAGGAGATGAGGAGCAGCAGGGTAATGGACAGTGGCTTTCACAGCTGGAGGAACTGCAGCCTGGAAAGGAAACCTGATACTGTCCTTACCCTCAGACTTTTGTCCCCTCTGTACCCTCAGTCCCTCCTGATGCTGCTGCCCCACTGGGAAATCCTCTTTTTGTGTTTCTCTTCCCAGAGTGCTGTAGCTTGCAGTTCATCATCAGGCTGACTTTATAATGTTATCCCTCATTATCAATGCTCTTCTAAAACTCAAAATTTGTTGTCCTGAGTAAGACCACCCCAAACAGGTCTGTTGTGAGCACATCCCTTGTTCTCACACCCAAGGTGGTTATGAAAAGGTCAGAGAGGAGAACCTTGAGGTCTGGCTGAAAAGCTGTCCTGGTGTGGCAGCAATACTTTCATAGCCATCACCTACAGGTCTTCATCCACTCCTTCACCACCTCAGAGCGACAAAACGTTTTATCTGCTCACAGCCCTTCTCTGAACAGGGTCACAAGGCTCACCAGTGTCACAGTGAAAATACCTGTTGCCTTCCTCCACTTGTTCTGCCTACAGGGAACACCTGCCAGGACCCCATATGGGCTTTTCCCACTGACAGGAGAAATACAGCCAGACAATATGGAAATACTGCACTGATTAGACTGAAGATGAGCCTTTCTTTGCTTAATCTGTGGCTTCTGCCACAGATATGATGGAGGCCTGAGCTGGCTGCTGATCTGTCTTGTAGATTTTCTGCTCCCCTGCAAAACATTATTTTTTGCTCTGAAGAATGACGACTTGGGAGAACAACAGTCCTGTGAGGTCTAAGGGCATTTCTATACCAGGACCACCAGCCACGGTGAGAACATTCGGTGACATCATGACCCTGTGTGACTCCCTCCCACAGCTGACATTTCCTTCTGCTGTTTAAACAGAGTTACACCCATTCTGCTTTATTGCCTTCAGCTCTGGGCATACCTTCATCCACCCTTTGCTTTTCCACGCATCCTTTCCTTGTCCATCCTCATTCCTTTTTTTCCTGTTCTCTCCTACTTTCCATCTCCTTCCATTGAAACTTCCCTCCAACAGCTTCCTTGTTTTTCTCAGGTTCCCCTGTGCCACCTCTCCATTCTCCTGTCCCCTCCATGGCCCCCAGTAGCCGCAGGCAGGCTCTGCCCTGCCCGGACACAGCTGTGGGGACTCTGTTCATGCCACAAATCCCCTCTTTTCTCAGGCTCTGTGGGAGCTGAGGGTTGGGAATTGCAAGCTCATGGCAGGCTGAAGTAATAAGAGTAGAGATGAGGTGAAGTTCTTGTTCTGTCTTGAACACAGACTGCCAATCATGCCATAATAGATGGTGGTTCTAGGCAGGGAACAGCTTTTCAGCCCACCAAAATTACACCATTAAATGGAATTTCCTCTATGGGCTAATCAGGATTTGAACCCATTTCTCTGGAGATAAAAGCACAGCTCAATCTCCTGGTTTGCGAGGTCATCTGGAATACAAATCAACTTTCATGTATTCATTTGAAATGTTTTTATGTAAAGGATATATTTTTTTTTTAATCTGCTTGTTAGTGCCTTGTGCCTAAACCGGAGCTGTGAAGTGACTTTTTCTCACTAGAGGCTAAATAAAGTACTGTACTGTTTTTATAAATGTCCTAAGCTTTGCCAGAAGGCTGGCAATGAAAGAGGCTGGCAGGAGACAGGCACTGTCTCTGTTCTGTATCACGGAAGTGAGCCCAAGGACACCGGCCAGTGCCTCCCATCCGCGGGAACGCCACCAATTAACGCACGGGTGATGTCATGGCATGGCAAAGGCACTTCCCTCGCAGCTCTCCCTGCTCTGCCAGCTCCAACCTTCAGTGTATTTTCCTCAGTCCGGTCCATGTACTGTAATAACTAAGTCAACTGGAAAAAATATTGAAGAAAAGACTGAGGAAAAACAGTGTAGGGGCAGCTGGAGCCAGCAAAGAAGGCACACTGAGAGCTATAAAGACGCTTTGTGCAGCAGCTTCTCTCAACTTCAGGATATTTAGTTCCACAGGAGTTGGAGAAGATGGGTAATAAGCTGGCCTTTATTTTAAGGGATATCCCTTGTAGTCTCAGCTGCATAAAGATCACTCTTTGGGCATGTGGAAACAGTGCTAACAGTATCTCTCTTTCAGTACCTCCTGCTGCTCCCTCCATTGAATGGCCTTGGTCCAGCTAGAGAGGAAAAAAACCTTCCATCCCTAAACAGCCATCGGTCTGAGGGAAAGGAGGTGATGAAAAGAGGCTGCAAGTGATGAAGTGAGGTAATTATTTATAGAAAGATACATGACCACAGCACTCAGGTGCCTGCTCAGGAACAGGGCCCATTACTGCTCATCCTGAATGCAAGGGAGATGTGCCTGCATTGTGTGCCTGCCATGGTGCCTCCCCTGCCCCAAAACAGGCAAGGGGAGAACTTCTCTGAGCTTCAGGCACACAAACCACACTGTGCACGGGGTCAGGGAGCACCATGGATGTGGGGTGAGGCTCAGGGAGGGATGAGGCCAGGCTCAGATATAGCTGCAGCATCACTTGGGCACAGACTCGGGGTGGGAGCTGGAGAGCAGCTCTGGAGAGAAGGGGTCAGCTGCCAGTGGGACTTCTCCCAGCTCCTCCCACACAGTCTTTTCCCAGCAGCCTGCTCCCAGGCTGCAGCCACAGCACATCTGAGCTGGCCTGGAGCACTGGCAGCCAAACATCACAGAGGGAAAATGATCTTAGAGGCAGTTGGTGCACCCAGGTCTGTGTGTAGCTGTGAACCCACCCAAGGAACTGGCCTAAAGAGGAGCCCACTCTGTAAAAACTGTGAGCTGGGACATCCAAATGGAGTTGAGATATCCAAAAGGAGTCAAGACATCCAAATGGCCATGTGCCACCTGGGGTTATGATGTATTTGCAAATTGGTTCTGTGTTTGTGAACCAATACATGCAGTGCTGATGATGCAGATATATAAATTCAAATTGGCTTCCTGTGTCTGTGAATCAGTACATGCTGATAGTGCATGGATACAAATTCCAACTGGTCCTGTGTCATTGTGAATCAATCTCCATCATGCTGATTAGACCCATCCAAGTTCTTTTATTTTGTAGCTGATGGGGAGAGCCAAGCTTTGAGCATGGATGGGGGGAAGAAGCAGCCCTACAGGCATTGAGCAGAATGTCCCAGGGACCAATGTGTTAAATTGATCAGAAAACAAGTTTAAAATTTTACTTGGAAAGAAATTCAGAATAAAATTGCCTCAAATGTATCACAAGGGAAGGTGGCTTGCAGTGTTCTGTTGTGCTAGGCAAGCCAGCAAATTTTCACACTTCCTTTTAACCACAGTCACCTGCACACGCTTAAAGAACATTTTTCTACCCTCATCATTTTGCTCCCAAGCCTTTGCTTTTCTGTTCTACCTCCATTACAAAACTGGCTTCAAACCATCTCCCAAGTCCAATGTGACAGAGATGAAGAGCAAAGAGATGCCAGATTGCTGGTGGGGGCTCTGGCTGACTGGGATTACTGGTAGCTGGAATGTGCTAAGACAAAGGGAGAGCAAAGGAGCTCAGGTTTTCAAGATGGAATCAGAAGGCTCCAGGGGACTTACCTCTGCCTTGTAAAACACTTTGCAGATCTTCCAACTGGTAAAATGTAAAGTGACACTAAGTGAAATAAACTACTTTATAATTCAGCTATAAGTATCTTTAAGAGCCATATGACTAAATTCAAAATCGTTTAATAAAATAAAAGTTCTTGTTCCAGAAGGGTTTTCTTTTTAATGGATACTTCAGATGTTCAGTTAAATGTATTGTGACCAATGTAATTATCATTTGCCTGTATCTCAAAATTGTCTAATCAAGCACTAGTGGGGAGTAGTTAATAAGCACAAATAGAGATACTGAACTCTCTTCCTGTGGATTTCATCATCTTCCATTTCCACTCACCAGAAATACCAAAAATGTGGAGACATGGGCTAGACGTAAGAGTATAAAAGGAAAAATAGCTGGGAATAAACACAAGCTCAAAAACTAAAAGTAAAGTTAGGCATAACTTCACTGCAGGAGGACAGGAGAGCAAAGCAAGGAGAAGGGAAAAAAAAAGGAAAACAAGCAAAACTACTTTTAGAATGGAAGTTTGCCCATGTAATGAAAGGGATTACATCATGTTTGTCTGCAGTAGTGAAGGGCTGAACTCAGTGACCTCAGATATCCCTTCCAGCTCCTCGGGCTCACAGATATCATTTCACTGAGCACAAAAGAAACACCTGACCCTGCTTCCTTCTGCCACAGACCCAAACAATGTGGCTGTCTGTGGGCAGGAGCAATTTATACACTGAGTGCTTTTTTAGAAGGGTACTCAGAGTTTATCCCTGCTCCTCAACATCTGGATTTGGACAGAGTTTAGAGACCTTGGTTCCAGAAGTGCCAACGAGAGCACTGCCTAGCCACCATCACTGCCTGATCCCTGAGGTGCTCTGGTCAGTCTCCCACCTAAACCCTCCTGCATCCCAAATTTTGGCCAGTTCCTACACAGAATTTGAAAGATCACTGGAAGGGCACTCTCAGAAAACACTGACAAATGGTAACAGAAACACAGTGATGAAGTGAAACCTCTGCCCATCTCTTTCACAGCAGCTTGGGCACCCCACAGGAAGCAGCAAAATGGCATTGCAGGCTCTGCTCAGCCCAGTACCACTGACTGTTTCTCAATAAAGTGTGGGCCAAGTCAGTTTAGTGCCCAACAGAAGTTCCTCCAGGGCCAAGATCCCAAAGGGATCCAGGGCAGCTCTGAGAGGAGGGTGGAGAGTTCAGGGAGGGGAAGGGATGGCAGTGAAGGCAAACACAGCATTAGCACTGTCTACATCCCCCCAACACCTCCTGTCTCTAGGAAAGCAGACTGGCTTTTTGACTCACTCTCTGCATGTGAGGCCCAAATATCCAACCAAGGTGACCTGGCTCATCCTGCTGGAGTCAAGTCACTTAATTTCAGCAATGACTAATGGTGGCCTAAAGTAGGTGGTCGTTGTTCCTGAGCTCAGTTTCTTACCCAGCTTCCCTGGTTTGAGGTGACTTGCAATTAGCAGCACTGTGACTAACTGGTTAATAATAGTTTCAGGTTGTACTGCATGGATTTTACAAGTATTTCAAAATGCCACTGAGCTTTACAGTACGCTGCTTTCTCCTGCAGATGGAAAGAACAGCCTCCACCAGCCCTGTGTACCAGGTATGTCTGTCAGCAGTGCTAATTCACCATAAATGTTGTTTCCCCTCCACCACAAATATTGTCTCCATCTCCCCTTCAGGAGGCAAAAAAATCCCACTGTGCTTCCCATTTCTCAGAGTAGCTGGGATCCAGCAGAACACAATATCCCTCCCTTGGCATTTTGTATTGTTACTTTTGTATTGACATTTCAGGAAGAAATGGGTGTATGGGCTGCCTGCAGAAACTCTGCAAGAGCTGTTGTTCCTGCTGGGTTCCTGCAGGCAGTGTGGAAGGAGCTCCAGAGCTTTCCCTGTCTCTCTGGCAGGATCCAGCCCAGCATCCCTGGCTTGGGGTGCTCCAGCTGCCAGCACAAGGTGGGCTCAGAGGTGCTCCTGTAGATTTGCTCCTGTAGATTTGCTCCTGTTTCTTTTTCCACTCCATTTTTAACTCTGCCAGCACAGACAGGTGCAGACAGATGTGAGCTCACCCTGCCCCTGCCCCAGTGTGCTCCTGTGCAGGAGCCACAGGGCTCAGTGCCCGAGCCAACACTGCTGCTGAGAGGCCAGGGCAGGAGAAGCCTCTGTCTGTCTGTCTGTCTGTCTGGCTGGCTGCAGAGCCCAACAGCTGCCCTGGAGAGCTGAGGCACAGCTACTGCTCTTCAGCAAGACAACTCTTTTCTTAAATATGGATACAGGCACAAAAGCAAGGGATTGTTAATTCCAGGAAAGGTTCTGTTATCTGTCTTTGAAGCTGCCCTCAATCCAGCAGCAGCCCCAAGAAGAGCACAGCAGGAGCCAGGGGAGCTGGCTGCCTCCTTACCTCTGCTCTGGCCCTCCCAGTCCAGATTGCCCATGTTTACCTCCCCTTCCTTGAGGGAAATGGAGCAGAACATGCACTTTCCTAATGTAGTTTTGGCCAGCAGCTATTACTTGAAAGCTCTGTGGTGGTCTGACATTAAAAAATTATAAATCTGTTAAAAAAGGTAACACTTTTCTAGAACACAGTCACACATTATATCCTATTTTGATAGAAGGAGAACAGTACCAGCATCCTTCAGGCCATATGTAGGCATGTCAAAAAAAGAATAATTTTCAAAAGAAATTCCTGGCTGCTAATAAAAAGTTTACTATCTGATCCTTTGTATATCAATATGGTGACTCAAGGCTTGTTCTGGTGCAATATACAAATGAATTCAGTGTTTCTTTGTGCAACACCAACTTGGTTTACCATGGTAAGACATGACTTCCAGTGCTTGTGGCCAGGTGGAAAATATCCAGCAAAAAAGTCCAATGTCCAATGTGCCCTGTTTTCTCAGAAAGATAAGGACAATTAGGAAGGGAACTAATTCTTAATATGGGCTTCCTTCATATAAGTTGTTTCTGACTAAATTTGTATTTGGTAATCAAAGGTCACCCTATTCTAAAACTCCAGTGAGCTTTACACCCCAAAATGGCAGCATTTGGTGGAATGGAAATGACACACAATTCCTATAAAATTAACAGAGTTCATGAAGAAGATCTCGGGGCTCTTTGAAAAGCAGAATATTATCCCGAGATCTGGCCATGACTGATAGATATTTAAAATTTCAGTGAAGTTTTGTTAATTGGAGGAGCCTTCCTACTGTAATCTATTTCCATATAAGCCTGTCTACAGAGTAGTATGAATAAAAAGAAATAACTGAAATCTTCAAATCTTCAGGAAACAAAATCAAGAGTAGAAATTGCAGTTGCTGGGTGTTTTCTCTCTGCACCTCAATGTAGAAGAAAGAACAAAACCAGTCACTATCTCCCTGTGATTCCAGAGGCTGCAGCTATCATCCTATTCCATATCCCCTCCTCAGGGAAGTCCAGATGAAAAGACTGCACAGTGCTGAGATGCTTGAAAAATTATTTGGGTTGTGGCATGTAACAAACATCTATTCATTAAAGCCTTGCAATTGTGACCCAGCCCTTCATCTTGCACAAGATCTATAAAAAAGGCTGAGTGACTATAAATGTGTCCCTTGGAGCAAATTATGGAAGACATTATAGGATGACTGGTTTCTAGCCAGCTTTTCCAGCTTAATGAATTCCTTTCAAGGATGTGTGAAAGCTCCATTGAGACCAATGGTGAGTATCCTTGGACTCCTCCAGGAAGATTTTATAAGGGGTCTCAACTATTGTATTCTTATTTTTCTTCTATTTTCAGAGAGCAGTTAGAAAATTATTTGAAATGGTAATGCTACAATTCAAGCACTTTTCACTGTGAGGACTGACCTGACTGATCCATGAAGAGTCAGGAAAAGGCCCTTGGGCAGATCAGTTTTATCATGGTATCAATAACCATGAAAACGACTGGAATTTGTGTGCTGACCACTCTGGTGCTTTCCTGCACCTTCCATGCTAAAATCTCATCATTTAATTAATGTACAGATCTGGGTTTCCAGTGTGTTCCTACAGACACCAGCTATACATGGACCTAGAATGGGAATACTGAGAGTCAGGGAAGACTTTGCTCAGATCAAATATCTGTAGGTACCTTATATTTATGGTATCTCTTGCAGCAAAAGGGACTTTCATCCACACATTTATTATGTTATCAGCTGACTTCACATATTTTCTGTTTCTCTATTAACAGAGTGAGGAAGATAATGATCTGCAGTGTTTCTCTCTCTAGAGACTGGTTTGCTCTTTCAGACTCCCTGCCTTCAATCACTCCTGCCCAAGATGTTGGGATGAGTGGGGGAGGTGAGGGAGAGAAATTATGAGCTATATGGAGAGAACCTACAAAGGGCAGTCAATGGAAAAAAGAGGGATGTTTCATCTGGGAAGGAAAAGGCACAGAGCAATGGGGGGAAAGATGGTAAAGAAACAGAGCAGTGTATATATAATATGCAGGCAGAAAAGATGGGAGATGAATAAATGGAACAAAAAAAAAGGTATGTGAAGTTTTAGCTGAAAAGTTCATCATGAGTCCTTTACTTGTGTGACTTCCCATCCAGTTGTACTGGAATATCCTGATATTCAACTTTTTGCTCGGGTACAGAGCAAGTCACAAGGCACAGGGAGTGAACAAGTGCTACACACACCAGGCTCTGCTGGACCTCATCACACTGACCCCTGGAGCTGCTGCTGGCACCTCTTTGTAAAGGGCTACACAAATGAAAACTTTTTATCATCCAAAGACAGAAAGATCCAAAATAACTGTTGTCACATGTAGCAGGAATTACAGGCATACTGAAATACATGACATTGCAGACAGGTCCACAGGCTGATGTCAGGGCAGCTGTCACCTAGAGATCCTCCTGGCCTTGGATCAGTAAGGCCTAAAACATTATGTGTTTGTATAGAAAAGGCAAGAGCATCAGGAATCTGCTCCTGTCTTGATTAATGGGCAGAACCATCCTTCATCCAGTTGGGAAAGCTAAGCCATGGATTCTAAGCATTTCCCTATTTTATTGTTTTTCAAACTACAAACAGAGGCTAATTAATTCCCCATGTAATTCCATTGAAATCTAGTACATTAAATGAGGGACTGCATTTATTTAAGCCTGTACCAATATTTATGAGATGAATTCAGGCCCAGAATGTGTTGGCTGATGGCCCTTTATTGGGAGATGAACAGGACTGCTTTAATGGAAAGACTCCCCAGCCACTGGGACTGACAGCGGGGACTGGGGAGGAGGAAAGAGAAGAAAAAGGGCAGAACAGAGTGTCAAGACCACCATAATTAATGCTTAGTGAGGCAGAAGAGGAGAAAGACTCAGAGGACAGAAATCCAGCACTTTAATTCATATGTTGGGGAGTTTCAAAGTCAAATCAATGGCTCAAACACAGCTTTATCTACACAGGTGCCACAAGGAACTTACATACTTTCTGTTATTTAAAAAACAACAACCAGCATTCAGTTGTCCTGCCACAGCAACAGGAGTCCTGCCAGACTGCCATGGAAGCAGGGACAATACAGGTGGGAAAATCTTTTAAACCTTACTCATTTTAGATTTCAAAAATGCATCTGATATTGTTATGCCAGCAGCACAGGCCTGCACAGGTGAGAGTAAGAGACAGTTCATTTCAGTACAGGACGATGATTTGGGTGTGTTTGAAAGGAATTACAGATAACAGAGCTAGAAAGAAGCTGGAAAACATCAAAAAGAAAGTTCCTCTTCACAGAAACTAATATATGGAAGATGCAGACCCTTCTGATGTTTTGTATGGCCTTTTAAAAGTTATTCAGAAGTTCCTAAGGCTAAAGAACACACCTCTTGGAAGACAGATTTTTCACAGCCCTTGAAATTAGACATAAAAAAATGTAAGTCCATAGGCCTAAATAATGTGGTTTGTGATGCACAGAGATGTGTGTGCCCTCTGAAACACTCAGCAAAGGGATCAAGAGTCAATAATGGTTTCTTCAGCTTTTTACAGGGGAAGCAGTTTAGAAGCAAAGTGTCAGTCTCATGGAAATCACCACATGGAAATTACTGCTGAATTCAGGGACAAAATTATTAACAGGAGCAGTGTAGAATCAGTTGAACTTCTTTAGTTCTTTGAAAATGTTATCTTACTTTAGTTTGGCACCCTTTTATATTTGTGGAACATAAAACCTACCTTCTTATTTTGTACACTCAGGTAGTATTTGAGTCTCATGGACTTTCACCTTTTCTTTGCAATTAGGTTTTGTCAGTTTTTTGTAATTTTGTCACCTCCAGAATGGATTACACCATCATTTAGGGCAAGCACAGAGGGACCTTTGGCATCACCAGTCTGTGACTGCAGAGGAGTTTTGACCAATGTGCCCACACCACACTCAGACTCTGCCCATTGCTTTGGATACCCCCCCAGTTCTTGGTAAAATTCATACTTTTAGTGATATACTGGGAAGTCTTTGATAATTTGGAACTCCATTTAAATATGGTGTCTCCTTCAAATTTGTTGCTGTTGGGAGCTTGGTTTTTCCAAACCCAACAGCTGAGTATTTTTGGTTTGTACATCAAAATCTGCACTTGGCACATTCTGGGCACTGTAAGTCAAACCAGCTGTTTTCAATGTTACTGTATTTCCATATTTGCATTTGTTTGGTTCTTTGCCCCTTTGTTGCTGGATTGGCAGGGGTGGGGTATTCCTGTTTTTTTGACAGAGCTTTACAAAAGGCAGATCAACTTCCTAGACTAGAAGTCAGGTCATTCCTGGTTTTACAGGTTTTTATGCACAAACCTGCCAGTCTGTGGGGACTAAGGAGTGCTGCAAAACCTCTCCTCTGTGTCAGCACAAGGAGCAGTTTGAGCCCTTCAACATCAGGCAAATTGTTACCCACCAGGACAATCCCCTCCAGACCAGCCAGGCTGGGGCTGAGCCCTGAGATGCTGCATAACAAATTAAATAGGGAAATGTGCATGTCTGAAAAGGGAATTATCACTGTGGTATAATGACTGCTATGCCTCCCTGGAAAATGCAACATGGTGTGGGACTTTGTTCAAGCACTTTTTTTTTTTTTCCAAGCTGCTATTGCCAGCTCCAAATGTTCAAGAACTACAGTTTGACCCTCAAAATCACAAGCTTGTCTGTGAAACGATAAATGTGGAGCTCTTTTACTGTGCTTTCTGGTTTTTGAGCTGTTAGGGTGCACCTGGGTCACACTTGCAAGCTTTATACTCTAACCATTAGGACTAGAAACTTACTTTAAATTAAAGAAAGAGGAAAGCTGAGTTTCTAACCTCATTACACAACTGTAGTAGCTGGAGTGTAAGTGAAACATCAAACATCACAAGACTTGTGATAAAATCATGAGTGCTGACAACATCAATTTAGAGTAGGAGGTGGGATAGCAGGGGAAACTCAGGGCAAATGGATTTACTTTTTATCTTAATGTTTTTACAGGCTGTCTACTTTTATCTTTAATCAGAAGTTTTCAGTGGCAGTTCTTTCTTCGTGTATCTGTGCATGACATTAAAAGGTCACTTCTGCATTAATACCTGATGCCATTTGCTAACTGCATCTCTCTATCAGAGATTACATGAAAAGGCAGGTGTACTGATGGTACACCTAGTGCTAATATCACAGCAAAGAGGAATTATGGAAGTCCAGGTCATGAGTGCATGGGTAAAACAGCATTGAGAGGGATTCTAGTCCCCTGTGGGGGGAGTGTGTGAAGAATACAGGATGTTTCTCATGGCTCTGATATTTACTGCCTGAGCAGAGGATACTGTATGGAGAATTTGCCAGTAAAGCTCCACAATCTTTGTGGAATGGGTTGTTTTAAGGCACTGCATGCTGGATTTTTTATGCCTAAAAATTACTCAATGAAAAATAACATGTAAATTTACAAAGGTGGATATAGTTAAACCTTTCATTATAATAAATTGCCTGTAATTAAGCCAAGTAATTAACGGATCACTATGATTATAGATCAACAGACTGCCCAGATCAAGAATTCAGGTCAGTCTTCTGTGATGCCAAAGTGGCAGCAGTGACAAAGTGGTCAGCTGTCCCTCCACTATTAGAGGCAGTTTCCAAACTGTGCTTTTGTTGTCTGAAATGCTCCAGTTTGAGGGAATTATGCAGTCACCAGTCCTTCCAACCACATGCAAAGAGTTGTCAGAGGCAGGTTCCTTGGTCACCCACCTGCTGTCACTGACCTGAGAGTGCCAGGGCAGCAGAGTGGCCAGTTGGAAGGCAGCTCCAGCACAGGGAATACTCCTGCTCTACCATCATAATCCTGGGATTTAAAGTAGGGAGCTAAGCCTGGTCCAAATGGTCAGCTTGCTTCAGCTGCTTTGCACTGCCCCAGAGGTACAAGCAGAGTGCACAAGTGAATTTCATGGTGACAAGCCAGAGGTTTTTATATGACATAATGCTGATATTATATATCTTCCACTCATGAAAGCAGCTCCAGATGCATCTGGGTGGGACTGAGTTCTTTAGTTCATGGGTGATTATGTTGCTAATTGGAAGGAGAGACACAGCCCCTGTGTGTGAATCAGGAGGTGTTGAGGGTCTGTAGTGTGGCCCTTGTCACAGCAAAAGGGATCCAGCCCAGCACTATCCCAGCAGGTATATGACAAAATCAGAATATTCCACTTATTCCCCCAAAAAACATCACTAATTCAGAAAATTCAAGACAAGTACACACAATTTGAAAATCCTAATAACCTCAAGTTTGCTCTGATGTGATACATAACCACATGTAACTCACAAGCATGAGAGAATTTCATAGTTCATAGTCTGAATTTGGGAAAAAAACCCCAATTTTAAAAGAGAAATTACTTTTAAAAACATGTTTCAGTACATTTTTGTTCCACATATTGCTACAGACCTGTTCATTCCCATGCAGGTGATTTGGCATTTGGTCTGATTTTATAGATTTCATCTTTCTACAAAACTCAAGCACAGAGGTCAGAGAAGGAAATGCTTTGTCATCCCTGCCTGATTTGGTGGGGGAGCATTGAGGTTACCCTCCTGGATGTAGAATCTTACCACAGAGACAGAAAACAAGATTGGCTAACCACAATGACTTGACTCAAAGAATTAGCAGCTCTGACATAATGGAGGCATTCCTGAAAAATCTCAAGTCAGAGTTCTGCCCACTTTTGTGAATAAATAGCAATCAAAAAATCTAGGGCAATAAAACTCCATAGGCATCTCAGAATTTTATTTCCACCAACATCAATCTTCCTTCCCTTCAGACAAGCTAAATTATACCGGTAAATCAGAGACATTAAATCAGTCAAACCAGCTGAATGCAGAAGCTGAGGGAACAGACCAAATTTGAACTGTGTATTCTGAGAAAAAGAAAACTGGTCATAAAGTTAAATCTTAAATAAACATGAACCCTTAGAGGGGGTACACAGGGAAAAGGAAAGACTGCAGTCCAAAACTTCTGAGAGGCCTCTGAATAAATATACAGGGGAGTGGGAAATGGACTTGGGTTTCTCTGTGCTTCAGAGGCTGCAGCTTATGGAGTCAGAGCTGTAAAGGAGCTAAATCAGACTTACCAAGAGGACAGGAATAGAGCCACAGCCTGGCAGGGCTAACCACCAGGAGCATTCTCAGTCTGATGGATTCTGGAGCTGACACTGCTGGAATGATGCTGTTGGAGGCGCAGGATCCAGCGTGCTCCAATCATCTGCACAAAGTAGGCCACGGCAGCCCTGGCTCCTGGGGGACTCCTGGATGTCACTGCAGTGGCTGAGGACGTGACATCCCTGCCTTTCCATCCCTTCCTGCAGGGACATCCCTGCCTTTCCAGCTCAGGACCCTTCCTGCAGGGATGGAGATTCGGGCGTGCTGGCTGCCAAGTCACTGATGCAGCAATGAAACCTCCCTGTTGGTTTAAGCTGATTTGTGTGGAAGATACAGGGCCAGGAGCAGCTGAGCTCCAGGGCAGTGTGTGTTTGGTGCTGCTGATCAGACAAGAGGGAAAACTCAGTAATGGAACCTCCATTGGCTGAGGTACCCATGGAAATGCTGACCACGCTGCAGGGTCGTGCCTCAAACCCTGTGAGACTCCAGAGGTACAGGCACTCTTTTCAGCAAGGCCAAGGACGTGTCTTACATCACCCACATCTCTCCCACACAGCTCCCAAATCACACAGGACACAGGGTTTGAATGCTCCAATGCAACATTCTTCAAGCTTGCCACATCTGTAGGAACAGGATGGCTCACTGCTTTGTAGATGCCCTGGTACAACCTTTATTGAGAGCAAATGTTGGAGAAACTGTAATGAAAGAACACACATGCATATAGAGACAGCAGAAACCAGTAAAAAAATTCTGATTTTCTCCTTCTGTACTGCAGATCAGCTCCAGGAAGCATTTTGCTCTTCCAGCTGTGAGCTGTCTGTGGCTGGGATCTGCCATCCCCATACAACGATTTTGAGTGAGGTTTTGTCAAGGGGTGCCCAGAGATGGAAAACTGAACTTGCCTTAATGCAGAGCCCACAACAAATCTCCCTCTGCTCTATTCCTACTGAGCAAGGGACATCTGAACTTGTCTGCAGAAAGCAGCTGAAAAAAAAGGCAGAAAGGGGCTAAGAATGACTTGAGATTACTCATCACTTGGGATTCCTTTGATTTCCTCTCACAATATGAAACAGTAGAGGTGGAGCAGGTCTAGTAGATCAGTGAATGCATCTTACTTGAAGAACAGGATTAATATCTTCCCACAGCCATCCACAATGAAGAATTCTTCAGTTGCCAAAATAATTCTGTGCTGAAAAGAGGAATCCACAGGTGGGAAGCAGTTCTCAGTGAATTTGCTTTCTGGGTACTTAATAACTGCACATATTCAACAGCATCATTCTCTGAAACAAACAAGAGCATTTTTTTCTGTGGTGCCCTCCTGCCTGTTGGCCAAAGGGATCAGAATCCCCAGTACTGTTCCTGAAGGCTGGATCCACACTACCAACTGGTGGGTTGATCCTTGCCAAGACATTTTTAGAGGAATTATAAAAATCCCTCTTACAGAGGGGAATTATATGCAGTACTTAGGCAAAACAGGCATTCCATTTATAAATATAATTACTTCTGCTATTCTATCAAGAAAAAGAATGTAGTAGTGAGGGATACAACAGAGAAAATTATTTATGTGTTGACACTTGACAATATAAATAGAAAACAGATCTAGCTGGAACTAAGTGGGAAATGAAAAAAAACATGAGAAAATATGTAACTGAGATTACCAGTTGGGGGGAATAATTTATGACCACTCCTAGTGCATTCTTTCCAATGGAAGTACAGTCCCTCATTTTGCTTTATGTTTGGACTGTAATTATGTGTGCACTTAATTAGCAACAAATGCACGAGCTTACTTGGTGTTTTTTGGCAAATTATCTTCTTTTGACTGATGCCCTGAACACTACAAAGCAGGCACTGGTCTGCTGTGCAAAGGAGGGAACAGAAGATGGCTTGGACATAGTCCCTGTGCTTTAGTGAGCTGTAGCACAGGTTGGGGAAGAAAGGAGGGAGAGTGTCATTCACACTCACAAGCAGTGACTGGATGAAATATTATCACCTTAGGGATGATTCTGACCCCATCTCTTGCATTCATTCTCCTTTTACTCAGGCTGCTTCTCTGGGTATGTCCATTACTGCATGTCTTCTGCTTTAGATTTGGGAGGAGTATTTTTCTCCAGTATCTTCATTCTTTAATATTAGTGATTTATCACATATGGTGCACTATATTTTTACAAAGCTGTAAGATACCATGGTGATTAACACCATATGAGAACCTAAATAGAAGGGAACAGGATAACAGAAATGTCCTCCCAGCAGACACAGGGCTTTGGCTTGTTTTTAGAGACAGTATCTCAGCTGCATGATTTTACTCTGTACATAAGAATTCTAGAAGTTCCACAATAGAAAACTGTACTGTACTTGACAATGTTGTAAAGAGAACAAAAACCCTTTGATTTTCCTCTAGCTTATAACTAGGATTTTCAGATCAATTTGGAGAGATTGATTATTCTAACTCTTTTAATCATACAGATTTATTACTTTGATTTAAGAAGGCAGGAGAAAAAAATGTAAGAACCACAAGTATTACCCCTTGTGTTTATACATGTACATAGATATATTCTGGTAGGAATTTCTGGTAGGAAAATATCCCAGCTTCACACAGCCTTGCAAACTTGTCCTGTCAATATTGCAGTCCCCACACAAAATCTATGCCCTGAATTGACATGGTAATGAGAAACTAATCACATTTTACTTACCCACCCAAACACTGTGAAAGCCTGGAGACACCGAAGACTGCTTGAAATGAACACATCACTGCTGGGCACAGCACAGCCCTGCTTTCCAAACAGCTCTGTCCTCACCCACCTGGATTAGGGCTGCCACTGGGAGAGCCTTCCCCCTGCACTGCTGGATCCAAAACAAGGATTTTACTGAGCCAGCAAAAATGGAGAATTGTCTCTGGGCATGGGATAAACCAGAAAAACAGCCTGGGGGTGCTGGGAAGTGTCAGGGTGAAACCCCTGCAGTACAAACGAGCTGGACATGAACTTTGGCTCCTGCTGGGCTCCCATGGCAGACAGGCAAAAGTGTGGGGAAGCCAAAGAGGTGGCTGCAGGCTGGGCATCCCTGGGTACTGCTTGATCCTCCAGGGCCAGGGCTGGCTGATCCTCCAGGAGTGCCAGGAGGGCTGCAAGGAGCGTGGGGAGATGAGCATGAGCAGCTCCACATGCATCTTCCCCCCGAGCAGCACAGCACAGGTTAAATTAAAAAATGCACTGGGGAAAAGGTTGTTTCTGTAAAACTGGTCACTAGCAGCCAGGCCCCCAGGGATGCTCTCCTTGCCTAAGGATGAAATGGGATTATGATGATAATGTTTGCTGCACTGTAATTAAGGTGGTGTCAGGACTTTCATTAAAAAGTGTTTTTGTTGAGGGACTACAGCTTGGAGAAAATTTTTGCTTGAGGCTGAAATACAACATGGTTCTCAGCCAGAGAACACATGCACAACCTTTATTATATATGTAATTTAGATATTTAGTCTTGGCTGTGAAGACTCTGCTATTGTTTCCACAGGGGTATGTAGCTAATTGGTTAAAAAAATTAGTTATTAAAGAAGTGAAGGACTGAATTCTGTTCTGGAACCGATGTATGTGACACATCCCCATTAATTGTCTGCAATTAACTCCAAAAACCAAAGGCCAAATGCTGCCCTTCTTACTCAGACACACAATGTTATTGGAGTAAACAGCTGGAAACAGGATTGGGCACCTGTGTCCAAGTGTTTACCTCACTACAACCCAAGGCCTCTCCCACATTACAACAATTCTACTGAACGTGAGGCAGAGATTATTGCAAAACTGGCAATCTATGGCAAGCTTAGTTCCAGAAAAAGTATTTAAATTCCTATGATAATGGTATCATAGCACCAAGGATCTCTGATAAGGAACCACGACCCCTGTGCACAAGGTTCTGTGCAAAACACAGAATAAAAACCCAATATATGATTGCACACAGACAAATCTTTTCCCCCATTTCATGGCCAGGTTTGTATTATTTCTCTTAAGCAATCTGAGTGTAACATACCACTCCTGCAAACAGCAAACACTGCTCAGACATTTATTTAACTTTCTGCATGATAAAGTCCCAACTTCCCAGCAATCTATTGTCTTTCCCCAGGGGTGCACACAAAGGGGGCAGCTACTGCCCTGGGTTCTTGCTGCTGGCTCTGGGGTTTTTCCATCTATCTGCACTGTTTGGCACATACTTCTTTCAGGTACTAGTTTGATTTTCCTCAAACTAATAAAATTCTACCTTTTTGGATTAAAAGGCCCATGCAATTAATAGTATGCCACAAAATATTATTTTCTGCTGATTTTTCTGCTGCCCACCACCACACAGATAAATAATACTAAGGTTTATAAAATTACAGTTACATAAATGTGTAAACCAGACAGGAACTCAGAAAGAATGGAACAGAAGTTCCTAAGTAACTTGTAGATACTTTATGTGACTTCACAGGGATGCTAAAAATATGACATAACATAGCACAGTTCATTGTTTCTTCTAAGAAAAAATTATATAAATTGAGAGTTTAGGAAGAATTTAAGCATTTCTGCAAATGTTTAAAGACAGAACAAACTTTAATCAGGAGGTAGTTGTCTTCAGTGAACCTATTTATGCATCTAGTTACTTATCTGCCTAATTTAGCATCCCCAAGATCATGGCCTCAGTTTGGAATAGCTTAATGAATTTCAGTAGAGTGCCTCAGCTACCACTTATAAAAATAGGATGATTCAAATGCAAATAAGTGCAAACATGTGCAAAAATAACATTCCTAATAGACAAAGCTTTTCCATATAGGAAGGTATTATTAATACTACTACCAGAGGTAGGCAAACATGTGGACAAACTCACTCTGAGTACCTTTTTTTGATTTCACCTAAATGAATTAAAGAACTTAATCTAAAAAAGAAAAAGAAGAAGAAAAATCCAGAAGATGCCAGGATGAGTGAGTCTCCATGAGGGTTATACTACAACCACTGGTTTTAAATTCACACTCTGGCGTGCACAAAAAGAACATTTTTTTATGAAGATAAAAGCCTCCACGTGTAATAACTCGATATATAGACAAGCCCTGGGGGCTTGCATCTTGAGCACTTAACATTTTTGGCCTCATCTTAATGGATAAAAAAGGTGTGTTTCTCAGTTACATTAGCCCAGTCAAAGGAGCTTAATATGATGAAAGGGCCTTAGGGTTTGGTGAGGCTGAGGTGTAAAGGTGTGAGGCAGCACATCCATCACAGCGTGGGCACTGCTGCCTTCAGCACACACTGAACTGGTCAGGGGGAGATGGCAGGGATGGGAACTGGCAGGGATGGGGAGCTCACAGGGATGGGGAGCAGGCAGGGATGGGGAGCTCACAGGGATGGGAACTGGCAGGGATGGGAACTGGTAGGGATGGGAACTGGTAGGGATGGGACAAGGCAGGGATGGGAACTGACAGGGATGGGAAGTGGCAGGGATGGGGAACAGGCAGGGATGGGGAGCTGGCAGGGATGGGGAACAGGCAGGGATGGAGAGCAGGGAGGGATGGGGAACAGGCAGGGATGGGGAGCTGGCAGGTATGGGGAACAGGCAGGGATGGGGAACNAGGGGTGGGGAACAGGCAGGGATGGGGAGCTCACAGGGATGGGGAGCAGGCAGGGATGGGAACTGACAGGGATGGGGACAAGGCAGGGATGGGAAGCCTGGCCTGTGTCAGCCCCACGTTCCTACAAACTCTGGATCCGTTCATGTGGGGCACAGCTGTTGTCCAACAGAAGTCAGGATATTTCATGGAGAGGAGCAGGTCAGAAAGCATCAGCTAGAATTAAATGTTTTTTCCTCATGGGCTGTGAATGCCTCCAAAGAGAGCAGTTAGATGGATTCTAGGCAAACTGGACCTCCACTATATGCACTGCTCCAGAGCCCCTGGTAACTGGAATTCCCCAGCTGTCTGGGAATGCTGCTCAGGATAAGTGAGGCTTTCCCTCCACCATGGCAGCAGAAAGCATCTTCCCAAACTGCTGGGAAAGTCCCCACTGCTCAAGGAAGGGTGTGTGTGCCATACACACTACCCAGGCTGTGCTGCTGCCTGAAGTAAGGCAGATCCATGAGATGACAAGTAAGCAAAACTGATGAAAAGAAGAAACAAACATTTCAAGTTTAAAACTAGGCTTCCACAACACATTGGTTAGCATACGACAATTAGCATATGCTAACATTTTTTGTAGCCCAGCCAAGTTTAGCACAGATTAACTAGAAGTCACGTATTTGTATGATGTAATCCTGATTTTGTCACTTGATTTAGGCTTTGTTGAGAACTCTTTTAAATTATCTCGGTCTTGGTTTTTATTATTGAAAAAAATAAATCCAGTAATTTGGCTATTTCTGGACTAATTGGGTGAATATAAATGCAGATATAAAACAAGGATCACAGGCAGCTGATGTGGTTTCTGCACTCGGTTGCCCCTGCACCTTCATCCTGAAGTTTGCTACAAAGAGAACCATATGGGATGTGCAGCAGCACCAAACTGTCTGCAGTTTTCAGAGCAGCACACAGAAGTAAGCAGATGTTGAACACAGTCAATTTTCAATTTAGCACAGGGTAAGACAAAGTGGTTCAATATACTGAACATTTGAAATGTTAGCATGCTGCTGATGTAGCTTAAATGCAGCCTTTGTGATAACTTGAACTTTTCTGCAATGACAACACAAGTGCGAAGAAAACAAAAATTAAACTTTTATTTGGTTCATGTAGAGTGATGGATGATCATTAAACTGGCAGAGCTCTGAATTAATGTCATAAAACAAAAAGTATCTGGATCCCATTCGTGATAGAATCCAGAATAATTTTCTTATTATTTATGTTCCATACACCACTTTAGTTGTATAAAGACAAAATTATATTTACATTCCAGTTGTCATTTTCCTTTAATTGTAACAGAATAATTTTCCTTAACTAGCTGATTTAAGACAACATCCTGTCTTCAACTTCTTCTGTTATGAAAGTATTTGTTATTAAGCACATTGGGACAATTTAGGATGTTTTGAAGTTAAAACCACTAGCATGCCTTGTTTAATCAGAACTGCAAGGATCTCACATTTCAGAAACAATTCCAAAACTACAGAAATGTTTATTTCAAGGAAGGCTAGAATGTAAAATTCTAGTTGGAAGTTTCAACACTGCCTGCCCTTGAAAGTTTTTAAAAAAAGCAGGTGTGTCAGCTCACCTGAGTTAGTTTACAATGAACTAAAGGATCTCTTAACATTCAGTAAAGCAGACAACCTGTTCATTCAATATTACATATTTGCTGCAAAAACGTGTGTTTTCCAGACAGCGATAATTTATAATAGGTGGTTAGTGTGGCCAAGGTATAAACGTAAAAATTTTCCTGACAGAACTGTTCAAATATCCTGAATCAACAAGGCACTCCCACACTGGATTTATGTGTGGTGACACGTCTGCCAGCTCGTCCCTCTGCCTTCTCTGAGTGACAGATAACGCCAGCAAATAGAGTTTCCTACAATTCCATCTCTGCTTCAGGTTCCTGCTCACGAGTCTCTCTCAGTCCTGCACAGTTCTTCACACCTTTGATTGCCACAGCAGTGGCTGTAGCCATGCACAGCACAGACCTGCCCAGCTGTGTTTGGACACGTAAGGAGATAAGGCACAGAACTCAAAGGCTAAGTCCCTAATTTGTTCCTGTGCTAGACCACGCTACACCAACGTTGCCTCCCATTTTATATCATGGTAGATACATATACTCATAATTAATGTATTAACAAAAACAAAAAGAGAAAAAAAAAATTTGAATTACACATTTTTGTATAAGACCCACACCCCACTACTCAACCACTTGCAGGTGATCTAAAGCTATTAAAAAATGCTTCCACGGGGGCACTTGGATGAACAACACCAGGACAAGTTAACCCAGGGATTTCTGGGTTCTGCTGTGGGATGTGGCAGCTATTCCCCACACAGCAAGCAGTTGATGTGATCCCACGGTGTGCTCACGTGCCACAGCTCCAATCAATTTGCACACGCAGAGTGGCTCTGACACATCCGAGGCTCACCCGGCGCATGTGCGCTGCTTCCGCTCACGCACAGCCAGCGTTTCAGGAGATGGACATTTTTTTTAGTAGACCAGATGGCAACCTGGCAACTCCAGCAAATGCCACACCAGCGATCCCACTGTGCAGAGGCGGTGGCCTTTTCCTTCCCTCTCCCTGCCCTCTCTCTCTCTACTCCACCCAAGCCTAGGCCTGTATAGCTTTAAATGTTTTCAGTTAAATTACGCTAACTTGCCCGAGTTTACAAAATTCAAAGGCACTTTCTTCTGTCAGACAACATGTAAACACATTAAGATCCCGTATCTGAAACTGTATGAGCAGTATACCCATGCTGTCATTTGCAGACTTCATAACACAAACATTTAACTCAGGATGTATTTATTTGGCATAAATGAGTACATTTTCAGTGATAGGGCCAAGAAAGCCATACCAACAATCCAGCTGTTCTCCTTGCATGGCTGAACAATAGGGATGGCTCCATATAATTTTATACGTATGTGGCTCAAAACAAATTTGTTACTTTCAAAATTGTCACATATATTTCATACATAACATGAAAATGTCACAAAGGTCTATTTAATTACTCACAAACCTAGAAAGGAATCAACAAAGGTTTTATATTACAAAATGGTTCTGAAGAAAACAGGCCAGCAAAAGTCGTATTTGCCACTGGATACCATTTAATTTTGTATTCTGACGCTGACAAGTGAAAAATTGGGGAAGGAAAAGCAGCGTAAAGGTCTGGACTGCTTTGTGTTTATTTTTATTTAAAAAAAAAAAGCGACTAACATCAGCCTCTCCTTCCCTCTTTGTACCTGTGTGATACCCCAGGCTATTTTATCAACGAGGATTCAAACAGAAACCTAAAAGCCACTGGAAACACGCTCCGTGCGGGGCTCCCGGGATGTGTTTACTCGCACCCTTGGGGCTATCGCTCCCCACCACGTCTGCAAGTCCGGCGAAGTTCCCGAACCCGCCCGCCAAGCACGAGTCACCGCGCTGCTCCTCGGTCCGTGCGCGCCGTTTCGTGATTCAGCATCCGCGCCCCGAACGCGCTCCCTCCGCACCCGCCGCTCCGGCCCCGGGAGGGAGGGAAGGAAGGAAGGAA
>WBNO01005902.1:403028-446286 GCA_013400575.1 Peucedramus taeniatus | reverse complement strand
GAAAGAAAGAAAGAAAGACATTTTCCAGCCCTTTTTTTTTGTGAGTGCTTGTTTTCTTTCTCGTGGGAGGTGGCTGCAGTGGGCTCACCCCTCCATGGTCTGGGGGTAGAAGGGGGTGCTGAGAGCCAGGAGGGGGCTGAATGAAGCCACCCTGCACCTTCACCCCCCCGGCAGCGGCATCCTGGGGATTCGGGAGAAGGGGCAGAGATGCCTTTGAGTGCCGGCTCTTCCCCTGAGAGGCCGTGCAGATAGGGGGGTGGGACAGACTGTGTGAGTGTGAGTGTGAGTGTGAGTGTGAGTGTGTGTGAGTGACTGACAGTGTGAGTGTGAGTGTGTGTGAGTGACTGACAGTGTGAGTGTGAGTGTGTGTGAGTGACTGACAGTGTGAGTGTGAGTGTGTGTGAGTGACTGACAGTGTGAGTGTGAGTGTGTGTGAGTGACTGACAGTGTGAGTGTGAGTGTGTGTGAGTGACTGACAGTGTGAGTGTGAGTGTGTGTGAGTGACTGACAGTGTGAGTGTGAGTGTGTGTGAGTGACTGACAGTGTGAGTGTGAGTGTGTGTGAGTGACTGACAGTGTGAGTGTGAGTGTGTGTGAGTGACTGACAGTGTGAGTGTGAGTGTGTGTGAGTGACTGACAGTGTGAGTGTGAGTGTGTGTGAGTGACTGACAGTGTGAGTGTGAGTGTGTGTGAGTGACTGACAGTGTGAGTGTGAGTGTGTGTGAGTGACTGACAGTGTGAGTGTGAGTGTGTGTGAGTGACTGACAGTGTGAGTGTGAGTGTGTGTGAGTGACTGACAGTGTGAGTGTGAGTGTGTGTGAGTGACTGACAGTGTGAGTGTGAGTGTGTGTGAGTGACTGACAGTGTGAGTGTGAGTGTGTGTGAGTGACTGACAGTGTGAGTGTGAGTGTGTGTGAGTGACTGACAGTGTGAGTGTGAGTGTGTGTGAGTGACTGACAGTGTGAGTGTGAGTGTGTGTGAGTGACTGACAGTGTGAGTGTGAGTGTGTGTGAGTGACTGACAGTGTGAGTGTGAGTGTGTGTGAGTGACTGACAGTGTGAGTGTGAGTGTGTGTGAGTGACTGACAGTGTGAGTGTGAGTGTGTGTGAGTGACTGACAGTGTGAGTGTGAGTGTGTGTGAGTGACTGACAGTGTGAGTGTGAGTGTGTGTGAGTGACTGACAGTGTGAGTGTGAGTGTGTGTGAGTGACTGACAGTGTGAGTGTGAGTGTGTGTGAGTGACTGACAGTGTGAGTGTGAGTGTGTGTGAGTGACTGACAGTGTGAGTGTGAGTGTGTGTGAGTGACTGACAGTGTGAGTGTGAGTGTGTGTGAGTGACTGACAGTGTGAGTGTGAGTGTGTGTGAGTGACTGACAGTGTGAGTGTGAGTGTGTGTGAGTGACTGACAGTGTGAGTGTGAGTGTGTGTGAGTGACTGACAGTGTGAGTGTGAGTGTGTGTGAGTGACTGACAGTGTGAGTGTGAGTGTGTGTGAGTGACTGACAGTGTGAGTGTGAGTGTGTGTGAGTGACTGACAGTGTGAGTGTGAGTGTGTGTGAGTGACTGACAGTGTGAGTGTGAGTGTGTGTGAGTGACTGACAGTGTGAGTGTGAGTGTGTGTGAGTGACTGACAGTGTGAGTGTGAGTGTGTGTGAGTGACTGACAGTGTGAGTGTGAGTGTGTGTGAGTGACTGACAGTGTGAGTGTGAGTGTGTGTGAGTGACTGACAGTGTGAGTGTGAGTGTGTGTGAGTGTGAGTGACTGTGAGTGTGAGTGACTGTGTGAGTGTGAGTGTGAGTGTGAGTGACTGTGTGTGTCCCGCGCCTTGGCTCTTCCTTTGAGCTTGGCCCCTGGTCATTTCTGCCGGGAGGGAGCTGAGGCTGGAGCTCTGCTGTGGGTGGCCCAGAGTTTGTTACCCGAGGACAGCCGGCTCACCGCTGAGCTCCTGCCTCCCCCGCGGTTGTTTCTCTGCTTGTGCCTGCTTGCATTTTTGCCCTGTGTCTTGCTGGATTGCCTTGACCCAAGCTGAGGCGAGCTGCTCCCCAGGGAAGGGGGTCAGGCTGGCACCAGGGTGCTGGTGGGGGTATCTCCCACCCACCCGACAGGCGCACGTAAATGTTTAGTCTGAGTAGAGCCAGCACCCATAGGGATTTGGAGTTGAAAATAAAGGACTTAAAGGCAGAAAGCTGTGCCGTGGAGGGAGAACACATCAGAGGGAGGCAGTCAAAAACCCCTAGAGCAAAGGCAACCTGATGCTTTGCCCCAGGGTCCGGCAAAGTCATGAGCAGCTCCCCCAACCCTACTTGCTGTAGGTTCTAATGGGAAGCTTCCCTGGGGACTCCATTAGCACTTATCATTCCTTCTGTCATTTTTCTCAGCAAAAATAAGGTAGAATTACAAGAACAAGAGAGTTTTTTGGGGCGAGACACAATCTGTGCTGATGCCGAGCAGCCTCCAAAGCCAGGAGAGAAGGGAGGGCAAAATTCCTCCCTGACCCCGCAGGCAACCAGCTTATGCCTTGGAGCAGAAGATTTGATTGCCTTTTACCATTAGCTCTGCTTGCGTTGGTACAAAGAGTTATAAAAATGATCCCCCCCACCCCCAAGCTCCCAAAGCACAAAGACAGAGGAGCGGCAGCGCTCAGCCCTCCCGACAGCCCTGACCTGCTGCGGGGGGAGGACGGGGATGGGGATGGGGAAGGGGAGGGGGGTGGAAACACAGTGAAACAGAAAAAGATTGACCCAATATCACCCAAGCTGGAGAGACGTCGTTATTCCATTTAAGCCCGCTGAACAGTGCCGCAGCAGGGAATCTGTCTGTCTTGGTTAAAGGTCTCGCTGCCAGCCCAGCCTTGGAAGTGCCAACACTAATCTGCAAATTGTTGCAAACCCCAAAGAGCCGCCGAGCTGGGAACCTTCCTGCAGCCCAGACCCCTATGGACCGGGATGCCCTTCCCCATTAATGTCCCGCTGCCGCCAGGCGGGCTCGGCCAGCGCCGCTCCCTCCGGACGGGCCGCAGTGAAAAACCCGAGCGCTGCGGTCCCGGCTCCTGCTGGCAGCCCCGCTGCAGCGGGAATGGGATCTTTGCCACTGACAGAGGTTAGATTCTGCCCGGGGAAACTCTTGCATGCTCTGGAATGAATCCGTGCACGTCTTTCTGATTAGTGTCTTCCGGCAGGTCCCCCAATAGACGATGATTCCTTTGTCCTCTTCTGACCTCGCGGATCGCATTCAGAGCCTGTAGCTTTTGCTGAAATGCCGGGTTTTTTGGCCTGAAAAATCTCTGGTGCAACCTCTGGTGTTGGCCAGGAAGAGGGTAGTCACATGTGCTCTTAGACTAACAAACAGCACTGTTCTTCTAAGACCATGGGTAGCAATAATTCAGGGTCAGTGAAAAGGGCATATCTAATAAGAGGACCTGGTCTAGAGGATAAAAAAAAAAAAAAAAAGAAAAAAAAAGGGAAAAAAAAAAGCAGCTAAAAAACCTTGGCTAGCGTGATAGAAGAGGATGGATGTGGAAGCCTGGCTGTGGAGCTGGAGACAAGAGGCATCAGGGAAAATAAAATGATACATGAGGAGGGATTGGGGATTGGGAAAGCCTGGGTTTAGCCATGTAAATCATGGCACCTACGAGATCTCAGACAAAATCTCAGGCTGGCTGATTGCTGCACGTCTAAGGACACCAGAAAACTTGTTAGGAGGATTCCCACAGAGTCTATACATAGTGCTGATTTTTGTTCAAGACAAACAGGTAACCCAAGGGTGGTATCTGAGTCCAAATAAAAGGCTGGAGCTGACAGAGGTGGTAAACAGTTATTCTTAGTAACCATATTTATTATTAAAAATATCAGTTGGAACGAGAAATGTGAACAGCAAACTTAGAGAAGCATGAATTCCTTTGGCAGGAGCTTTAGAAGCAGCCAGGGTTTTAGTCAGGTTTTTTGAGGTCTGTAATAAGGTGCCAAAAAAAGCACAAACATTCTTTAGAACATTAAAAAAACCAAAACCTAACAAAACCTCCAGTCAATCACAAAAGGGGAAAAAACAATGTTACCATAAAAAAAAAAGCACTAAGAAAAAAAAGAAGGCTCCTAGAGCACTATCCTTAAGTCATGTAAAAATCAAAAAACCACTATGCAAAAAATAACCTGTCTGCACAGAAACTTGCTTATGCATATGACTGTAGCGTGTGCCTTTGCTTGCAGTAAACATGCCCTTTGCCTTCTGCTGATGACATGACACTGGCATGTCACAGCTGATTTATAAACACAATTGGATTTTCAATCTTCAGGTCTAAATTCACTGCAGCAGACCCCAGCAGGCAATGTATCTCTGTTTATCTATAAATAGCAGTTACAGTGCTTTCTTGGATGGAGGTGGGTACAGTAGGATGTTGTTTATTTTTACTTGCAGTAAGAGGAAGCAGTGTTTGGTATCAGTCGTCATCAAGTGGCTGCAGGGCTCTTTCGAGGGCACTGAACTGCAGAATCAAAATTGCAAGCAATGCTCAGCAGTGAATCCTTCAGGTTTTGCAAGGACTCACCATGAAGCTCAGCAAGGCCGAGGAAGAGGAGGACTGAGAAAGGCTTAGAAAATACTGCAGGTATTCCCAAGCCATGGGCAAGCTGGAGTTGCCTTGTCCAGGCTCTGAGGCTCCTCAGCAGCAGCAATTCATACGGGGCAGGTTGGGTGAGGGTCTTGGACTCAGTTCCTGCAGTTCCCTGCCAGGCTGGACACTGTAGGTGTGCACAGGGAATTGGGGCTAATTTGGTGCCTGCAGCCCTCAGCTCAGGATCACGGCGGCCGCAGGACACTGCGAGTGGAGCACTGCAGGAACTTGCTGAACTGCTGAATTGCTTATCCCGAGGTGCTCCCTCTGCGAGGAAGGGCTGGCCCTCAGCAAGCTTTCAAGGACCAGAAGCAGAGGCCTAGGCATGTAGGCTGAGGGTGGAGAGGTAAATCTACCTCTGGGCTCTCAGCCTCTCTGCTGCAAGCCAGGAGATGAAAAGCCTTAGGACTCTCCCTCTCCTACCCTATAAAGTTACTTCCCTTGGAAGCCACCAGGCCTCCAGCTCCAGGCTTGAGCTTGAGATCCAGATATCCTGGCATGGGCCCTTAGAATCCTGAATAACCTGACCTTGGTTTAGGCAACCTTGGACACCGGGTTCTGGTGATTCTTCCTGGCCTCAGTGGCATTTCCCTTCCCAGGAGGGAACCAGTTCACCTCACAGCCTGCAAGCCCTGAAATTTCCGTCCTACACAGAAAGCTGGGAGCTGCTCAGGAAAATCCTTGCTAGAGTTCCTGCAGCTAAAGGTAATGCAGCATCAGGTTCAGTGAGATCCTTGCTCTGCAAAGGTGTCCATAAGAGTCAAGAAGAGACAACCTTTTGCTGTAGGCAATGCTTGACAGGAACAGAAAGGGTAAAAATGGCAAGGACTTAAAGGTGCTTGAAAAAGGCAGAGCACAAGGAGAAACAAAGCTGGGGAATAGCCCTTCATGGTCCCCGAGCTATTTAAAAGAGGCTTAAAGGGATTTGGTCAAAAAATGACAAGAGATTAGAAATAAAATCAAATAGCATCTGTTATGTACAGCCCAGTGTGGCTGGGTGAGTGTGAGCATCAGAGATGATCGATATCCAGATTGGTTTCATTCTGGTAGAGGAAGAAGACGAGTAAAGGAGGAAGGAGGGAGGGGAAGAATCTGGTTGCCCATAGAGGGGCTGATGCTGCCTCCAGGCCATGGGTGGGTGCATGGCCACAGGGTCCAGTACCAGAGCAGCACCTTGGCTTAGGCAGAGCAANTAGAGGGGCTGATGCTGCCTCCAGGCTATGGGTGGGTGCATGGCCACTGGGTCCAGTACCTTGGCTTAGGCAGAGCAGCCCAGGCAGTTCCCCTGGCAGTGATAATGAACACAAGCCCTACGGGCTCCAGCCACCAAAACAATGGCATGAAAGGCAGCTCATCTCGACTTTCCTCTTCTGCCTTCGAGGAAGAGGCTTCCCCAACTCTGTGACACAACACCAGCCTACAGGGGGAGGACACCAAACCACTGTTTAGATAAGGAAAGCCTTTATCAAGCAGAAAGGAATTTTTAAGAAGAGCTTCCGCTGGTGGCTCTGTGTTAACAAGATTTTCCCATGGCGGTGACGTTTTATATCTAAATGGTTTCTAACATGATAACATTCCCAGAAAACATATTTGGGAAGAGCCATAGATCCTCAAAATCTTGCCAGATGGAAAATAACAGCAATAACTGCCTTGGTCTTAGACAAACTTCAAAGCCTTGGTGTCCTCTTGTCTGTCTCACGCAAAATTGGGAATGTGCAGGCAGGAGGGTGTGAAAGCACAGCATGGGTCTGGTCAGTACAACCACAGAGCTTAGCACCTCCCCAAGGAATTTCATGTATGGCACAGCATGGCTTGCCAGAGAGATGCTGGGACTGTTCCTCGCTCTTGCTCTGTTTTAATAAGTGGTCCTGGGCACATGGCTGGTGTCCCATGCCTTGGATGAGCCTTTTGGATCATCCAATGGATACAGGTTTCAAGGTCTGGTCTCAAGTGTCTCCTGAGATGGACTCAGCATTGATAGATTTTCCTGGATAATTTCCATGTGGTTTTAGGTCTCCTGCTCAGAGAAACTGTGCATGCCCCATCCCTGGAAGTGTTCAAGGCCAGGTTGGATGGGGCCCCAAGCAACCTGATCCAGGGGGCTTGGAATTATGTGATATTTTTGGTCCCTTACAACCCAAACCATTCTATGACTCTTTAGACAACATCCATAGTACATAACCATAACCCACTTAGTGTACTGATCCTGTTAGACTTTTTCCTGCTGCCTCTGGAAAAGCAGACCTTTGTTGCTTCAAGGTTTGGTCATCAAATTTACAACTTTTAGAGGAACTCTACTGGTTCAGTGAGGTGATGGGGGAGCTCAGGATGCCCAAGACCCTCACCCCAAGACCCTCACCTCAGCACCTAGGAATGGTCCTGGTCATGCTGGGGATTTGCCAGGAGAACCAGGCAGCTTCTGCAGGCTTGCAAGTGAGTGAGATGCCATCCAAGAGTGGAGCAGGCCAGCCCACAGACTGAATGCAGGCAGAGAAAAGCTCAGCAGGCAAACAGCACACAAACAGCACGAGCAGCAAACAAACAAACAAATCCAGCAAAGGCTGCATGAGCCAGCCAGAAATCACCACCCCGTGGGAAGGGTGCTCGGGCCAGTGGTTGGAAGATGTGGGAGGAGCCCATCTGCCTTCCCTGTGGGGAATAGTGACTGTGGACAGAAATGGGGTGCAGATGGACACATGGACAACCATGTGTGGATGCTCCTAGCTGGGTGTGTGAGACAGCTTGGGCATGCAAACATTTTGTGCAGGATATGGACATCCAGAGCAGTGCACCCTTGGCACGAGCCTCCCCTACGCCTGCTGCACCTGGCCACACTTCCCAGCAAGGGAGCAAATAATTTGGCCATTGGGCTGAAGAGTGAAGAGGATGAAACCACAGCAGAGCAGCTGAGCTCATGGAGCCAAAGCTCCATGTGTGACCCATTGGAGTGAGGTTGAGCTCAATCCCATCATAGGATCAGAGGAGGAAGCTGTTATCATTATCCAGATCCCAAGGTGTCCCCCAGGTGGAGCTTCCCAGGTTGGCTGTGCCCTTGGTGCTGCTCATCCCAGGAGGTTTCTGGGTGATGGGCACATGGTGATGGTGGGACGTGCTGCTTGATCACGTTGCTGGAGTGGGAAGCCTGAGAGAGGAGGTCTGTGAGATCACAAAAACCTTTTCAACGCTGGGAAGAGGGGAATTTTCAAAAGCACCCCGAGCGGAGGGAACGTGTGCTGTTTGGGTGTAGGACTGGATCTCCAGCACGTTCACCTCTGGCGTTTGTTTTGGGCCCAGCTCTTCTCCCTGGGGCCTTGGGGCAAGCAGGAGTGCCATAACAGAGAGCCATGAAGAGAGTGGAGCCAGCCAGAGGCAAGGATTTTGTTAGCGTTTGGAGGAGAAAACGGGGAATTTCCACATATGGAAAAATGTTCCTTTAAACTGTGATTATGTAAAAATACAAAGCCACAACTGATAATATCTCTCACTCTGGGGAATGATGGAGAGTGTTTGTTTCTTTAATTGCATTTAATACTCATGAAAGTTACCAGCTTGCCACCACTGCAAGCGAAGCTCGTTTGTTGGATTGCAGCACACACAACACCAGCTTCCTTTCCACACTCCTTCAGCAGTGCATTTTGCCCTTGTTATTAAAAGACAGCTCCTAATTTAATATCTGTGCATATTTGATTGCTGGTGCTTTGCCTGAAAATTGCCTGTAGAGGTGCAAACTAAAATTAGGTGTATGATGAGTTTCTAAATGAGGAGCTTTAGTAGTCAAAGGTGGATTGACTCCTGTTAGGCAGGAGCAGAGCCATGAGCCAGGCTCCTACTCCTGCCCCAGGTGAGCATCCTGTGTCTTGGCTGTAGATGTTCTTTTTACCCCTCTGTAACTGTTGTTCCTCTGTTCTTTTTATCCCTTTTTAGTCCTCATTCTCTGGAATTTCACCCATTTTTGGGTCTCAAATGTAATAATTTAACCAGTGACTGGGTGGAAAAGTATTTCCATTGGTTTTGGATGTGCTGCCTTGGGATTTTCCTTTGATTCCCATTCAGAAGCTCCCTTCCCTTGGTATGCTTTCATCCCATGCTCTCCTGTATTCCTCCTCTCTAAGGTGAACGGATTGGGCTGGGGATAAAGGGATGCAGAGGAAATTCACAGTGCGGGCAGGAGCCTGTGGGAGCTGATGTGCTCCTGTTGCTGCTTTAATTCATCATCAGTGGAGCATGTAAAACCAGGACAGTGGCTGGAGCTGTAGAGCATGAATCACCCTTTGAGAGAAACGTGCCCCTGCGTGCTCCGACAAGCCCTCCCTTTCAAAGTGCCATTGTCAAACCCGGCTTGCTAAGAGCCCGCATCCAAAAACCTCTCACTGCAAAGGTAAATTGTACACTGATCCCTGCCTGCAGTTTGGTGCTGTGCCAAAGAGGTGCTGAAACCTCCCAGTGAGTCATATAAATCACAGCCCAAAGCCCCGAGGGGGCTGGATTAATACGGGATCAATGTGAACGTGCCACGGAGTTATTTGATCGCTACAATGCTGGTATTGACTGTTATACACCTGTTGTATCATTAGGGATTACATCTGTTGTAAACATGCTGTTTGATGTTGCAGGCTGTGCTAACCACATGCACTGTAATCATGGCTTGTAGCTGCTGTGGTGGCCTCAACATGCCCAAGTTATGCTAATTTTCTTGTTGTGTGGGGTGGCCCGACAAAAGAGGTTTGTTCAGGGTGAGCCTGTGCAGAGGGAGATTGAGCACAGGATGCTGGGGGAGACAGAGAGGGGATGGGATAACAGTCTGCATGGCAATGGAAATGAATGGGGAGGAAGGTGAGAACAAAAATAATACCAGATTACAGCAGACACCAGCTGAAGGAGGGAGTGTCCCAGTTCTGGCTCAAATTTATTATCAGAATAAGGTCTGAAAAGATGAAGAAGTCAAATAAGGATGGGCAAGAGTGGCTGGGCAGGCATGAGGCAGGGTTTAGCTGCTGGAGGGGCTGCTGGTGATGGGGAGAACTGAAGTGAGGTTGCTCAGCTGGGGTTTCACACCAACAGTGGGATGGTGATGCAGACTTGTGGATGGGCCCCTGCTACCACCAGCAGCAGCAGCAGGCTCAGCAATCCCTCATTCAGCAGTGTGTGCCTGCATTTGGGAGCAACTGATCCTTAATGGAGCAATTTGGGTTCACACCAGTGGCTCCCAAGACAGTTTCAAGCCCTTCCTTGCTGGGTGTATTTCTTGATCTCTGTTTGGCAACTTAAGCCTGAGAGATGAGTCACTTAATGCTGACAACTTCCTTAATCCTCATTTTTCCTGTCTCAGGCACCAGGTTTCTCCCCCTTATTTCCACTTCCTACCCCAGAGGGGAGCCAGGCTTTCTCCAGAAGCTGTCTCCAGAACATCCTTTACTGGACATGCTGATGGCAAGATTGGAAACCAGCCTCTCCCCCCAGTGCTGCTCTTCCAGCTGAGCATCCAACACAGATATGGACCTAATCCCCTGCATTTTTGTTAGCCATGTCGTGACTCTGGTGTAATCTGCCCATGCTTCCAGATGGTGGAGCAGAGCAGGACACCCTTCCACCTCCTATATCCACGCCAGGGCAAAGGCCAAGGGTGTGTGATGATTCTGTTCCAACACAGGGACACACCCTCCTGGTCCCCTGGGAGCTTGGTGCTGTTGTAGTAACAGAGCTCAGCCAGAGGAAAAGGGGATGAAACATTTAGGATTAGAAGGGACATCTTAAAAAAATCAAACAAAAATCCTGAAAAGTATCTCTGTGAAGTTCTATACTTCAACATCTTCTATAGGCTGAAGATCAAGCCAGTATCTTTGATGTCTTAAATTCAACCATTTCTCTCCCTTTCCATCTTACCTGTCTTTTTTTTTTCTCTTTCCCCCAGCAACATCCTGGGGATAAGCCAACAAGAGCTGGAAAGCTCATACAAACTTGGGGAAGAAGACAATGCAGGAGCCATTCCCAAATATTTCAAAACTTCTGTGTTACAGTTTTTGACCAGTCCCAGAGCTTTATTTACCTGAAACAGAAGACGAAAGATGATGCCAAGAGTTTTGAGACTGGAGGGATAAAAAGTGAATATTATTTTCAGTCCCTTTCTGGAGGCACCCAGAGAAGGGTCGAGCTGTCTGCCTGAGACACGTGGTCACTCCAAAGCTGTGCTGGAAACAGAGTCTCTGAGACTCTCAGCTTGACTGTCCTCCACACTGAGCCTGCCCCAGGCTGGTGCTGACATTCAGAGGTGGCCTCTGGGTCCCAGTCTCCTTCCTTGTGACCAGAAGTCAGTTCAGTGATGTAACTTTTGGCTAAAAAGAGACAGAACAAGAGTGATATTTTGGAAGAAGCAGGTGAAGAGAGAAAGGACCCTTGAACAGGCTCTGACCAGGGCAAAGGTCCTGGGCTGGCAGCAGCCTTGGACTCATGACCAGCCTGGACAACATTATTTCAAATATAATATTCTGGGTGGGACAAAAGATGGATGAAGTGGCTGGAAGTCTTTCTCTTTACCCAACCTCTACAGGTGACTCAACAGTAGAGCAAATAGGGCTCTGGTTGGGTAGGAAATGCTGAGAAACCCCACCAGCTCTGAACAGAGCTCCTCAGCTCTCTTCTCACCCAGGTAAGCACGAGCCAGGGTGGGGATGGCTGTGGCAGCTGTGGTGTGCACATCTGGAGCAGGGGGGACTGTGTCTCGCTGGATTTCCTGCCACATTTCCATTCATCTCTTCCCACAATCTTTTCCAAGGTGCCAAGAGTGCATGTACAACTCTGGGTCATCTTTTCTGATCTTTACCTGAGGGTTTGCAATTTAAAAAAATGCCCTACAAACCATTGTGAGGCCCTGGAAGTGCTATTAGAGTCCTTTAACCTGTGACAACAATTTCCACTGAACTTTTTTTTCCCTAGAACAACAGACAAAGTTTGGCTTTCACTCAACACCAACCCCGTGGGTGCAGCATGCAGCAGTGAATTTCCCAAGGACAACCTGGGACGCTGTACAAATCCAGAGGCCCTTTCTGCTGGTCCAAACAGTGCAGAAATACTCTGAGATGCCTTCCCAAGATGCCCCAGACTCTTCCTCATGCCAGGACCTGGCACATGGGCACAAGTCTTGCAAGCCTGGCTGCTCCTGGGTCGTGATGTGACTTTTCAGAGCAGATATGCAGCTTAACTGCTTCATGCCAGGAAGGGCACAAATGGGCTTTTGCTTTCTGGGAGTGTTGACTCACACTTTGAGGCAGCAGCATCGTTCTTCCACACTGATACCTCAAAGCTCCCCAACCACTCTGGTATCCCAGCAGCCTTTCCTCATCCATCCCCTTATTTCCTCCCTTCAGGCACCTGGGCTCTCCAAGTGATGCAAATATGACCATGGCCCAAAAAACCAAATTCCCCTTTGCCCTGTCCTCCCTCTCCTGTGTCTCACCCCCCTCCCCCCACCTGGGGATGAATGAGATGCTCGTTGTGGCTGCAATATATCATTCTTACTATTTGTTATGAGGTTTTAATGAGTGCGGAAGATTAGGATGTTTGCAACAGCGTAACAATAAAATACATATCTCGCTCATTCCTTGCCAAAAAGTACTTACAAATAATAAAAGTGAGGCTAGCTGAATGCATAAATCTCCTTTCACAAGCCCCCACCCACTGTGCAATAATTAGTACAAAGTGCAGTGCTAATAGATCATCTTACTTGTGTGGGAAACTTGACATTATGCTTTGTTTATATCATCCCTTTGGCAAGAATCTGCATGGCAAATCCTGGCAGCCAGCAAACAAGAGGCTCTCAAGGAAGGTTTCCAGACTGTCGTGCAGAAAAGCAAGCCACAGGATTGCGTGCTGGTCAGGATGCTGAAACCAGCTGGGGAGCTGAAGCGTTAGATCCAGCTTTTATGGAGTTGAGCTACCAAGTTTCCAGCTGACTAGGAGCAACATCCTGCGACTGATTTGCAAAGGGCTGTTCCCACCCCAGCCACAACAAATCAGTGTGAACCTTGGCTTCAGGATGGTGCCCTTTGCTTAATTATATATTCAGGGCCCAATTTACTGCCTGGGCCTCCTAATGGGAACAGACGGGGTCGCCCAGACTTGAGACAGGCACCGAATACGGCCCCTGCAGTCTCTGGCTCTGTGAGGAGAGGGTTTTCAGCCAGTGCCCAAATAGCTCCAGCTCCCAAGACCTTTCTCCTCCACTCAGCCCCTACAGAGACCTTGGCTGATGTGGGAATTACCTCTGCTGGGACATCTGGCTCTGTCCCATGGACCAGGCTTGCTGCAGTATTACTTGCTCAGGGCATGATGGTGTCTCAAAATTCTGTCAGTGGGCACAAGGGCTGTCTTCAGCTCTCTGCTGACTGAAATGAGCTTTGGATCAATGTGCTGGATGGAAAGCGAGTCCTCATCCCCTCCATGCCTGTGGCTCTTCACCCCACAGCCCTTTTCTCTCTTCTTGGGCTCAAGTCCCTTCCTTTTGCTTGTTTCTCTATCCCAGTGAGTAATGGAAAAACCAGAGTCCAGTTTTTGGATGTAGAGATGAATTCCTGCCTGGTGAATCAGAAACCATTAGCAGGACAGGTCTGGGTATATTCACAGGAGGGCACGTTCTAGAGAGTTTCTTGCCAGCTGGGAGAATGGGGAAGGGAAACTTCCCTTTCTTTCCTTGAGAAATTTGGGAGTCACCTGCAAACTGGCTATTTCAGCAGTTCAGAGAAGGAGTGCCACCACACAGGATCTTGCCCTAAGGATGTATTCCAACAGTGGCAGCTTGTCCTTGCAAAGGCCCTACTGCTCACCCCCCAGACCTTCCTCTGCTGACAGCCTCCCCAGATTTGTTCCAGCTGAATTTTTCCTGTATGCTGTGGGTCTGAGCAATAAAAAAAAAAAGCCAACAGTGCCAAGCTACACACTTCCATGTGGGATTGTCCTCTGCTGCTTCATGCAGTCTCTGCACAACGTGCTCCAGCAGGTCCCTGTGTGCTGCCACGTGTGGTGCTGGAGCATCTCTCCCTGACCCAAGCTGGTGTTGGGGTGTGCCGAGCACGGTCTGCTCAGCACCTTCCCTCCCCTTTCTGCTGAAGGGCTTTGGAAGGACTATCCTGTGAGAGGAGCCCATCTGCTGGACAAGCCCCAGCAGCCTTTCCAGCAGCAGGTGTGGCTCAGACTCCACCTTTGAGCAGGCATCAGCCTTTCATGTCCAGATTCACTCCTGCTCCAGTAAAGTTTCCGCGTGTATTTAATTCCCCCGTTCCCTGCTGGACCCATCCTCATCCCATCCCACCCACTGGTCTAGCCCGAGGCTGGCCTCTCCAAAGCACTCAGGTTGTCCTGCTTTGTGGCTGGGGAATGGAGACAAGGTGTCTTATCCAGATGGAGAAGTGACTCATCCTCCTGGGAAATACATAGTGGAATTGCCTAGTGCAGGGCCCCCTGTCCCCTTCCACCTTTGTGATGAAATCACCAGGAAAGAGAAAAAGTTTTTACTCATGGGCCCAGTGGACATATTCACTAGGAAATCTTTGACCTGTTTGTTTTAGTTTTTTTTTTTTTTTAACTTGAGTGGGCACTCTTCAGTGGGATCACAGCAGTGTCCTCTGCTGCTGGAAGAAACCTGGTATCAACTCCCTGACTTCGCATGGTGTTTTCAAAGCTTTAAAAAAAAAGAGTTGGCAACTGTGGCCCCACATGGGCATGAGAAGGAACTTGCTTTGTAAGGTGTTGTTCAGATAGGAAGAGTATTTCAAGCCCATCTTCTCCCAGCTGCTAAGAACCACTGCGGAGATAATTCCCTCTCTTTGCGCCGTCGGGCTCAGGGAATCCCGGCAACGTGCGAGTAATCCTGAACAAAGTGTGCAGTGCTGCAGCAGCTCTGCCGTGCTGATGAGGCTGGTTCAGGCAGGGGGAACTGGGCAGAGCCCTGACATTTCGGTGACTGGTGAGGTTATCTGAGGGGAAAGCACTGGGAGCCCGGCGTCCAGCAGCCAGTGCCGGCAGCAGCCTCTCCCGCTGACCGCGTTGACTCCGCTGGCTCAGGACAATGGCAAATGGGCTGAAACATTGACAGTTTCCTCACAGACTCTTCCCAGAGTTACTAAAATTAACCTTTTTATTCCCCCCCACTGGAGAAATATAAAGCTCTTACTTTCCTTAACCTCTCTTTCCCACCCAGTGGGCAAAGAGTTTGTCAGTTCTACAGTTAAAATAATATATTAAGGATTTCCAATGGTGCAAGTCAAACTTCACATTTCCTAATGATTCTAGATGCCTTTTTTGTCCTCAGACATTTCAAGTTAAACCTCTATGAAACTGACCTTTTGGCTTGTCATCCTCTGTAAGGACCCCAGAGATGAAACACTTCTTTCAGTCTGTCACTACTGTCCGTACACCGCCCCCCCCTTTCCCCCCTCCTCTATTTTATCAGCAAGAACCCATAATTGAGCCCCTTGACAATAGCAGGACTGTGCATTTCTTTGTCAACAACAATGGGCCGTCCAAGTTCATTACTGGAGATTGTTTAAAAATTGATTCATGGGCCAGTAGTAGTAGCTTATTATACAGCATAAGTGACAGTGTGATCTGGATGGAGGCCAAGTCATTCTTGACCAGTCATGTCCAATTAGAAAGAACATTGCACACATTCCTGTTGGAGCCACATTAATGAATTAGTCCTACCACAAACTGAGAGAAGCTTGCAGGACCCTAATACCTTTTGTTCCTAAGGATAATTCAGTAATTTATAAAGAGAACAGCGCAAAGCACATTAGTAAAAGAAAAGGAATCGCAGGACTCAGACAGTCCTTACACTTGTCCCTCATTTCAGGTTTCTGGGGAGCTCCATTGCCCCCAGGCTCTGTGTTTCCCTGGAGAGCACAGACCTCTGACAGCCCTCCCAGGGCTGTGGTGGCAGTGCTGGTAGTGACCAGGGCTCCACAGGCCTGTGTGTACCTGGGCCAACATCTGGCATCCAGGCTCTGCTTCCCAGGATAACAGGACAGCCCAGGCACATGGAATGCCATCATTCTGCAAAAGTCACATCCAAGGGCATTATTCTGTCCTGGTGTTTCCTATTTGCTCTGCAAATGACACCTGTGTAACTCCACTGAGTTGTGCCTGCCCCACACCTGGGGACATAGGAGAGAAGAGCAGTCAAGGCACAGTTTTCAAGTTTAGAAGTCTGGAGTTGGTGTTTTAGGTCTTAAATGACAAAGCCATTTTTGAGGTTAATTGAAATCAATTTAACTTGCACGGAGCAGCTCCCAGGGACTGGGAGGGTTCAGGGTGTTTGGGACCTCAGACATGCAGTGCTGGGGACAGTCTGTGCATGGAAAGTCCTTACAAAGGCTGTGTTAGGGGGAAAGGTGAGAAAAAGGAATGTCCAGCTTACCAGGTGCTGACCAAGTCCATGAGAGGAAGCAAGGAATGCTGTCAGCTGGCATCTGAAGGATGCTGAGGAATTTCTGGTGTAGGTACAAGCAAATGCAATTCATGGATTGAACTGCAGAAACAGAAAGCACTTGTACTTTGGCACGGGAGCTGCAGGAAGAAGGAATTGGAAATAGTGTAAATTCCCAACCAAGCCAAGGCTAGCAATGTTCTCTGTTACAAAGCTGGCTCCCAAGAGGAATCCCCCTCCCCAGGAATGTTTACAAGTTAACTGTACAAAGCCCAGTGTAGTGTTACCTACTCAGGGGATAGGATCACAAGCAGTTACTGCTGCCACTGTCATCTAATATATAACAATTTTTGACACAGAGCAAATTCTTCCTATTGCTCAGGAAATGTCCTTTATTAGAGACCACAGAAACCCATTATTGGTTTTCCCACATGTCCTCAAGTAGCTTCAGTGATAATAAATGTAACAGCCATACAGCAATGTCAGCTTCCTAATGACAGTAATATCTGGACTTCTAAAATCTACCTGTGCACATGAAAAATAAGTAACTCACAGACAGCAATACCAAGCAATCATTTTTAAAATAAAAAATTATCATCAAATGTGTGTTGTGGCTGTGAATGTTCATATACTGTCACTCAGCAACCTGTGACATTTTAATGCTCACAGCTTCAAAAGATCTGTGATTTTTTTGTAGCTAGTGATCATTTATCTCCATGCTTCCTGACTGTGCAAGGTTTTAAAAACATGAAGTTCACCATAAATGCTACATCATAACTGAATAGGTCACGCAGTTTTAACTTTGTGTAATCAGAAATATAGATAATGTAGACAAATATGATTTGAAAAAATGATTGGTACCTCAAAAATAGGAAGAAATATAATTTTGTCTCTAATCTTAACATGGTCACAATTGAAAATGTGTATAGTTAAAAATTCAGGGATGTTTTGCTACTAAAATGTGTTTACTTATCTGTTCTGAATAGAACCTCCATCATTGTAAGGATGGCTAAATAAACTTTTGCTTTTGAATGAAAATAAATATTTTTTGGAAAACAGGGATTCTACTCTGCATTCACTATTACACCATCACCATCAGTAAAATAAGTCTGAAAATTAGAGTGTACAAACACACATATACTCATATTTGAGTACATACCAAGTGCACACACATGCTGAAGGCTTGCTGAGCTGCATGGTTGCATTCTTGCTCACCAGTTTGATAAACAAGGACTAAATGGAGGGCTCTGGCTCCTCTTCAGATTCAGTAACTTTTGAGTTTCTATCATGATTTATGAATTTTTTCTTTTATATTCTGGTCTGGCAAGCTGTGATGCTCAGGTAATCCTATTACTGCTCTTTTTATTTCCTCATCTGATTACAGTTGTCAATCCAGGGGCACAAATTCTGCCTTCCTCAATTTTGAAATTATAGGGAAAAAAGGTGCAGAGATATTAGAAATCCATTTATCTAACCAATGCATCATTTTTTGGCATCATAACTAGTCTGAAAGGGACTTTAAAAATCTATCTCTACACATCTGTTCTGTAAACTGGGTCAGCTTTCTGAAGGTGTCCAATCCTGCAGGCATCCCAATCTGCTCAGCAAAACCAGCTCACTGCATCCTGACCTTGCTGCTGGAAATGTTTCCTAATGGTTACAACAAATCCAGACACAATCACTGTTTGTGCTGCTCCATGGACATGGGGAACAGACCATTCCCTTCTTTTCCCCTGCAGCTTTTTATATATTCAAAGGCCAATAGCCCATTTCCACTCTGTCCTCTCCTCCTTATGCTAAGCAATGCCAGTTTGTTCTGTCTTTCCTTGTAGGTTATGACTGATATAGATTTTTTTACTATCAACTGCTCATTCCTCTGTTTTTGAACTCAGACTTGTAATTATAGTTTCCACCAGCAGACAGCAAAGGCACACAGATGAGTGTCTTCAGACTCCACCTCTTAGAGTTGAGATTTACCACTCTGTTACTTGTAAAAGCTGCAAAAAGAAGCAGGGGACCTGAAGTGGGATCAGCTGAAGAGGAGAATAATCAGTTATTGAATCAAGTGTGGTGTCTGCAGGTCATTGAACAGTGATCATAATGTTCTTCATCCAGTTAATTGTTACCTGCATTTAGATTCTCCTTTGCCCTCCCTGTTCATTTTCATTGTACTATGCAGGTACATTTTGTACTGAATCATTAACAATATTCTGAGGAACAGGATGGGCAGAGTAACTCAACATATGTCAAGTTGCCTGAAATAATATCTAGAGTGTTTAATAAAGTTATAGGCAGAATTCATTTGCTGTCTCTGAGAAGTTTTGAGGAGAGGAAGTTTTTGTTTCTCAAGGTGAGCCATTGACTGTCTTCTGTGTGCATTGAGTATACACGAGATCCTCTCTTGTAGAGAAAATAACTTCCTCTTTTATATGTAGGGGCTTTCACAGTCTAGGTCATCACCAAGGCTGGCTCCTTGTCCCTTCCTTGTGCCCAGCACTGAACATTCTTTTCATTTTTAGCAATACTTTAAGAATCAACAAATGAAACAGAAGTTTATTTCTGGGCTGCTCAAAAGCTCTGTGTCACAGCAGAAGCAGCAAGTGTAGGCAGGCACCTCCCAAAACCTAAATGCTGATGAGCCTTCAGACCTTGTCTTAGGGAATACTTAATTCTTGTCATCATATTGGGGAGGAACTTACCTGATGGGCTGTGAGGGCTGGTGCAGAGGGAGGGAAGAGGCACAGCCCACAGGGGCTGACCAAATTCAGAGTCCTCCCTTCAATTACTCTACAACCAAACACCATCCTGACAGAGATCCTCTGGGGTGAGCACAGAAGACAATCAATAGAGTAAAAAAGTATTAATATATTTATTTTCTAGATGGGGAGCTGGCTTGTGGGCATGTAGGTATCTATTCCAAAGCCACAACTTAATTTTCTGCTTATTAGCCCAGTGCTCTGACCACAAAATTGCTCTGGGTGTGAAAGTTCCCATAATGGTGAACCATCGGAAAAACAGGGTCAAACCCTCATTTGCCTGATAAAAAGGAATGGCTGCAGGTCAGGAAGGCAGCTGTGGGGCTTGGAGAGCTGCTTTTGCAGTAAAAAGTGTCATCAAACAAACTCTGGTCACTCAGAGTGACACTCAGATTGTTCATCACACCCCCCAACCCTCCTGTCCCCCATTCCTCTCAGTGCCAGCTTCAGTGACAGCTGTCATTGTGCAGGATCACTCCCATAAAAAGGCTGAGGGATAAAGTGACAGGAATGATGCTCAGTCTGAATGGAGAAGCCCATACTGATGGCAAGACAAATATCCTGCACATCTTAAAGTGAAAACAGATATCAGAAATCTCATTCTTCACCATGATGAATTAAATGATTCTGTGGTTCAACTTAAAAAATGTTGGATGGCACAAACTGTTCAAATCTGACACCATCACAACCACCTGAGCTAATTTTATTGGGCCAGCTGTGAAAACTGACCATGGGCTCCCCCCTGGAAGTGAATGGCACAGAGTGCTGGACCTGTATGAAGATCAGCACACTCTGCAGAGCATTGGCTGTGGGCTCACATTCTCTGGGCAGGTTTCAGAGTCTCTTCTCTAGTTTTTCATGTTCTGCATACTGAATTATCACTTGGAAGATGATGAGTATGAACAAAAAATATACCAAAGGTATCTAGTCTATTTTTTGCACAGTTTAAAATTAAAATTACAGGAAACCATGCAAAAGCAATTACCTTTTAATACACAACTCCCATTTTGCTGATGAAGAATCTGCTAAAGGCATCCTGCTCCATCAGCACAGCACAAGGCTTTTGCTGGCCATGAGCTACATCCCATTCTGGGATGAGCAGCCAAATCATAGTGTGCTTGGAAAAGGAGGGGAAGAAAAGTGAAGTGATCTGGATCTAGGGAGTTGTGAACACCCTAATTTCTGCATGAGTAGATTTCCATATTTAATCTACAGAAGATTTTCCCTCCAGCAACAGCCAAACACACAGAGGGGACAGACACCTGCATGAGAAGAAGCTTAGATGGGTACACACATCTTGAACCACCTTAGGGTTCCACTGTCTGAAGTGACAGAGAATGTGGTGATTGCCATAGATGTGGAGCCCAGCTCAGCTATATTTGCACTGGGTGTGAGGACTGCACATGGCCAATGTTGCCTAATTATGAGTTCACCATCTGCAAGCTTTCCCAAATATATTGTGTGAAGGAAACGTTTTAAAGAGTGGGGATTATAGTGCAAATCCCCAGGCAGGAAGGGAGGCAGTGCAGAGCTGGAGGCAGGAGGCTCTTTATCCAGACAGGTGAATCCAGGAGAGCTGTTCCCAGCCTCGGAGCAGAAGGTGAATCTCAGGCAAGATCAGGAGCAATGTTATCTAAAGTACCTTGCTGCCAATGCCTCCTTTCCCTCTCTGCTCTGAGAATTCCCTCCATACCCTCTGTGCTGGGCACTGTGAGCACTTACACACTCTCAGTGCTGAGTTTCCCCTGAGCTGATTGAGGCTTTGCCAAGTGGGATTTTGTTCCCTTTTGGCGATTTTTCTGTTAGCTTTACAGCAAGGATGTCACATCTTTTCTTTAGCTGGGCGTGTTACACTTGATTGCATTGAGGTGTATCTGATGGCACTAACACAGAGCAAGATTCAAAGTCTTGCAACATGTTCCAGCACAGACAGCATTATGAACTTACACACAGCTCTGTTTAGATCTCATATCGAATATCCTCTGGCATCAGATCTGAAATTAATTCTGTATGGCAACCAAAGAAACGCTCTATCTGTGTGAATAACAAAAAATGAAGAGAGAAAGAGCTTTGCTGTATCACCAGCTCCAATCTGGACAAATGGCAAACATCCCAGCAGACATGCAGCCCCATTGCTGCAAGCCCTGTGCTGTTCCCACAGCCCCATTCCCTCTCCCTACAGCTTCTTTTCCTCTCTCCTGCCTGGGTGCCCTTTTTTCCATAAAGGGCTTTCCAGCCATCCTAACCCTGGAGTGTCTCTCCACCTTCTTGCAGATGAACAATGGTCTTGTCCATCTCCTTTCACTGGTCTGGATGGTGATGGGATGTCTCAGCCCGCTCTTTACTCAACAGGAGTCCAGTGAGAGCATTAGCTTAGGCACAGGCAGCAAATTTGGTAAATCCAAAATCCTCTGTGTGTCCACAGTGTGTGAAATTATTATATTCCCCCATCAAAAATTTTCCAGCTTTGGAAGGAGACCAGGATTATACTCCACTGAGCTGCTGTGTGCCTGTATGGACATTTTACACAATGCCATTAGCCCCCAGAGCTCCCTGAACTCGCTCCAGACCTTCCCAATGGGATTCTCTGGTGTGGAAGGTGACGTGAGGATGTGAAACATCATTGTTGGCCTGTCTGTAAGGGTACAGTGGAGCATTAAAATTGTGTGCTATAGCTCCTGAACACGATTTCAGACAGCCTGTTAAAGGAGCTGGGTCATTGCTTTGATAGCTCTGACTGTGAATTGCTCGGGTCTGCTCAAGCATGCGACCCCTCCGTGAGCCACTCTGTGCTTGACAGTGCCACCAGTCCCACTCCACAGCTCCTCCAGCCACACCTCTCACCATGGAGCTCCACGTGGCCGCCCTTCCCGTGGAGGAGACCCAGCTGCCTGCTGTTAGCTGAGACCTTGTCCCTCTGATTCTCCTGTGAGGGTCCAGCTGTCTGGGATGGCTGCTGATCTCCCCTCCAGCCCAGCAAAACCTGCAGCTTGGGGACCAAGCAAAGCCAGCTGAGCAGGGAGTGTTTATTGGCATCCAGCTCCAGCTGAGCAGGGATCATTTCTCCCTCCACCCTTGCAGAGGGCTGTGCAGAGGCCAGAAGGGGACAGGAATGCACAGCCAGAGCTTTCTGGCAGCCACTTTTAGTGCAGATTAACTCAGTGCTTGCCCCCTTGCTAACTCCAAGCACCTTGGACCTCCATGCTGCCCCAAGAGGCTTCCCCTCATCCTGGGGCTGTGTTTGGAGATGCTCTCCACATCCCCATGGCCCCACTGAGGGAGGAATTACAGACATGGGTCAGGCTGTGCCAGCACCTCCACTGAGCCTTTCCAGGCATTGCTGAGGGCAGTGCTGGGTATCAGAGAGCTGGATAAACCAGAAAGTTTGGAGAACCCCAAGAGGAGGTAAAAGAAAGCCCTGTTAAATCATTGCTTTTCAAAGAACCTGCCCTGGAGCTAGCTAACTGATCCTGTCAGATCTTTCCTAAGTCAGATAAGAAAAATAATCTGGCAGTAGTCATCAAAGGCAGAATGATGCATTAAAAAGTCCATTGTGAGGAGACCTTGGAATCAAAGGTAGAGGGTTTGCAGGCAAGACTGGTGGGACCCACAAGCACCAGCCACATGGAAATTTCCACTCCCTTCCTGGCTGTAGGAAGCAGGTTTGCCCCACTGCCTTTGTCTGAGAGCTGCTTTTCCCATTGACAGCAGACACCTCCTGACTTCCCTGTCTCACATGGGGACTCATTTCCAGGGAAAGAGGGTAAAGAAAGAAAAGGCAAATAAGGCAATAGTTAATCCTTTGCTGTTATTTCAGCCTAGTGGGAAAAAAGTGAGGGCTATGTAAAGGTAAAGACAAGGGTCTTGATTTATCCTGATAACCCTTTCCCAAACTCCTGCTCTTGGTCCTGTTGGAGACATGACTGGGCCAGGCAGAGTGGTGATCTGACTGCCTGCTCTTATGTTCTGACTTTTCATGACAATAAAAAAATAATCAACAACTACATGGTGCTTTAAACACTAACTTGCCCTCACACTCCCTTCTGAGGCAGATAAACAGGATATCACTACCTGCATTTATGGTCTGTGAAAATGGGATAAAATTGTTCCCTGAGATGCTTCATCCCTTGAAGCTGTGTGGTTCTCACCTGTGCACTTGTCTAAGCAATGCCTGAGTCAGAACTGGCCAAGGAAAATTTGGATCCCCTCACTGAAGGCCTGAAGTGAAAGAAAAGCAGGACAGAGCAGCAGAAATGGGAGCTCTGCAGACACAAGGTGCTGCCATAAGGATGCACCTCCTGTCTTGCCAGAGTGCCCATCAGCCAGAGATCTTGTCTCACGCTGCCACATGTCACACACTGTACATAAATCAGTTTGGTTTTGGCTGCCTGCTACTCCTCTTGTAATCTCTTGTGTATCTTTCCATGTGTAATTATGAGTCAAGCCCTTGGAGGAGAGGGAAAGTCATTAAATGTCCTGCTGGCATTTCCTTTGAGAAGAAACTGCATCTGCCACTGGAGATGCTGGAGAAAGACATGGAAAAAGGAGAAATAAAAAGAGGTAGAGAAGCTGCACCTCCAGGTTAAAATCCAAAGCTAAGCAAGCAGCTTTTGATTCCATTCAGGACCAGTTTGGAACTCAGCTCCAATGAAAAGGACCCAAACAAAACAAACCACATGTCATGAAAAACCACCACCAGTGAGGAGGAGAGAGGTTACAGAAAATGGTCCAGCCTCTCCTTCCCTCTGACATGTTGGTGTTATCTTGGCTGCTGAACAATCTAAGATGACAATAACACTTCATTTCTGCTTTGGACTTGTGCCAGAGTGCCAGCTTCCCATTCCCAGACTAAGGACAGGGTCTGTGGACATCACCTGTAGGGTGACACTGGACATTCTGGGCCAGGCTGTGAGGGGTCCCTGCTGTTCCACAAGGGTGTGATACAAACATGGGGATGAATAATTCAGGGCAAATAGGTCAAAGCCAAAGTTAATATAAAAAGGTATATCAGGGATCCCTGTAGAATTTAGCTGGGGTTATATACATACTGTAGTTCCTAAATCTGTGCTATTACAGGGTTTGAGTTCTCACTTTGGTTCCAGGCTGAAAGAGGAAAAGGCTGAGGAAAGGCAGCTCATGGTGCTGATGCCCCAGTGTCACAGTGGGTAAATGTTATGGGCAGTGCCTGAGGAGCTCTCCTGCTCCTGGACAGGTGTTCCAGTGGTTTTCCAAGAAAAAGGAAGAGGAATAGCCAAATCAGCTGTGGATGGGCAGTCAGGACTCACCTAATTGCAGAAGTCTGTATGGAAGATGCCTGCTCCTGAGCTGCCCAGCAGTTTCATCAGCCAGATGCAGATATTGAATCAAAGAGGCTCTGAGAATTCCAGTTTCTCTCCCCTTGATGAGAAGAGGAGCCCGAGGCTGGCTCAGATGGAGCAAGGGGCTGGGCAGGCACCTGCCTGTGGTCAGGTGAGTGTCCCCTCTTTGGTGACACTGAGCACGCTGCACCTTGGTGCTCCGGGAGCAGAAATCATTTTCAGGAAAAAGGAGTCTGCAGGGGGAGCAGGGACTGCTCCAGGAGCCTGGCTGGCCACGTTGCACTGGTGCCCACAGCAGCCCACACAGCACCAGCACAATTTCCCAGTGCCTGGAGCTGGTGAAGTCCCACCTGCAGGGACAGAAGCTGCAGAGGCTGCCAAGGGCTGTTGGCATTAGCAGCTGCTCTCAGCCAGAGGAGGGGATTGCTTGTAAATGCCACATCCTGGAAACAGAAACTTTCCTTCAGACAGGGTTCATGTTTGCATTTTTCAACAAATATTTAACTCCCTTTAAAAGTTGGTTTGGGTCTTATCTTGCTGTTTTCTCACCACAAAATTTTCATGAGTAGTTATTAGTTTAAAAAGCATTTTTAATTTTTTTTTTCCTAAGGGGAAAAAAATTCAAAATTAAAATCAAACATTTTGGTTTAAAGTACCATTTAGTGCATTAAAACACTAAGATTTTGGGGAAAAAAAAAAGTATTGAAAATATGTTTACATGCTGACACTTTCAATTTATGAACATTTTGCAGGATATAATTTCCAGGAAAATGATGGTATTTTAGCTTTTCATTAAAGTTTTAGGAATAAATAATTGAAATGAGAATATCCTGCAAGTGAGAAATTCTGGTTTCTAAAGAGGTATGTTCATGATTGAACCAACTATTGTGCAAAAAGCCATAGTCTGATTTGTGTAATGACCCTCACAAATACTATTGAGAGATCTAATGTATTTCTCCATAATTACAATCAAATTGGGACTGTTCTCCATCATTTATAATGTCTTTCATTGTGCTCTCAGAAGAGCTTGTAGCATTTGTTAAACTAAAGTGCTCTCACCCTCTGCTCCTTTTAAATATTTGTGGCTATTTTAAACTCCTGAGGGAAGGGATTTAAATTGCCAAAAGAAAAAAAGAAGGAATTTTAAATAAAAGAATTATTCCAACAACCGCTGTTCATATTAATCAAGAATAGTTTCTTAGCTGAGTTTTTGTTTACCAAACTCACTTTTCCTTGCTCCATGCTAATTATGAGGATTGCTAGATTATGCATTTGGAGGTTTTGTTTGATTGTTTGTTTCCAAACAAGGTTAAAGTATCTTTGAGAACCCTTGATAATGAAAAATTACCTCCTCACCTTCTTACCTAAGTCACTGACACCTCTTTACAACGTGCCTTGCTTTTTTACTCATTTCCACTTACCATGGCCCAGACATAAGACTAGAGCCCAACCAAAGAGCATTTAGCCAATGTTTTTTATGACATTTCATCTTTAAAAACTCCCAAACCCAGCCTGAAGATGTTAAAACATGAGAGTTTTAGAGGTTTATTGTGTAATTACTTTTGCTCTGTAATCAGGGTAAAGTTATTTCAACATTATTTTACATGAGCATATGTGGGAAAATCATTCTGAAAGTGTCGTAATATCTACAAGAGGAATATTTTCTTTACCATCATGCAATGAATCAGGGAAAACTTCAAACTTGATAAGAGTCAGGTGGACATTTTCCTTAATCTGGTTTTATATTATGTGATGCTTAGCAGGACATTTCTAGATCTCCCCTCAGGAGCATTAATTAGAACAAGTGCAATTAGTCTATGGCATCCTTATTAAGGCAGAATTCTTACATTAATCAGTAGAAGTTTTGCTGAATTAAAGGATTGTCCCAGGTCTTGCCATAAGATAATACTGAGTTGGCACAGGAGCCAGAAAGGATTTAGAGGACAGAGCCAGGAAAATCTGCTGAACCGCAGGAGGCATGAACAGAAACTGGAATTTTTAGTTCCATCTTTATCCTGGGGTGGATCTTGTGTGCCATGGTTGACTTCAGATGGCTTCAGAGGAGTTTGTCATGGAGCTCATCTGTTCATGGAGGGCTCATCTGTACCAGCCAACAGGATGAGCTGAAAATTCCAACACAGGTGAAACTGTCACCTTCTGGGAGCTCCAAAAAAAAGACATTTCTGGCCAGATATCAAGATTCTGAATGTTGAGCTCTTTCCTGCACAATTCTTGGAATGCTGCTGGAAAGTGCCAGGTGAATGCACCCACTTTGCTTTTTGAGTTTGCACTGTGACCTGGCCAGGGCTCACCACAGGCTGTCAGGGAGGTCACATCTGCTGTAAATCTATTTTCATTGCCCCCTAAATGAGCAAAAGGAGAGCAGATACTTAGCATGTAGAGAGAGGTGCTGGCACACTGCTCTGTCCCATCTTCCCCCACAGAGCAGCACATGCAAGGCTGGCCTGAGTGTTGTGAATCTCACAAGAATTCATGAGGACACAGCTCTGCCTATCACAGCATCACCTGGGTTGGTGGGGACCACAGGATAACTCTGGTCCAACCTCCAGGCTCAGTGCTGAATTCAGACCATCTTATCCAGCAGTACTGTAACCAACAAGGCTGCAAGAAAATGGGGTAAGTAAGAAAAAAAATGGGGTATGGTAAGTACCCTGCAGCTGGGATGCAGTTCAGCTTTCCCTGAGAGCACACCTCTCTCTCTTCCTGCCTTTCAGGCAGATATATTTTTATTAAGGAGGTGGCCTGACTCCAGCAGTGTGATCCCTGTGATAGGCACTTGCCCTGAGGGTGCCAGGATTGCCCTGAACAGAACATTTGGGACTGGGGGCTGAGCTTGCACTGCTTTCCTGCTCTTTCAGCACAGGCAGCTCTTCTCTGCAACTTCCCTTGGAGCTCAGCAAAGAGCAGGAGGAAGTTAATCCATCTGATGGCTCCATCCCGCTTAGAAAACCAATGCATAGAAAAACTTAGGTGAGAAAGACTGGTTTTGCTCCTGGAGTAATGTTCTTGGGATCCCCTTGAGGGATTAAGAAAAGCAACTTTGTGCATGTGTGTGAACCCTACAGTGGAGGATCCCCTTCCCCAAAAGGGTTAATGCAACCTCTCTTTTCCCCCAATGGCTTCATGGTCCTAACAACTTTCATTGTGAAATGGGTGCAGGTGTGGGCTATGCTTTGTTGATCACAATCCCTTTTGCAGAGGAAGCTTTGAATATGTTTGACATAATCAGCTCACAGCCTTTGCCCGCACTCTTTCATAAACAGGCCATTTTCACATCCTTTTCATGGGATCCGACAAGCGGAAAAATAATTAATGTTACCTCAGCCTAACAGTGACCCAGCTTTGATTCAAAAAGACGGCATGTTGCATAAACTAACCATTTAATTGAGTGATAGAAAAAGCCCACATGTATCAATTCTGCCTCCACGTATTATGATTACTGGGGCTTTGCAAGGATTGTGCTCCCTCGGTCATAAAGCAGAGCTTAAATTCAAGCCCATGAAGTGGTTTCAGAAGGACTGATTGAGCATGAGCTGGGGATTATCTGTGTTTATGGTGGCAGGACATGGGAGCAGGGGAAGATGTGGGTACCCAGCCATCGTGGCTCATGTTCAGGTTATGTCCAGGTTATGTCCTTGTGGGAACTGACAGTGGCCAGATGTTATCCAGCCACAGGACATTTGGGATGCTGATGACACTACACTGCCACCTTGCCATGACCTCGGAGCCACAGCTAACTGGGATATTCCAGAGTTAGGACTACACCTAATGTGAATAGGACGGAGTCACTGTCGAGGTAACCCACCAAAAAGAAATGTCCAAGATAAATTTCAGTTAAACTGAGATAGAGTCTAGAGGTAGCAGTGACTCCTCTAGCAGTCTTGTGAAAGGCAGGTCCTGCTTGAATAACCTGATGTCCTTCTCTGACCAGGTGACACGCTAAGCAGATGAGGGAAAGGCTGTGAATGTTGTCTGCCTGGACTTTAGGAAAGCCTTTGACACCATTTTCCACAGTGTTTTCCTGGAGAAACTGGCTGCTCATGGCTTGGATGAGTTCAAAGTTTGGTGGGGGAAAAACTGGCTGGATGGCCAGACCCAGGGAGCAGTGGAGAATGGAGCCACATCCAGCTGGTGGAGAGTCACAGCTCATGTTCTCCAGGAGAACAGCTCTGGGGCCAGTTCTGTTGAATCTCTGTATTGATGATCTGGATGAGGGGAGGAAGGTGCCCTCAGTCAGTTTGGAGATGACACCAAGCTGGGTGGGAGTGTTGATCTGCAGGAGGGCAGGAAGGCTCTGCAGAGGATCTGGACAGGATGGATGGATGGATGGATGGATGGATGGATGGATGGATGGATGGATGGATGGATCAACCAAGGCCAGTGGTCTGAGGTTCAACAAGGCCAAGTTCTGGGTCTGCACTATGGCCAAAACAACCTCCTGCAGACCTTCAGGCCAAGGGCTGAGTGGGTGGAAAGTGGCCCAGCAGAAAAGGCCCTGGGGGTGCTGGTCAACAGTGGCCAGCCTGTCCCAAGAAGGCCAATGGCACCTGGCCTGTATCAGCAATAGTGTGGCCAGCAGGACCAGAGCAGTGATTGTCCCCCTGTGCTGGGCACTGGTGAGGCCAAACTCCGAGTGCTGTGTCCAGCTCTGGGCCCCTCAGCTCAGGAAGGACATTGAGGGGCTGGAGCCACTCCAGGTGATGAAGACACCACCCTACATGGTCCCTGCCAGTAATTTCAATGCAAGTCCTTTCTTCCACAAGAATTTACCCCCTTAACGTAGAGGGGAAATATTGTCCTTCCTCACAGTCTGGAGAGCCCTGATAAAGCCAGAAAAGCACTTGGGGAGACAAATGGATCAATAATCATGGAGCACACTACCAGGCTTTACCAGACACCCCACTTTGCTGGGGAAAGGACTCCTGTGCTCAGTGTGAGTGCAGCAGAGGAGAGTGAAACAGCCACAGACCCTCAGAAAGCTGGAGACACATGGCAGGCTGTTTGTCACTGAGGTGATGTCAAATGCCAAATTATTAGGAGAGGTAGGAGCAGGTACAGAAACCACTCATCCTCAGAAACCTTTGGTGTTCTCCCAGTGGGCCATTTTGTATCTCTAGCAAATATTGTTTTTAAAATTATCACAGAGAGCAGAGAGGGAGGAGCTGGGGAGGAACCATTCTACTTCAGCTGATTGTATTTAATTTCATAGCTACTAACACAATCCTCTGTATTTCATCCTTGTCTTTGACTCTTCACACCTCTAGGTATTGGTCATGTTTCTGGCTTGTCTGCCATGCTATTCACACTGAATCACTCTCTGTGTCTCACTCACTCCCTGATCTTTTTTAATGGTGTTTGATGATTTTTCTTCTCACAGCTGTCCATGTCTTTTCCATGTTCAAATACCCCCATCCAACCTGCAGGTGAAGGAGGTACTGAAGAAGCACTGATCTCTGGGTGTTCACCAGTAGTGGTGGTGGTACCTGTGGCCACAGGAGACAAAATTTGGATCCTCCACAGGCCAATGAACAGCCCATGAAACACCACAGAGGAGGCTTCCACTGGGAACCTGTTCAAAGGAAAGCTTGAAGGCAATACAGGGACCAGACCTAGGACTGGTTGCTCCAGCTACCACACCTGTGGTCAAACAGGGCTGGGTGACCTCTTCATGCCTTGGGAACAGCCATGACCTTTCCTGCTTTCCCTGCTATGGATACTGCCCATAAAGTGACCCTGCAGAGGCTGGGGCTTTCACTTCTTTTCCACTTAAAATCTGAAATTCTTTACTGTGAGGGTGGTGAGACACATTGGGAATGGGTTGCCCAGAGAAGCTGTGGCTGCCCCATCCCTGGAAGTGTTCCAGGCCAGGCTGGATGGGGCTCTGATCAACCTGGTCTAGTGGAAGGTGTCCCTGTCTGTGGCAGGGGCTGGAACTGGATGATCTTTAAGGTCTCTTCCAACCCAAACCATTCTGTGTTTCCATGATCTGTGCCCAGCATGGACATGCCATGTAAAGAGCATTCCAAGGTTTGCTGCTCCCAGCCTTTCCTCCTCTGAGCTGCTGGCTCCTCCATCATGGGGCAAGTGCCCAGAAGTCCTGTGGGAGACCTGTTTGAGAGAGGGTTGTGCTTTCCCTGGAGATGTCTGCAGCAGGGCAGCTTGCCTGGCTGGGCTAGGTGCCCCTGTGAGCTCCTGGAGATGAGAATTGACCTAACAACGACCAGGCACAGAGACGGGCAGCAGAAAAGAGGTCTGAAGTGCTGTTTCCATCTAGTGACATTCAAAACATTTTGTGAGGAAACTATTCAGTGCTTGTAACACTGCAGTGACACAGAGGAAGGGTTTGCTTAGATCCCAATGAGTGCATCAGTGGCAATCCTGCAGCCTGGCTGCCAGCTCAGGGAGTGCATGCTCCTCACACCTGAGTCATCTTTTCAGTCCCTAACACACAGCAAGTGCCTCTCTGCTTTGTATAATCAGTCACTGCATAACTCCCATCCATTTGCATTTGGGAAGACAAAAGGCTGCAGATTAAGGTGCTCTTTAGTGCCTAATTCTGCCCTCTCAGGAATAGAGACACCACAGGCAGTTCCAAGATGCTCCTCAGGGGGAGTATCCTCTGTATTTTTTCACAGGCAAAATCCTGGCTCTGGTGAGGTTTCATCCTCAGCTGGAACCAGAATATGCTTTGAGGCATGAACTGTCTACAGGCAGTGCCATCACGTTCACCTTTATTTTGGAGGAGGCTCCAGAATCCATGCCCTGTGGGGATGGCAGCCTGCTCCAGGACTGATCCTGCCAGCCCCACTTACAACAGGAATTGCCTTACCCTGCCTGTTGGCAGAGCACTGGCAGAGGAGGATGCTCTTCAAGGTGAAGGTGTGCGTGGGGGGATCAGCCCTGGATGGAAGAGTTTTAATGTGAAATAAGATCAAACATCACTGCCACACCTCTACCTCCAGCAGTTTCAGCCTACACAAGAAAGGGGAACGTGCAGAGGAGCAGAGTCCAGGCACCAGTGTAACTTCTGAAAAGGGTTAGAGAGGGAAGGGAAGGAAAGGAATATGAAGCAAAAATATGAAAAAAAAAAATTAACAAAAAAGCAGAGAAAATAGAAAGGAAAAAAATTAAAATATAAAAATAAAGGGAAGAAAAATAAAGGAAAATAAGGAAAATAATATCTGGAGCTGAAAATTAAATTTGGCTCTCTACTAACTGAAAATTAAATTTGGCTCTCTAATTTGGACCCAATTGGATTTATTGCCTGAGTGCAGGAAAACTTGAAAAATATTATGGAAAAAGAAAAGAATTTGAAATTACCACATACAGTACATTTCAATACAGGTCTCAGGACTAGAAATGCAGTTAACTTTTAGAAAAACTCAGAAGGGTTTTAAGTGCAAATGTGATTTGGTGTGCCCAGTCCTGATTTTTCTACCCCAGGCAGGTTTTGAAAACAATGTGAAAGGATAGTTTGGGAGGGTCTTCTTCCCCTTGACTGAAAATCTTGAGGAGAGTGAAGGAATACACAGAGTTGCCCTAGCAAGGAAGAAGGGAGATTTTCCCTTCACTTTGGACTGGTGCTGACAGATTCCAAGCAGCAATGCCAGTGGAAAACCTGCACTGGGCAAATTTGCCTGCATCCTTCCAGTGAAAGGCAGCTGGAGCCACTCACTGGTTAGGAGGGTCCCTGTGGGCTGTTCCTCTTCACTGCTTGAGCAGCATTTCACAATCAGGGCCATTGAATTCCATTTCTCGGTGTCACTCAGCCACCCTGGGCCCAGCGTGGCTCCCTGGGCTGCTTTCAGAGAAAATGAAGTTGTCCATACTGTGAATGGCAGGATGCATCCAAAGGAATTTGCATCAGAAGAGGGACTTGGCCTCATTCCTTCAACAATTCCAGACACACAGTGGCTCCTGTAGGTGTTGGAGCAAAGGGAAGAAAAGACCTCTTCCATGGGCAGTGAAATGAATGAATGGTTCCTGATGAGTTTGTCTGATCCTGTTTAACCCCTCCTTCCCTCCACATCTCCCACCTTGCAGCAGCACAGTCTGAAGTCTGAAGGCCAGGCCTGGTGAAGCACAACTGTTTCCCTGCCCTTCATGCCCTTGATTATTTTAATCATACTTATTTTACTGTGGAGAGGGAGCTGAGCCACCTAAAGCAAATCTCTCCATTGGCAGTAGGGATCTAGGGAAAAATGAATCAATTCCTGAAGAAAACCTAAAAAATAATTAAAAAAAATACAAGCAGGTGCACCACTCCAATTTCTCTGTCAGTTCAAAGGGTGATTAGCTCAGATGTAGACATCTGACATTCTGTGCTGGAAACACCTGAAGCTGGTGAAACCAATCCCACTGTTAGAAAGAGCTGGGGAGTTTTGGTGAGGATCTGAGAGCCAGGCATGTAGGTGGGCAGGGAGGGCAGGATGCAGCTTGCAGGTGAGACACTGGATCACACTGTCTGCAGGTGGGTGTCTGTAGGTGAGTCCTGCCAGCAGCAGGGCAATGGGCTGTGCACAGTCAGGGGAGCTCAGGGACTCAGGCACACCTGGATGTCTGACATGAAGGGAGCTGGGGCAGCTCCTCTACTGCAAACTGAAATCTTTTCCTAGATTTATTGAGCCAACACCTCCTGGCAGCAGAGGATCCAGTCACAGTGAGTTGGCCAGGAAAAGAGATCAGTTCAGAAGTCATTCTTCCTCCTGCTTCCAGCACCCTCCTCACAAAAACTCTGGGCATCCTTTGACTTCCAGTGGAAACAGGTTCTAATGGCAAAGAGGAATGCAGCATTCCTGCACCCAAAGCATTTCACCAGAGTCCAGGACCTCATCTGTCCCTCAAAACTGAGGAAAAATATCCCTCCACTCTCAGGAACAGGAAGAATGGCTGCTCTTAGAGCATTGCAGTGCCTTCATGGAGCTGCACAAGTGCAAGCAAGGCTGCTGCTTGGAGAGAGCTCAAACTGGGTGGAATCAGATTGGTATCACTGCTGGATGCAAAGAGGTTTGCACTGGGGGTAGAGAAGGGACTTGAACTGCTGTAATTAGATTATCAGATCTCTAGAGCAGGATTCAGCTCATAAGGCATTTTAACCCTTTCTTCTAATATTGTGGTGTGCAAACTAAATGTTCTCACTGCAAAACCTGGGCAGATTTGAAATGTGTGGAAAGGGATCACAAGTTTATGGTCACTGCTGCTGGTATTATTTATGGCAGGTTTAGCACATTTCCAGTTGTCCTGTGGTTAAGACCAGGTCTAACATCCTATGAGAATCCCTTGGGAGAGAAACAGTCCCTGGATGTGCAGGGCACTTGTGGGGTTTGGAGGGAGGAAGATTAAATGCTGCAGGATTTCCTGGGCAGGGCCAATGTTTGCCCAGCAGCACCCATGCCTCTGTGTAAAGCCACTACAGATAAGATTTAGGCAAGAAATGTTGGGATTTGTTGTGCTTTCCTGTAAGAGCACGAAGGAAGGGTGAGTTTGGAGCCATGCCAGAGGGTTCCAGGCTGACTCAGCAGGGACAGCTCAGTGGTGGAGGCATTGCAAAGCCTGGATTTGACACCTAACTCTGCCACAGCACTGTGTGACCTTTGACAAATCACTTTCCCATGATGTTCCTTGACCCCTTGCAGTAAAGCAGGGCCTGTAACACTTCCTCAGTCATACTTGTCTCTTTGGATTGTCACCTTTTCAGGGTAGGGAATGAGGTTTCACACTGTGACAAGCAGCTGCTGTCTGGAATAGAGCAGCATTCAGAGTTATGCTAAATGACCTTAACATTCATGACATGCTCATTGCTGTGGTTTTCCCACTGCTCACATATTCCCTGCCTGGGACAGTGAAAATAAACACCATCCCTTGTTCCATTCTAACAAACACATTCCCTGATTCCTTGAAGGGTCTCCTTGGTTTCTTGTCAGGTCTGCTGCCCCACCGTGCTGCCAAGGATAAGGGACAAATGTTGGAGAGGGGGAAGACACCAATTTTTTTCTCTGCTGAAGTGTGACAGCTCTTACCATCTTTTGACAGTCTCTGCCCACTTGTAGTCACACACTGCCTCAGCTACAGAGCCCAGCTGCTCCCCATCAGCTCACATGGGTTCATCTGCAAGCAGGGAAAATCCCCCCCACCTTTCTCATCAGCTCAGAGATCTGTCTGAAGAGATTGTGGTTTATTTTCACTTTGCTTGTGAAAGCCACAAAACTCACATTGTCTTAACCAGGATGTAAATCTGTTTCCCTGAGCTTGAAGATGATCTCTGGTCCAAATGAGGGCCCTAATGAAGCTTCAGCAGGGCAAGGCCAGGGCATCTCACCCAGCTGTCTCAGGAGTGTTGCTCTCCTGCTGCCCAGCAAAGGTTGTCCAACCTTCTGCCACTGAGACATCTGATGGTTTTGATGCTCCAAATAAGGATTTGAGCTCAATTTCAAAAATGCTGCCCCAGGTGCTGGGGACAGTGGAGCTACAAATTTCAGTGCACTACATCTCTCACCTCCTGCCATCTCCAGCCAGGCTGCCCTTCACAAACAACCTGCTCTAGGAGAGCAGACTGGATAAATAAGAATCAGTGTTTCCCTGAAACCAGAATCACTGAAACAATTAGGTTGGAAAAGACCCTGAGACCATGGAGTCCATCCTATGACTAAACAGTGCCATGTCAACCAGACCATGGCACTGAGTGTCACATCCAGCCTTTCCTTAAACACCTCCAGGGACAGTGACTCCAGCACCTCCCTGGGCACCTGACCAAGCCCTGGGCTGCCAGATTTTCCAGGAATGTGCCATGGAGACTGTGTCAAAGGCTTTGCTCAAGTCCAGGTAGACATATCCACAGCCTTCCCCTCATCCACTAGGAAGGTCACCCAGTCATCAAAGGAGATCAGGTTGGTCAGGCAGGACCTGTCTTCCCAAAACCTTTGCTGGCTGAGTCTGAGCCCTTGCCTGTCCTGTATGTGCTGTGTGCTCACACTCCAGATGATCTGTTCAATTCCCTTGCTGGGCACTGAGCTCAGGTTGACAGGCCTGTACTTCCCTGGATCCTCCTTCCAGCCCTTCTTGTGGATTGGTGTCACACTGGCACCTCCAGCTGGGACCTCCCCAGTTACCCAGGACTGATGATAAATGATGGAGAGGAGCTTGGTGAGCTCTTCTGCCAGCTCCTTCAGCATCCTTGGATGAATCCCTTTCCATCCCATTGATTTGTGAGCATCTAAGTGGCTCAGCAGGTCACTAAACCCAAAAGCTTTACACTTCATGAGCAGTTCCAGCAGCAGGCAAGAGAGAATACACTGATCATGTTGCATTGCTGGAAGGAGCTTGCACAGATTACAGAACAGGAATAAAGTAAGTAGAGTAAAAAGCTCATCAAAACTTCCTATTCCATCTCAAAGAAATTCCCCAGCAGGAGCTTTCTTCTCCCATGACAAAGGATGCTCACCTATGGATTAGGGCTGTGTCTTGCTTTGAAACCTCCATCTCTGGTGGTCATGCTATGATTTGCAACCAGATACATGATCCCACATGACAGATGTCCCATATCTGCAGATATCCATGAATTACTGCCCTAGGAGAGTCTAAAGCTTGGCCTAAATTAAATCTTCAGGCAGCTGCAGAGAGCAACTTGTCTGCCCTTACTTAGGCAGCTTTTTTTTAGGGTTATACCCAGTCTCCTGCAGGAGATCCCAGGGTATCTCCATCACAAATAGGGCACCTCCTCCTCTGGTCTGCTTTGAACCTGCTGCCTGACAGCTTCATTAGATGTCCATTGTCTAGACTAGAACACCTACATGAGTAAAAATGTCATTTTCACCCATGGGGAATGTAATTTATCCCAGTTTGAGCATCATTCACTCTGCTGAAGGAATCCCAAGCTTAGTTCTGCTCTGTGCTCACTTTGATTCCCTCCACACAGGCACCACCCCTGTGTGTTCCAGGATCACTCTTTGTGGAGTGGTGGGGTGAGGTGGGGGTTCTGCCACCCTCCCAACTGGCCTGGGAGGGAAGTGGCCCAGCTCAGCTCTGCTATTTACTTTAATTAGATATAAATTAGATATAAATTAATCAGCACCCCTTCAAGGCTCTGAAGGCAGGTTAACCATCAGTCCTGACCTGATTTGTCACTGCTATGGCAAACCTGGGTCGGCTGCACGGCCAGAGCTTTGCTTTGTCAATAAATCCCAGCCACAATGGACTGCAGGGAAGGGGAAATGATCCGAGGAGCTGGGGCAGACAGGGACACAGCTTTGGCTCTCCTAGGGCAGCCAGTCCTGGATCAGGCCTGCAACTTTCATTTCACAAATGTGCAACCTTTAGCTGCTTTTATGTGTCCCCAGGCAGTGTCATAGACACCACCTGAAGTGTTTGAGAGCCTGGCTGATTATGGGTCTGCTCCAAAGCTCTCTGAAGTGAGTGGGAGTCTTTCCCCTGACTTCACTGTGTTTGGGGCAGGCCCTGGATGACTATCCCTCAGGTTAGACAGTTTAATCTTCCATTCAGCAGTACACAAAGCAGATCACATACACTTTTAGCCTGCATTGTATGGTGTTATGAAACGAGAAGATTATTTGATATGATTCAGAGATAGCTCAAGTATAAGGTAAAAAAAAAACAAACCCAGAAAAAACACCTTTGATGTTTTACATTACACTTCAGTTATTCCTTGAGGGGCAAATTCTCGTCACCTTACCCAGGTGAGTATTGCACTCAGAAATCAAAAACGTTCCATCAACCTTCTTTTTGATAGAAAATGTTGAGGGGGGGAATAAGGGCGCAAATTCAGCTTGATGGAGATTTCTGCCAAACAGGACAAAAAAGAAAAGGCAAATCTATGTTTTCCTTCTTTCAGCAAACTGGAAAAAAAAGAAAAAAAAAAAAAAGAATTGAGAACAAAAATTAGTTTTGAAGGGATTTTCTAACAGGACAATAAAACTAGTCTTTTTACTCTCCAAGAGCTAAGGAGAAATATCAACTTCCCAATTATTGCAGTCTCCATCTGGCATTGCTATTTCTAGCTGAGGTGTCAGCCATCCATGGATCATCAGCCAGGCCTGATTCTCATCTTGGCTCTCTTTGGTCAAGCTAAAAAATGAGTCCTTGCCCCTCTTATTTTGTGTGCTACCAGAACAAGACTGACAGGACTAGCTGGGCAGAATTTAGGTACATCACACTCAGAGTCAGGTGAGATCTGCAGGGTTTGCAGGGCCTTATCTCAAGAAGTCTGATGAAAAATTTTTTTTAATCTCTAGAAATACAGAGAGGGAAAAGACAGGGATACTTTTTTCTTAGAACACCGTCACATCATTTGAACTATTCCTAAAAAATTTGGGGGAAAAATCACCCTTAATCAGCATAATAAAAAAAAAAAAAAGGCAATAAAACCCTCTGTACAGCGGCCAAATTCCACGGACCTGGTGAGCGACAGGGCAAAATCAAAGCCTCCACCTTCAGAGGAGCAGCAAACCACAACCCGCGGCCAGTGGCAGTAATTGAAGCGCCACTCGCGGAGGAGCTGGCGGGCGATGAATCCCAGCGCGGATGGCTCCGCTCTGCCCCTGGAATCCGCTCCCACCGCCCCGCATCGCCGCCGCTGCTGCTGGCTTGGAGCGCCCTGGCACAGGAGCTCCCTTTGTTGATGGGAGCTGGGTCTCCTCTAGGGGCCGGGGCTGATCCAGCTGTGCCGGCAGAGCCTTTGTACTGCGGAGCAGCTCAAGTGCAGACCTGCAGCGGGTGCCTGCCCCAGCCTTTGCTGGCAGGGCGATAAGGCCAGAGCTGAGCAGAGTAAAACGACCCCATGCTGGAGGAATGCCACACGTAGGAGCCAGAGAGCATCTGTGTTGGTGATCCAACGCACCTCTTGAAATGCCTCTGCACTGTGCTTCTTTCCAAGCTGGGGATGGCTTTTTTTTAGGAGTTGTGTGTGCTGGGAGTGTTGCAGAGTATTTGCACAACCATGGTTTCACAGAGGGTACCACAGCTGGGGAGGCTCCTCTCCGGATGCCTAAAAAGAGTGGAGAAAGCAAGCAGAGACTTCTTGTGATGCTTAACTTAGTGACCAGCGGCTGGGATCCGTGGGCTACCAGCTAATCTGCGTGAAATCACTGCTCCCCTAGAGCCAGACGTTCCGTGAAGCAGTGATTATGGGGTGATCCCCACAGAGAGGATGAAGGCCTGAAGTTTGAGCCTTTCTCCTAAGGAAGGACAATTCTCGGCTGATTTCCCTGGGAGTGGGCTATGCCCCGGGCTTCTGGGCCATCACCTGACCGGGCTGGGGAGAGGCTCATTGTCATGGAGAGCTGCCCAATCCAGGCATGGCCTTGGCATTTATAGGGGACTGGGGACTCTCAGGGTGGGACAGCAGGCTAATTGCCTTTGTCTTCCCCCTCCCTCAATCGGGGAGTCTCAGTAAATCCCTAAACCCATGACAAAAGCCCTGCTGCTTTTAAGTGCCTTTCATTAAACTCAATCCTCTTGCCCTCCCTCTCCCAAGATTTGGTAAAAAGAAGTCTCTTTCAATGGCAAAAGGAAACCTAAAAGGCTGCCATTAGCTCATTCACTGTCTCCTCTGCAGACTGGGTGCCTATTTGCTGAAATCTGCTCTCAGGTGTCTCCTGAGCACACCGGGGGTAGCTCCTCTGTAGGAGGGGACACATTCCCTGGTTCCAGCTATGGATATGATTTCCCTGGAAGAAGCAGGCTTTGGTGCTTATGGCTGGACAGGTGCACTGGGGACAGCCAGACCTGCCAAAGCCTCCCTTGAGCCCAGCACCGACCCTCGGGACCAGGGCTGGAGCACCGTGGTGGGTGAATCCTTTTCTGATTCTGCTCTGGCAGGTTCTGGCTATGCCCCTGCCAACTGAAGGGGCACAAACCCTGCTGAGCCATGGGATATTGCTGAGGACATACTGCCAGGGGCAGGCCACCCTCCAGTACAAATTTGTCAGATTTGGGATCCTGGGGAGCAAAAGTTTATGGGTACTGTGCAGAAACACACAGCTGATGGAAGTGGCAATGTGAATTTGCCATTGGTTCTGCATCCTCAAACATTTATGGGCAATGCCTGCAGAGACACAGCTGATGGAAGAGGGTGAATTTAAAAAAATCTGAGTGGAAGAACATGAGCTGGACACACACAAGTGTCCTGCATTGGCTCAATGCTTGCTAAGGTCTGAGAGCAGGCTGGCAGAGTGGAGAAGGGGTGCAATGGTCACATACACAAGTATGCAGCTCCTGGCTTACTTAGGGACTGGATCTTTATCTTTCAGAGGTGTTGGGAGTCCCTCCACCGCTCTTAGATCAAACTCAGCAGTCCAAACTCCAAACAAAGCTATTCCACACCTGGTGGGATTGAAGCAGGACAAGATTGACCACCTTGCCCTTTTCCTAGTGTTACTCTGCCCTTTCCCTCCCATTATCGCCGCCACCGCATCACCTGAGATGGAATTAAAATCAGGAGGAATTACCCCTAAAGCCAGGAAGATGGTATCTGTGCTGGGAAGGGGCGAGGGGGAGGGGGAAGAGGCAGGAGTTGCCACCCGCCCATCGGTCCCAGCGATTGCACAAAGGGCGCTTGGCCAGTGCCGGGGCAAGTACTTGGTCCCGATCCCAAGCACATGGAAGTCATCTGATGTTTCGTCATGGCTTCATTACATTTTGGATCAGGCCAGCGGTTTGTCTTGCATCACTGCCCTGTATGTTCTGCAGGTAGCCAGTGCACAGGCGCTGCCAACTCTTCTGTTTTGTGAATAGCCTGCAGGGATGGCCTTAAATCACGGCAGATGCCCGTGTGTCAAACAGCTGCAATTTCACGCTTAACTTCATTGTGGGTGCTACATTCCTCATGAAGACACATTTGTGCTCTAACTGCACACAGCCCCCAACAAACAGCTCGGGAAAACGGCAGGAATGAGGGCTGGATGGTTTAGTGTAATGGCTACTGGATGATGGATTCTCCTTTCCCAGCAGCAGGAAACCAGGAAGGATTCCCAGAAGCGCTGCCTGACCCTCTGGCTGACTGGTTCCACCTCTTCACTGGCCGGCAGTGTAAGCAGGTGCAATCCCATTAGGAAAACTGATTTGCAAACCGGACTGAGCCTCCTGCTAGCTGGCACCGCGCTGGAACCAGCCCCGCCTCTTTTACTGTTGCAAGTTTTTATTTTTTTTTTACCAAACCGGGCTGAAAAAGGACAGTTGAGATTCAGATCGTTCAGAAAAACAAACAAACAAAACCGACATAGTGCCCACGCTGCACAGTGAGACTCCAAGAAACTGCAAACCAGCTCAGATATGTTTCCTTTGGGAGCAAAGCAGGTTTTTTTCCACCCTACTGCGCAGAAATTGTTCATAAATTTTTACACCTTTTATCCCAAATGACAGGAAAGAAAAACCTGTCTCCCACAGAGTTTTAAAACACTTCAAACATACTGATGAACAACCAGGCCAATATCTAACAATTGTTAATATTTTATTCCCAACAGCTGTTCAGCCTGAAAAGTTTCAGTAATACACTAAAAACGAAAACAAAACCAACAAAAAATTCAAAACAAATAAAACAACAAAACGGGGGGGAAAACAAAGTAAAATAAACTTTAACAAAGTTTAAAACACATTATAAATAAGTACAGCTCCAGAGCATAATTTACAAATATAAAACCACATAGAAACGTATGTACAGAAGAGTTACATTACGTACAAATATGTATAAAAATACCCCAGTGTTTATTCTTGTGCTAAAGCTGCGTGGCTAGAGTTATCTTTGGTACTAAGCTCAGGGAAAGAAGATTGTTTTACGAGACACAGCCCTGCTGTACAATATGCCAGACACAGGAAGACCCTCGGTGAGTTTGAGGAGGTTTTGGGTGGGTGTTTATACAGGGTATTCCCCTGTGCATTGCATATTGCAGGATCAGGGCACAAGCAAGGGCTTACAGAGGCAATTGCTGGCAGAAGAGGTTTTTTAATACATTGTACAAGGCACTTCATAAGAAATCTCTTCATTTTTTTTTTTCCTGTTCTCTTCTAAGACTCACTGGATGTCTATGCATGGCTCTTGCCAATACCACTTTATGGCTATGGTTTTTAAACTTCTTGTTCTACATTCAGGATTAGAAACCTCTGAAAACATTAATTCAGTTCACGCCTGCAGAATTTAGACGGCAAACCATCTACACCACCTAACGTTTTCATGGATGGGGAAAAAACTTTGCATCTGCCTTCTGCTGGTGCTTAAGGGGTGTTCTTATTTTGAAAGGAGAGAAGATCAGTCTTCCTGGAAGAACTCCTGGGAAGTGTCCGCGTTGAAATGCTGTTTGCAAAAGCGCATGGTCCAGCTCCCATTCCCTTGGCAGCGCTGCCCCAGCACCCTACACCTCTGTCCCATCCCGTGTGTAGATGAGGCTGTTGACTGTGAAGTTGTAGTAGTGGTTGTACTGGGCTCCCTGGCTGCCGCTGCTGGGGTGGAAGGAGCTGTAGTAGGCAGGGGAAGGTCCCGCGACCCGCTGCAGCTGGTCTGGGGAAGGCACCTCCTGAGAAGAGCTGCTGGAAGGGGTGAAAGTGCCACTGCTCAGCTGTCCAGCAGAGAAGTTCCTGTGATGCAGGTCACTGCTGAGACCTCCCGTCAGCCGGCTGCCTCCGCCGCTCAGGGAGCTCATGCCGCTGAAGAAGGTGCTGAGACAGCTGGGAGTGGATGAAATGATACTGGAGGGAGAGGAGCTTTTGGGATGGTCCCTGGCAGAGGGTGAGGGGTCCAGCTCTGGGGGTGGGCTGTTTCCACAGGGTTTGCCTGTGGCTGGGATGGGTCGCTCTTCCTCAGCCTTCAGGCCCCCCAGAGAGGAGGCCGCAGAGGCGGTCGCGGGGGCGTTGGGCTCAGAGCGCCGCTTGCGTTTGCGACGGAAGTTCCCGTTGTCAAACATCTTCTCACAGTTGGGATCTAAGGTCCAGTAGTTTCCCTTCCCTGGTGGAAAACAGGAGACACAAGAGAGAAAGTCAACTTCTGTGACAGCGAGCCCCGCTGCTGACAGATAAGCAGCATCCATGTCTTGTCCAACTGGCACAGAACCCACGTCTCTCCTGCACCTGTTCCTCCTCCCTCTGTTGTCCAGTACCAAAACCTGTCTCCAGGACATTTCCACCTCCATCCCTCCAATGTCCAAGTGAACCTTAAGGCCACATAGAAGAGAACCTCCCCATCCCAAAGCACAAACAGATTTGCACCTCTACCTCCGACCTGGCTAAAGAGAATGTGAAGGGCTCCCCTTGCTCTGGCTGCCTCACAGAAGCTGAGGCACTTACAGCCATCTCAGCAGTGGGTGACAAGGCAGTGCCCGGGCTATGGCTCACAGAAGAGCTGATGGAGAGGCAGGCTGACGGCAGTCCAGCAGCACTGAGCACAAGCCTTGGTGCGGGGTGCTGTGGTGGCACCAGCTGTCCCCACTCGCCTCCTGCCCACGGCCGAGACGGGCGCAGTGACCCCACAAGGTCCCGAGCGGCTCCAGCCCGGCACGTCCCGGCACCGCCGGGCCGGACCAGNCTGCTGGGGAGGGGGCGAGGGCTGGGGCCGGCCGGCCCCCGCCTACACCTCCCGCGGGGAGCGCCGGGCCGGGCTGGGGAGAAAGGGAACGGTCACATCACAGAGCCGGCTCAGGGGACGGGGGAGCGCGGTCTCCTCACAGCATCCGACTGGAAGGGATGGAGAAACGCGGGCTCATCACAGCGCTTGCCCCGGGGGGACGGGGAGCGCGGTGTCGGGACAGCGCCCGACTAGAAGGGGACAGGGGACCCGCTGGCCACGGGGACGCTGCCGCTGCTCTCTCACGGCGGTGCCGGTGTCCGCCCCGCCGTCCCCCGCCGCCCAGCCATCCCTCCCGCCCGGCGCGGCACCTCACCGGGGTCGTCCTCGTCGCGGGGCACCTTGCGGAAGCAGTCGTTGAGGCTGAGGTTGTGGCGGATGCTGTTCTGCCAGCCGGCCTTGCTGCGCTTGTAGAAGGGGAAGTTCTCGGCCACGTACTGGTAGATGTGGCTGAGGGTGAGCTTCCTCTCGGGCGCGCTCTGGATGGCCATGGCGATCAGCGCCGAGTACGAGTAGGGCGGCCGCACCAGCTTCAGCAGCTCCTCCTGGCTGGCCAGGCTCAGCCAGCTCAGCTCC
>WBNO01005902.1:368464-402573 GCA_013400575.1 Peucedramus taeniatus | reverse complement strand
GCTGCGGGAGGCGCCAGGGATTTGGCTCCCGGCGGCGCGGGGGCAGCATCCCCGAGCCGGACCCACCCCCCGTGCTGTGCCCGTCCCCCCCTTCCCGGCCTGGGGGTCTCTCCCAGGGGTCGCCCCCGCACCGGCCGCCCCCTCCCCGGAGCTGTCCGCGCTGTCCCGGCGCTCTGGGATGCCGTCCTGCTTTCCCACGGATGCGATCGCCCCCGGTCCCTCAGCTCGGCGCTGAGGTCGGAGGGGGATGAGCATCGCTGCGGTTCCCCCGACGGGAACGCCACGGGAGGAATTCGCTTAAACTCTGTTCTTGAAGTGTAGTTTTGCCGCCCAACAGTCGGGATGAGATCGCCGTTCATTAAATTTGGATAAGGAATTGTCCGTAATTAAACAAATAAACCCCACCGGAGTCTTTGCTCGTACGGAGGGTGGAACGGGTTGGAGGGCGCGGGGCGAGATTTGGTGAATAAAAGTTATTTTCGCCTTCGTGCTCCGGGGCAGCCTGAACGGAAAGCGCATCCTTCCGCAGAGAAAAAGCTCTCGGTGTTCATAACGATCCCGACACCCGGGATCTACACGGGGGCCAGCTCCGGCAAATCTTCTGGTCCGGGGCAAAGCGCACGTGTAACAACAAAAATACGGTCAATGGTGAGGGACGATTTACAGACTTTGTCTAAATACCAGGTACATGAGAGGTACATTTCATTCCCCGTTTTTAAATGGAATTGTTATTCAGTTTTCTGCTGCTAAAAATGGCCAAAATGCCCTTTCCTGTTGTATACACGAAGCGCTCTCTGCAAGCGCTGGTTTCTCGGTCTGACAACAGGATTTGGGGCAGAGAGGAGCGTTTGGAAAAAGTCTTTGCGTTTTATATCTTCCATAAAATACTTATAAAAACACGTGTAAACCAGTGAAGCTTCTCCGAGCTGACTCCAATCCCAAATTTTCGTCCCCTGTGTGATTTGAGCAGGAATAGAATAGCCGAAGGATTTTCAACTTTGTATTATTTCGTTTTAAAACAAGTGAGCAAACGGTTTTTGAGACAGAAAATAACTTAAAAGTGCTTGGGTTAAAGAATTAGGATTTGGGGTTTTCTTCTTTAATCATAAAAGGAGGTTTCTGAAGAGTTTGAGTTTTTTTTTGTTTTGTTTTCTTGGGTTTTTGTGTGTGTGCATGTGTGGGTTTTTTTTCTTTTTCTGTTGTTATTTTGTTGCCGTCACTGTTGCTTTTGCTGATTTTATTTTGCATCCCTTGGGGAAAGAGCTTCCCGTGTGTATTTGGATACCCAGAACAGCAGGAGAAAAGTTTACATTACGTTTCACAAGGTGCCTTTTTCCCTTCTCAGCTTCCTTCTCTTTGAGATTTATAACAGCTCCTCATCTATTTTAAAGCAGGGTCGCGCTGGAAAATTCCGGTTTGAAATCTGACGGGACAACAGGCATCCAAACCAAGCAGTTTACGGGGAAATCACAGCTAGAAAGGACATTTAAACGACAAGAAACAGGTAGATTTCTAAAAAGAAATTTCCCTCTGAGTCTGAAGAGCTAAGCCGAAAATATTATTCTCTAAAATGACAACAAATCTGTGTTTATCCGTTTGACCAAAACCCCCGCGATCGTTGCAGGAGGGAGAGGCGCAGTCGGTGGTATCCCCGTATCGCTCGAAATTGAGGTTTTTGCTCCGGGGATTTGATGGTTTTGGGCAAAGGCAGAGCCATCTAGAGGAGCAGCCCGGCTATGGCGAGGCGAGGAAGGCAGTTTCCCTCACAGGCTGCCTTCGAGCTTCCCTTAGCTGATTTCTCTGCCTCCAACAAAGGAAACGAGTTAGAAAATATTGCTGAATTAGCTCTAATAAAAATGCGTGTCCTCAGAAAACTCCTGCCTGCTTTACCAAATAGTAAGGAATGTGAAACAAAAATAGCTTTAGAGAGGTTATTACATAGCTGGGATGGCATGGATATACAAACCAACACTTAATTTAAAGAGTGGAGAGAATAAAGCTTTGATGCTGTGACGGCTGTAAAAACATTTAATTTTCTTAATGCATTTATCCTGCAAGTAGCATGCAGTGTTGCCTCGAAACATCATCAGCTCTCAGTACAGACCTGTTGCTGCTCCCTTCTGCCAAGGCATGAGGAGAGCATGAAGAGATCCAGCACTCTGCCTCTCTGCTCTCCAAATGCTGCTTTTTTTTCTAGAGAGCTCTGGGAGACGTTTGCCTTGCAGAAACACACCGGGGAGCTGGCAAGGGATGACAAAACACAAAACTGAAATCAGTTTCAAGGTAAGAGTCTGAGGCTACTGTCCATCACTGGGAGCAGATTTGGGGCTGGGTTTCAGCCCTTTGTTGGCTCTGTGAGTGGGCAGTGAGGTGTGCTGGGTAGAGGAGCCTGTGGCACCTCGAGCTGGGCTGAGCTGTATCCTCAGCCAGCTGGGGTTAAGTGCAAACCTCTCCAGCCAGCTGCCTTGGAAGGTGTTTCAAGGCTTCCCAAGTGCTGCAGGAGAGCAAGATGCTCCCCATCCTTGCCTGGTGCTCTCCCCACTGTTGGCTCAGGTGCTGTGCCTGTCCTTGTCATGCAGGCAGCACACACTTTTCCCCCTGCAGGAAGACACTGGCTGTGCCTCTGGGGCTCTGCTCCTCTGAACATGTAGGTACAGGCTCCACTTTCCTGGTGTGGATCTCAGCTGTGTGTGCAGCTGAACACAGAAACCTGAAAATGCTTCAGAGCTGAGCGCCCAGCCCAGCAGTGGGAACAGAAACCTGCACCCACCTGGATCTCTCTCCGTTTCCCAAGGATGCTGAGCTCTAGGAACAGGGTGTGTGTTGGAGGAACACAATAGCCCATATTGGCTTCTATTGGCTTTACCAGGAGGATGGAGAAACCAGGATCCCTTCAATGGCTCCAGATCTCTGCAGGTTTGTTTTGGTTTGGCTGCATTTGCAATCTGAGTCTCTCTTTTTCCCCAGGGCTGGCGAGGAGCAAGGTGGTAACTCCATGGTCCACATAAAATCTGCTCAGTAAAAATTCTTTTCTGTCTTTCTCCAGAGTGATCTGTGAAATTGGGAATGAGTTCTTCACCCTCAGAGGCAAGATGGAAAAATTATCTTTTCTCTTAAAGTACTTCAGTGTCTCCACCCTCAAGAACAATAAGAAATTGATTAAGAGCCACTCAAATTAAATTTAAAATCCAGCATCCCTCCCTTCCTTAGAGCCAAGCATTTTTCTCCCTATTCCTCCATATTAATATGCTATGAGAACATCTCTTTTTTTCACTCAACCCCTGATTTGTCCTGCAAATGGCTAACAGAGAATATCTGATGGTGTGCAATAGATGCTTCACTGCTGTCAATTTGGGAAGGGAATTTTTTGTACATGTACACAGGATAAAGTAATTTTTATCCCTTACCTAAGGAGAATGATGCATATTCCTCCCTCTCTGTATCTGGTCATCTACTGGACTGAAGTTCTGGCAATCTAATTTTGCCAGCTCACCTTATGATAAGATCAGAGGTTTTCAAATCTTTCCTTGATTTTTCAGAGTCTATCACGTTTCCTGGGGAGGTGTCCTCATCCCACCCTGTTCAGGCTACCAACAACAGTCTTGGTTTGCTTTTGAGTTCGTGGTATCTGTTAAACTCTGCAGGCTGCAAACTGAGGGTTAACCTTTTGGATTATTCATATTAATATTTTCTCAGTGCAGTTCTATGCTGCTGAGAGTCATGGAGCCACAAAGCAAGGAATCAATCATGGTTCATCACAAGCTGTAGATGCTGCAGCACTGGGAGCAAACACCCTGGCTGAAAGGAGCAGTGTCTGCCCTGTGCCCACTTCTTGCTGGTTTTTATGGCTGCTGTGCTCTCACAAGTGTTTCTGAGCCTGGCTGGGGCACTAATCTGGTTTGAGAAGAACACCCTCTTCCCAATCCTTTTCTTTCCCCCTTTTCCTTATTCCCTCAGGTTAGCTTTAGCCTGGGCCTGCCCAGCCCCTTCCTGAGTGAGAGCTTGTTAGTGACTGATTAGCTGAAGTTTTGATAAAAGCTTCATTGTTTGTAACCCCTGTAAAGTACCCAGAGCTGTGCTCCCAATAAAAGTGGGATTAAATAGACACCTCTGGAGTGAGACAGTTGCAAGTGGGAATTTCAGAGTTTTGAGGGACTGAGGGATGTGGCCAAGCTTCAGTAACTCTGTGTATCAGAAGTGATTTTACCAAAACTGGGAAAGAAGCCTGAATTTTGTGTTTTGGGGGGAAAAGGGACCTGGTGGGAGGCAGAAGGAAGTCACCTGTTTGTGGCTGGACTAAACACACACTCCAGGGGTTTGGAAACATGTTTGCAAAAGTTCTCAGCACCCTGCATTCCTCCAGCCTTTCCTCAGGCTTCAGATTCATAAAAGGTATTTTAAAATCCTCACTCTTATCATGTGAATTTAATCCTTCCTCATTTTATTTTTTCAGCAGTAAAAAAGTCCCCTTGGCAATGATGTGTGCCTGACTTGGTGCTATTGGGTTGTGTCTTTTCTGGCAGGAATGTTAAGCAAGGGGTTTCTTCCCTCCTGCCTAGAGCAAGAAACTGACCTGGGCTGAAATAAAGCATCTCAGTGCTTTTTAAATGTGTTTTTGTGTGTAATGGGATATTTGAAATAGAGCTTGGTGCTCTGGGCTGGTTATTCTACAGTGATCACTCCTATAGGGTAAGGTAAAGGACAAAATCTGTTGGTCCTAATTCATCTGGATAAGCCACCTCCACTCTGGAACGAGTAATAGAAACAGAAAAACATAAATTTATGGTCAGCTAAGGTAAAAATAATCAAAACTATTAGTAGATAAGGCAGTGGCTGCCATCACCACCACCACAAGGAAACAGAGGAGTATTAAATTAGTATTTCTCTTCCATGTTTGTCTGAGGCAGAAAAAAATCAGATAATGTGTTAGTTTCAGGTGCTGGCAAAGGAGCATTTTGGGCTCCATTAGTAACTAGGGATTATGTTAAATAGCAACCACATAAATGAAATATTTTATGATCAGCCAGTCCTGGTAATTCACAGCCAATGACCATATTGTGTGGGCCATTAATGCTGGCTCTTCATTTTGGGGCACTGGGAGGGTTTTAGAGCACTAGGAAAGCTGATATTGGCTCATTATTTAAAAGCTTTGGGCAAATGATTTAGTGATGCTCAGACTTTCAGCCCTTCATTGTTAAAGGCAAGAAATGTATGGGTGCATCTCTTAATTAATGATCAACTTCCTTCTTAAAGGAAGGCAATGAAACTGATGCCAACGAGTTTGTGTAGATAGAAAATACCTTGTCAAATTAATTTGCTGTTGTTCTCCAGCAAGAGGGAGCAACTCTTGGTGTAACTGATTTCTGAGTGTTTGATAAGTTCTGTCTTGGAGGTGGGTTTTACAAACTGAAATAAAATCATTGTAGTGCAAATTAAGTGGATCCAACTGGTTAAACCAAGATCTCAGAATTTCACTGTGAAAAATGAATCCCTGAGTCTCTGCTCAGGGAAATTTGGTGGAAATTGGTTCCTTATTCTGTTTTTGTCATCAGTTTAGGGGGAAAAGAAAGGATCATTGTCTACCAATTGTGAAGGAGTCTAAAACTGAGGGTATGGAGTGTTAAATGAGGAAGAGAAGAGTTCACTGACACAGAGCTGTCTCTGCCTTGGAATGGGGGCAAATGGGCAGGGTGTCTTTTGATATGGAAAACCAAAAGGACACATTTAGGAAAAAAATAGGATATTGAAGAGGATATGGACTCTGTATAAAAAAATAATAATTTTCTAAAAGTTTATTGTGGTTTTTGAGAAGAATCAGCTGCTCCTTGTTGTGCTTTTGGGGTGAATGAGGCACACGAATAAGAAATTATAATAATTCCATATTGATGCTGTATGAAATTGTCATGGCACCTATAAAATAATGAGTAGCAGAGTAAAATAACAGGGATGAAGTTGTTTATTATCCAGGATTTAAACTAAAACTGGGACCACGTTTGTGAGCAGATACCACCACACAATGTGCAGCTGTGAAGCTTCTCAAGGAACTCTCTTTAATTACTTACAGGAAGGGAATATTAGGGGTGACTTGTTTGTAGTCCATAAATATCTGAGCAAGACCTGGAGCTTGAGGATAAAGGACAAAGTCAGAGCAGGAATCAGGGGCCAGAACTGAAGCAGGACAGAGAGAAGGGGCTCAATTCAGCTGGGCTCACAGGGATAGCTGACCACAGTGACACTGTTGTAAGGGCTGCTGTAAAGAAACATTTTGAAGTCTGTTCACTCTTCTTGGCTATCTGGTGTCTCCACCTTGGTCAGTGTCTGATGAGGGGAAGTGGTCCAGGAAAAGGATTGCTAGCAATGGAAGCTTTGGCCAGCAGAAACAGGAGTCTGAGATCAGTTTGGGTAAAATCTCACTGCTAATGAGCCAGTTAAAGATGTTCCAGCATAATCCTGTGTGCCTTTGAAAATCAGGTGGACAGACAAGGGAGTGACACCACATGGAAAACCCTTGTTTTAAGGCAGTGATGCAAAACACCAGAGAGGCATCAGCAGGAATCACACTAATAAAAAAATACAAACCTGATACACTCAAGATTTATCACCTTACAGAAATCAGCCTTTCTGTTCAGGGCTGAGGACCAGGTTCCCTGATGCTCACAGCTCCATGGGCCCCTATGATGCTGAGGAAGAACTTCCTTGATTTCTTTGAAGAATTTCAGCTGATTTTGGTACCAGTCAAGGCGTGCCTAAGCCTGACCTTGGGAGTGAACCACTCATGTGCCCAGTGACTGATGTTTGTGACTGACTGGCACATGTCAGACACTGGCAAAGGCAACACTAACCAGGACAGGTATGGCAAGGGCCTGCAGGCTCTCCTGGGGCTCTACAGACTCCATGTAAGCTAAAAGAAGTGCAAGTGCAAAAACTAAACAGTCAACAGAGCTGAAAAGCTCTGATTGGCATTTAGGAAGACCAAAATTAGCAGGGAGAGGAAGAGAAAGACCTGGATTTCCCCTGGGGTCTTCTGCATTAATGTTGAAGAGATCTCCCTGCTTTGAGAGAAGGACAAGCTGAAGAGATGGGAAAAATATTTTAAGAGTTTTAAAAGATGACCCATCCCAGATTTAGAGATTCTCAGTGTTTGGGAGATTATAATGCTTCAGAAGCAGGCTGATAAGATCTTGCTAGGAAAGGTGCAAAGAAGACTTAGAGAATTGGAATTGTTCAGCCTGGAGAAAAGAAGGCTCTGAGGTGACCTTATTGCAGCCTTTCAGTACCTGAAGGGAGCCTACAGGAAAGCTGGAGAGAGACTTTTTACAAGGGCATGTCATGACAGGACAAGGGGGAATGCTTTAAACTGACAGAAGGCAGGCTGGGATTGGATTTTAGGAAGAAATCCTTTGTGAGTGTGGTGAGGCTCTGGCACAGGTTGACTGGAGAACCTGCCTCATCCCTGGAAGTGTTCAAGTCCAGGTTGAATGAGACTAAGAACAATCAGGTCTGGTAGAAAATGTCCTTGCCCATGCTAGGGGTGCTGAAACTGGATGATCTTTAGGGTTTCTTCCAACCCAAACCATTGTATAATGGTATTGAATGTCAGGAGACTGAGGAATTCTGAGGGGCTGAGAATGGATTGATGTGGCTGTGGCAGGGGTCACTGGCCCAACCAGGCACCTGTATGTTATCAGGAGAGAAAAAATCCCTTAAACAAGGAAAAGTGTTCCTAGTAGGTGAGTTCCCACAAGGGACCTTCCAAACGTTGTGTGTTTCCTGACACCCAAGCAAATTCCTCACTGTGCTCCTTGCTGGAGGAGTCAGAAGGTAGATTCATTTCCACAGAGCAAGAGGGACAGGACAGCAAAACCAGTGCAAGAGGCTGATCCCTGGCAAGTTCAGAGATATCAAGGAGCACTTCATCTCTTCAGTTGCACAATTTCAAGAAGTCATTTGACCTGGCATGTTGCAATAGGTGTGTGGAGTGTCCCAGGGCTATATGATATGTGTAAGAAGCTGCTGAAGAACATTATGAAGAGGTGAGGTCAGCAGTGCTGGTCAAGAACAAGCTGAACAACTGGTTCAACACCAGACAGGGTGACTTGATAATTCACAGCAACTTCTGGAGCTGCCTGTAGAAAGCAAAGGATGGAGTTACAGCCATCGAAGACTTTGGGCAAAGGCAGAAGATCAAAAACCTGGAGATGATCACATCTCCAGTGGTGGTGCTGGTTCATCAGATGTGCAGAGTCAGGCTGCTGTGTCCCGTGATGGATGATGCAGATCAAGCATTGGCATGAGCCAGGCAAAGGCTGGGAGGAAAGGGAGAAAGGATGGGAGCTACACGGACAGGCAGCAGCCGGGTGGACGAGATGGACAGCCCTGTTTGTCTGAGACATTTTACCACAGGCCAGCAGCAGATCCCTCACAGAGATCTGCAGGAGGATGCAGCTGGCACACGTGGGTGTACATCAACTGAAACAGCCATGAAAAGACACAGAAAAGTTATGGAAGGAAAAAATCAGGGTGCTCCGTTGGTCCCTGTCCTTGCTTTGTGTGCAAAGAAATGAATGTCAGGAAGGTGGAAAAAAAAGGACAGCTGGTGTTTGCAATGAAGTGTCACCAATTTTGGGAGTGTGCCAGGACTGGGACAGTCATCAGGAGGATGTTCCTCATCTCTGTGAGGAAGCTCTGACTGCTGCATGGATGGATAATCACTTTGAACATACCCTGGTTTTATTCTGGTAAAGGGAAGAGGGTTAAGATTCAGATGTTAACAGAAATGGGTTTATTGCTTTTCATTTGGATTTTTTGCTGTTAGTTTACAATTTTCTCAACAGAGGTGTGGACCCTTATGCCCTGCATTTGTAGCTGCCTCTTAATATTCCTCCACAGACCCTTTGGGTCCACAGTCTGTGGATGGAAGGGGTGGAGGACATAAAAAAAGGAGCCTGTACTTCTGTACTTGCTGAGCACAGAGGAGCACTTGGGAATGACTTGTAACTGTCCTTTATGGTCATTAGTCTGTGGGACAAAAAATTAAGGGCAAACATCTCTGAAAATGGAGATGGCAAAGGCAAGGGAACTGGGAGGGAAAGGGGACAGAGAGCAGAATTTTGCATGCAGCAGTTCCAGTTCACCCATGAGCAGTGAAGCCACTCTGAGTTTCCAAACGTGGGACTTGTGTCACCAGGTCACTGTAATGGGCCAGGCAGACAGAGCCCTGACAGACAGCAACCAACACCAAGCATGTGGAAGAGGCAAAATCAAATTTCCACGCTCTCCTCTTGACAAGGAGAGTGTAAGCTGGCTCTTTACAAGTCAGGAGATTCCTGCAGAGCGGTGAGCTCACATCACAGAGTCCCAAAGTTTTGGATGGGATCCCTTAGGAAAGAAAAAAAACATGTTCAGGATGGAGAGAACCAGATGATTTAATCTGGGTTGTAGGAAGGGTGAGTGAGATAGAGGTGATTGAGCAGCATCAAAGGGTGACAATCAATTTGAATTTCCCCAGAAGTGATGTTGATGCCTGTGTTGCTTCTCCCCGTGCTTTTTCTTTAATTAAATACCGAATGTTCCATTAGTAGTTGGAATAACATGCTGTTCTTGGGGGAAAGAAAACCCAAGTAATCCCTTTATCTGCTAAAATAGATGATTTCTAGTAGATTAAACAATGGCCTTTCAGCTACCAGAGCATAGTTCAGGCCATAATTGAAGTCCTCTCCTTGGCCTCTCCTCGGTCCATGGCAGCCAGCAGCCCGTGGAGCCCCATCATCAGAGATAACCTCAGTGACTCTTGTCTGCACTGAGTGTTTCTCCAGATGAGGAGATTAGTCAGAGATAAAGGATATTACCTGAAAATAATAAGTGATTACAGTCCCGGACTGTCTCTCCACATTCATTTCATGCTGGTTAACCCTTGCAAAACTGGCTGCTGGTTGGGTTTAGGTCTTTAAAGAGGAGGGAGGGTGAAGGAAGGTTTCCAGTGCCTGAGTGGAAAAGGAGGAATTTCGCCCTTTTGTTGTCTGTTTCATTGTCTGGGTGGGGATTTCTGGGAATGGCAGGAGGCCTGGCTGCAGCCCACAGTCCATGGAGGAGTTGGAGCTGTGCCTTGTGGGGTTTTTGTGTGATGCCATCACCCCCTCCTCCCCGTGCTGGTCAGCTGGAAGCTGTGAGGACTTAAAACTCCATCTTCCATTTACCTGAGAGCAGCACAGGAGAGCTCTGGATGCCCAGAACAGACTCAGTGGCTGAATTTCCCCTGCTGCACTGAGCAGGACCATGCCATGAGCCCAGGCAGGGACCTGCAGCAGTCCATGCTGTCCAGTTATAAGCAGGGACCAGGCATGTTTTGGGATTTACAGTACTGTCCCATCCCCAAGCATGGCTCAGAGGCTTCTCCAGTGGGCAGTTTCCATGGGACCAGTCTGTTACTGGGAGTGCTGGCTGGGCTGTGTGGGTATGAGCTCAGAACACAGGACAGTCCCTGGTATTTTTTCCAGCATGGATGTAGCTACTCTGTCTTGACAACACAAAACCATTTATAGCTTCTCTATTCATTCAACAGCAAGAGATTCAGAGAAATACAAAAGCCTTGCCAGCTTTTTATAGCAAGTTTTCAACCTGTCTGGAAGGAAAAAAAAATATATAGTGGTCTTCTAGAAATTCAGGTTTGTTCCCTAGGGAGGATGGAGATAAAAATGTAAAACAAAAATGTTGAAAAAATGCCTTGAAATCTGCTTATGGGGCTCTGTGTTGTTACCAGTGCTGGGAGTGAGCTCCTGTGCTACAGCCAGTGTCCTGGTGGGATGATAATTTCCTTGGGCTCCCTGCAAATATTACAGATGAAGTCCTGGCCCCATTTGAGCCACTGGGAGTTTTGTGACCGACTTCATTAGCACCATGGCCATTTCATTCATAAAAGGCTCCTTCCCAGCTCCTGTGCCATTACAGCATCCCCTGTCTGTCATCAGGCTGGGGAGAGCAGGTTCATCCTTCTTCTTCTAAATGCTCCATCAGCCTCTCCCTTGAAAACTGTAAATAAAGGCCGCTGGGGATAGCTTTTCTGCTTGACCCCTCACCTGAAATGAAAATAAAGGTGACTGAATTTCATCCTGACGTGGAGCTCCTTCCCAGGCTGGCTCTTTCCCGTGGCTGTTGACAGTTACCTGCCAAGCCCCATGGTTACCTTTGATTTTGCCGTAATGACATCTCCGTGCTTAGGGTGGCTCTGGGACTGTAATCCCCTCTGCAGCCTTAACCAATTTGTGGGGTAACCTGAGACCAGGCTCTCTCTTCCCCGTGATTTTTCCACTTGTTAATACTCACTGAAGGCATCAACAGACTAAATGCAGAGGGTTTCTTTTGTTGCACGCCCAGGGCTGGCGAATATCTGCGTTCACACCTGATATGAATCTTGGCCTTCACAAAGATGCTGCATGTTCTTGCCACATGAAAATGGCACAGGGTTTTATTTCCCCAAAGTCTGCTGCTAAAACAAATGCTTTGTTAGCAAAAGCCAGGCAGTGCTCCAAGGAGCTGTTAAGAGCAGAAGTGAGGATTCAGCAAAGTGGGATTTATCCACAGTTTTGCCGCAGATTTTCTGTGTGATCTGTGGCAAAGTGCTTTGTCTTTAAAATCCTTGCAGTCAAAGTCTTGGTGTGTCTCACGTGTTTAGACTGTGAGCTTTTCAGGTTCAGGGCTTTTTTTATTTGCATAGCAGCTTTTATAATAAGTCCCCGATCTCTAGAGAACCTGCCTGTGTGTGTGTGTAATACAGTTTTAAAAGAGAAGGCTCAGCTTCATCACAGTGAATGATCCTGGTGTTAGGGGAGGACACAACTCCTGCTCCCTAACCTGTATTATTTGGCTTTTCTAAAGGAAATCTTAGGGCAGATGATTTACATGGAAGTGGAAGGAGGATCCCTGGGGAAAGCAAACACTTGAGACTTCAAGGTGGGATGGCTTTGGTGGCACACTTCTCCACTGGCCATCTGATCCAGGAGGTGCCCACTTCCTAAGCACAGATCAAAGACAAAAGGTGACTTCTGAAATGACATGCAGCCACCTCTTGCATTGCTTAAATTCTCTCCTCCTGCTTCTGTTTGATCTCACTTTACTTTTCCTGTCACTGGAAGCAGGTGGTTCCTTTATTCTCCCCGACAAGTTTAGATCAGCTGAACAGCCCTAATGGCTGCAGTGAGAATCTCCCAGTGGCACAGCCAGCCTAAACCTTGGAGCAGTCAATGGAAAAGCTCCTCTTCACTGCAGCTGGGTGTGGATGGGGTCTGCATGAGCAGATTCAGAGTGCTCACTGTCCTGCCAGTCTTGCCTTTCAGAAGCAGATGTGGTTGTAATGTGAGGTGACACCCAGGGAAAGCCCAGGAGCTCCTCCAGGCCTGTGGGCATACAGCTGGAAGACTTTCATGATGTGATGAAGATGCACATTTCCTCTCTGTGCTGGTTACCCTGGGCTCTTAGCTCCATAGGGTGGCTCTGCTGACTGCTGAAAATGTCCAGCCCAGAGAAAATGTTCATCACATGAGATGAATGTGATCACTAGTGACAGGCATAAGTCAAGTCAATGCCATGTTGTAACCAGAGTTATATCAGATCAGGAGACTCTCCAGACTTGGGTCATTTGTGTGCCCTGCTCTGATTTTTTTCTGTTTTTCCTATTTCTCTGTAAAGCTGCTCTGCTTTACTCGTGTGAGCCTGTCTCTAATTTTAACCTGCTTCTTCCAAGGAGAAAGAGAAGCAGAATTTACCTAACAGGCAAGCTCTTAACAAAGCCTGGGATACCTGATACACATAATGGTCCCAGAGGCATGTTTACTTTGGACTGAGTGAGTGAGTGAAAACCATTTTGGAAGGACTTTTTCACCTCCAGCAACTTAACCTAACGAGGAGAAAAGTGATGTGGTTAAAGGGCTGTTTAAACAACGGCATTAGGGAGCAGATTTAGGCTCTCTGACAATACCCATATGTATTTGCCTTACACAGGTGCATAAATATGCCATGATTTATATCACAGGACACATGGCAGAGGCAGTGATGAGGTTTCAGCCCATCCTCTGCTGATGGATGATTTTTGGGGGATTATCAGGGACAAACAACTGATTGTTTTAGCAGGTTGCAACAGTATTGCCCAAAGATTTGGAGCACCATGACCGAGTTCAGCAGCTTCCCTTGCCTTCTGCGCAGAGGAGTGTCTGTGCAACAAGGAGTTTGGCTTTGAGGGCTCAGTCCTGTAAGTGCTTTAGGTGGCTGGAGGAGAGCAACAGGGGCCTCAGATTTAGGCTGAAGAATGCTGCTTGTTTCTGCTCACAAGAAGTCCTAAGTGCCCCACCAATTTATCAAGAAAGCAGGAGAGAAGGATGAAATAAATAACTCCATGGGAAATGTGCCCATGCTGGACTGCTGCACTGCCACAAAAGTTCATGTTTTTACACCCAAATGGGTGGCTGACCTCCTGCTGACAGAATGGGCTGTCAACACTCCTCCCTTGAAGAAGAGTCCCCTCTTTGCACTTTGTCTCCTGGTGGTGATAACCTGACTGGAGATTCCCAGATTAAACCCTGCCTCTTCCACACGCTGGGGGTCCTGCTTACCCATCACCTCCCTCTTTCAACATCCTCATGGGGGCAATGAATCTTATTCCTGGCCCAAGGAGCACTTGTCAGGGGCTGAGCTGACAGGGAGGTATGTCCTCCTTGGCCATGTTTTTGTGCATGGAATTGTTAATAGCTGAGATGGTTCCCCCAGGTGCCCCAGAGCGCCTTGCACGAGGGCAGTACAGACCTAGAGAGAACTCTTGTGTTTCACTGGTGGAACAAGACAGCAAAAATGGTAAGTTAGGGCCAAACTTAGGCAAAATTTATCTCTGCATCATGTTCCATATGCAACTGCAGTCCTACTGAGACTACAAGGCTGACTTTCCAGAGGTACCTCTGAGTGCAGGGGGAATGACCAGCAGGATGCCAGGAGGGGTCTGCACAGGCCAGGTACACAAATCTCAGTGTTCTACATTACAGTTGAGGTCCTTGACTCTAACTTCAACTCTTCCTGTGTGATTTTAAAGGCTCTGAGCTCAGCTATCACACATTTGGGCCCATTGGCAAATTCTCCCAAGGTGCTACTCAAACACATGAATGTCTGCCTTTGACTTTCTGGTCCTGGCTGACCTGTACTTTGCTTTTGTGCAGATATGGAGAGGAAAAAAGCACCAGCACCCTCTGAATACCTTCCTGGATGTTTGGAGTTGTCATTGCCTTGAGAAAGAGGGGCTCTGCCATTCAGGTGAATGGTTTAAGCTCCTGGCTCTGGGAATCTGAGCCATCGTCTCCCTGGAGTATTGTGAAAATAAACCAATTATTTAAGAGTAATTTCCTCCTGCAGGTGTTTGTTTGGTCTTCAGCACTATCTTCTGTCTCAGGGATGTGCAGACAGCTACACTGAGAGCAGCCATGCAGGGCACAGCTTTCTCCATATCTGCATTAGCAAAGAGGAAGCAAATAAATTCTCTTGGAGGCAGAGGAAAGTGAGAGCTGCGAGTTTGGTTCCTATCCACTTCTAATTGGGATTATGCTGGCAACTACCAGCCCCATCTTTTGGTATTTGGGAGGAAGAAATGGGGAACTGAACAGCAATAGTGGGCTGCTCCTGCATAAACTATTCTGGCAAAATGCCTTTTAATTTCATGTGAGCTGTGCCTGCGAGAAGACGGAAGGATCAAGCTATCATCAAGAAAGATTAGGATTTGGAGCCAAGTTTTGGAATTGTCTCCTATCTCAGTAATGAATCAGACACCTTAGGTTAAATTCAGATCCTACTGAATAAGCATTTTCTTTTTTGTGTTTACCAGGGCCAGGATTTCACCCTTAACTTCAAATATTCCCAAACACTGCTGTGCCTGGGCTTGGAGCTGGTTACCAATGTTACTTCCTAAAATTATATCTAATTTATATTATGCTTGTAGGACCTGATTTTGCTCCCCATTATGGGGGTTCCAATGCTGAGTTTAAGATGATGAGACAGTTCTTTTTTTACTCTGCTGTATTACAGAATAGTGATATTTTAAAAGTGATTCTTCTTAATTTTTATTATTCCTGGTAATTCTAGATTGCAGGCTTGGTTTCATTTACATCAGAAATAGAATCCATTTTCTCTGCCCTGGAAGGAAGACACTCTCAAGGGCTTACTGATATTTGTGTGTTTGACTTTAAGGCAGAAGTTTGTTCCTAATTAATTGAATAAGTGCTTTAATCCCTGGCCTGAGGGCTTCCCATAGAGCATTAGCTGTATTAAGAAGGAAATGGAGTGTAATCCCTTTAATATAAGCACAGGAGAACACGAGAGTTTCACATTTCTGGAAATAGTTTCTTCCTTTGTTGTGTTATTTATTCTAATATTAATTTGCATAAAATGCAGTGAGGACAAAGGGCTTCTCCTCTTTCCTGACACCAGTGCAGAGCTGTCAGCAGCACACAGTCCTTGCTTTGGGCTCCAGTTGCACACTGTAACAGAGTGCAGAGAGAAATAGCTCATGGAATTCAGCTCATTCCAATGGTGTCTGTGACTGGCTCTCCTCCTGGAGCTGAGATCTCATCTTCCTGCCTCATCACCAGCATTCACTACAGTTTGCATCACTGTAGTGGCAGAGAATCTCATTCCTGAACCAATGGCTGCATGTGCAGCCACAGAAATTGGACTCCTGGATGAGATTCAGCTCACGAAACCTGGGTTTCTGGATTTATTTCAGCCCCAGCTATGTACCTGCATTGGTCACATGAATTGTCCTAAATTGAGCCAGGAAGTCAGGAAGGATCAGCTCAGAGGGAAATGTCCTCCTTGTGTACACCCAAAATTAGGCAAGGTTAGTCTTTTGGTGAAATGCATCCAAACCTGGTCAAGGCTTGGTGTTTTTTAAGGGCAAAATACTGCTCTGTGTATCTGCTGGGGTGTTCATGGGACAGGGGACTCCATTTGAGCATCCCCTGCTGCCTCATCAGAGGAAGAGAATGGCAGCATCATGGATGGGACAGTCCAGGTGTCCTCAGCCACCCTCTGAGCTCAAGTGGAAATCCCTGCCTGCCCTAATTCTGAGTGTTCCCCATCCTTCCATGCAGGGAGGTAAGGATGCTGTTTCCTTCTGCTCAGCACACTCACAAAGTAAGCAGGACTCACAAAGTCCTTTTCTCCTCAGTTTCCCCACCTTTTGCTCACCTCTTCAGCAGGATTTTTGGGGGAGGCTTCAAGAGCTCACAAAGGACAGGCTTTGTCCCTCTCCTGGCCACGTGTCCCCAGCATGGCTGGCAGCAGCTGAGAACATGGGTAACAGCTCCCCAGCATGATTGTTGGGTGCCTTTTCCTCCAAGAAACAACACCAACCCCCTCAGGCTCCCCTTCCTCCACCAAGGCCTCCAGGGTTCTGAAGTTCAGTGGTGTCACAATGGAGCTTTCCCTTGACCCTGGAAACACAATGACCACACAGGCACTGCTGGATCCCACCACTGATGTTCCTGTGGCAGGAGGGGTCACACCTGTTCACCCTCTGGGTGACTTTGGGGTTGCTGGTGCTGGGATGTCTCCATCTCATCCCTTCTGAGTTCCAGCAGACTGCACCCCCTGAGGTGTCCATCTCCTTCTGTCCTGGCTGGGTGTATTTGCAATGCTGAAGCTGGCTGAAATCAGCCATACTCTGCCAATTTGAGTATTTCAGCCCCTTCTGAATCCCCTTCCTCCTGCCAGTAGCCAGCTTCAGTTCCCTTATCCCTTGGGGTGGGATGGAGGAGAAGATCTGCTCTGCTGGTTTTTAACTGAGTGATTTTTCTGGTCCAGGTTCCTGGTTCACCATGGAGGTAATAAAGGATGCAAAGCCATGGAAGGTGAAGTACACACAGGACTCTCATCCTCACTGGTGTTTCAGGATAGGTTTGGCTGGGTCTGCTGGTCTGGGAAGATAATAGGAACTGGTGACAGTGGAATTCTGCATCCTGGCCAAGGGCAAACACTGGTCTGGGAAGCCCAGAGGGGGAAAGGAGTGAAATGTTAGCAAAAAAGGAGTGGGAATATAAAATATATCCTTGCCCAAGGTGGGTGACTGTTGGCAAGGCACACGAAGCCCTCCCTAAGGTGCTGTGTGCTGCTGCAGTGTCCCCAGTCACAGGGACATGGCAGTGCAGCTCTGCCCGGGCCAGCCAAGCCACCCCATGTGGTGGATGAGTCTGTAACAGTGGAGATCACAGTGACACCTGCAATCAGAGCTCACCTCCCCCAGCCCTTGCCTTGCATTGATGAGTTATCATTGCTGAGTTACCACGTTTAACTCTTCAGCCCAGAAACAGCTCTGGAGCCAGCCTGAAGGCTCATCTCAGCAGCTTTCCTGGCTCCAGCAGTGCTCATGGTGCATGCTGAGGGACAAAACACACAGACAGTGCTCCCTCCCTAAAATCCTCCTCCTGTCTCCAGAAAAACTTCTGCAATCCACTGCAATCCACTACAAGGATTTCTGGTGTTAGTGCAGGTGTCACTGCCTTTATATCCCCTGGCAGAGTTTTCCTCCATAGTTTCTCCAATGGCTTTGCAGAATGAGTATTGACATCAGCCAGCTCTTTCAATATGTGATAAGCACACAGCAAATGTTACAGAAATGGAAGATGGAAGCGTGTGCTGATTTAACCTGAGTGACGCTGGACCTCAGCAGCTGATCAAAGTATTTCGGCAGCTCTGTATGAGTGCTCTGCCTGGGGCCATTTGGGCACTCAGAGGAGGTTTGAGGAAGGCAGGAGGAAGGTGTTTGTTGCAAGGGAAGTCCTGGGACAAGAAGAAGCCATTGCCAAAAGAGTGTAGGACCTTCCAAGCCACCCTGCTTGGGGCTTAACTGGGCAAGGAATCGCCCCGCTGGACTGGCCCCAGAAGAGCAGCTCATCCTCTCCTGAGCTATGAGGGAGAATTTTGGGTTTGTATCACCACGCTTGAAGGCTTCCCCCGAGGCTTAGTGGTTCCTTGTGTTTGCTTCTCTCCCTCCAGCTGCCCGCCGCACTGGACAAGTACAAGAGCATCTATCGGAAGGACTACTGCTGGCACGACGATTATCACTCACCCATCCAGGCACACGTACCGGTACCGCGCTCTTCTCCTGCCTTGGATGCCCGGCCCAGGCCGCCAGCTCGGCTCTGGGGACAGGGATGGTGCCAGAGGGGCTCCAGGGGTGGCTGCTCCGGTCCCCTCGGCTCTGACCCCCCAGCAGCTCCCATCACGCCCCAATGCCCTCGGCTGTGCCCCGTCCCTCCTGCGGGAAATCCCCCTCGCACCCTCCGGCAGAGCTGTTGGTGGGGAGCGATGCTAATTACACTCATTAACGATGCTGGCTGAGCCTTGGGCCCGTTCCCGCGGGGCTGCTGGGGTTTGTCAGCACCGGAGCCATCCCTGAGGGCCGTGCGGAGAGGATCGCGTTTGGGGTGAGATGGCTCCTTGTCCTGACACGGGCTTGAGGAGACTTCTGTGGGGAAGCGCTTTTTTTTTTTTTTTTTTTTTTTTTCCCCTAATCTCCTTGCAGTGCGAGCGACCCCCTGAGCTATTTAATCTGATTTGCCTCGCTCCGCCTGCCCTGGTTTAATTGCTTGTGGCAGCCCGGTGGGGACAGCTGCGCTTTGCTCTGGGCCACTGCGGAGAAGTGGTGGGGGGCGTGCTGGGCTGCCGGAGCGCCCCGGGCTCGTACCCTCACGATGGAGAGAAAAACCACATGAGGCTGGGGAGGAAAAGGTGGGGACAGCGGCAGAGAAATCATTGCGTGAGGGAAATCATCCGCCGGGGCACAGGGGCTGTGTGCGGGCACCGCTGCCATCCCCGCCCGGGCAGCGGCCTGGGGAGCTCTCTCTGCTCTCTCTGCTCTCTCTCCTCTCTCTCCTCTGCTCTCCTCCCGTCCCCTGTCCCCTCCTGCCGGCCCGGGGAGCTCTCCCGCTGCCAGGAGCCTTCATTAGCGCTGCAGCCCGGGGCTCCCGCTGTTCCCCGGGCAGCCCCGGCCTCAGGCCTCAGGCGGCTGCTCCGCTCGCAGGAGCCCGGCTGGCAGGGCAGGGTTTAACCCCTGCCTGCTGGAGAGCAGTGCCCAAGCCCTGCATCTCCGTTGCTTTTTGCTTTCTCTTTTTCCTTTATTTATTTTATTTAAATCTTGGTTTTGGAAGGCTGCACACTTCCCGTGGAGGTGCTGGTGCAGCGTGGGAGATAGGAAGGAGAGAAGCTGTGTCTGATTCTCTTGGGTTGCAGCTCCCTTTGGCTCTTTATAAATTCCCAAGACCTGCCAAAGAAAGCTGTCCCACTGGGTAGTGTGATGATGAGGTACTCAGGAGGCCCAGGTTTCCCTCTTGGCCCTGATAGGATTTTTTCTTTTTTAAAAGGGTAAAACAACAGTGATGTTTTTATCTGTGAAATTTTGGGCACTAACTTGCTCCCAAGGGGAAGGGGAACTCCTGGGGTTAAGGAAAAAAGCAATTTCTGGTGAGCCATCGCTGCCAGGGTCTCCTGGAGGCTCCTGTCCCTCTGGAGATACCTCAGGAGAAGCTCTGACCATCCTCAGTGGGGAAAGCCCCCAGACACAGGTAGTTCCTGTAGCTCTGCAGCCTCCACCTGCCCTACTGTCAGCCTGGCAAAGGAAAAGCATTAGGGGATTGCCCTGGGAACTCTGGAGTTTGAGGGACAAACAGAAACCCACAGAGATCCAAAACAACAACAGACAAACCCTGTGAGGATGGTCCTTGCTGGCCCAGCAGCCTGGAGTTGCTCACAGCAGGAGAATCCCTTTCTGAGTCCCTAAAAAGCATCTGGAGCTGCAGTGTGCAGCTGGAGAGGCTGGAGGCAGCAGCCACACCAGAATCCTCTTTAGCCTTTCCCTGACATGAACCCTGGAGCCTTTCCCTCTCCCACTGCTTTTGCCAGGGCTCCCTCCCTCCGTCCCTCTGCCCACCCAGGGCCCAGCAGAGTCCCAGGCTGTAAGATGGGCAGACAGGGGAAGCAGTGGTGGTTCCTGTACTTCAGTGAGAGCCAGGGAGCTGCTCTGTGGCCCCTGTACCCCCAGGGATGCTGACCCAGCCGAGCCCAGGCTTTGCTGTGGGCAGCTCTTTGACGCTGCTTTAGCAATCCCTCCCCAGCTGCCGCCTCTCCACTCACACGGGAATGGAGACACCTCCATTTTTCCTGCAGACACCTTCATACCCTCCTCTGGAAGACCTGCCCAAGTGCTCCCTGGCGTGGTGCCAGCCCTCTGACCTGACACCAAGACGGGTGGGGAAACTGGAGATTCTCGCGGAGCCCGTGCACGACCTGTGCTGCTGCTCACCCCCTCCAGCTCCTGCTCTGACAGATGGAATTGAGGGTAACTCCTGGTGCTGGCACACAGCTCACTGCCCGAGGGACTGCCTGCCTGGGCCTCTGCCAGCCCCCCAGCCCCTGGTCTGTGCTGGCTGGACACTCATGGGTGGATGGCAGCATCCTGATGATGCCTCGGTGCGGGGCTGAGCCTGGCAGGGTTCACACATGGGCACAGTGCCCTGTGTGAACCATCCCTGTCACCATGCACAGGCAGCTCCCAGGCCAGCACAAACCATGGGTGTAGGGACCTGGGGTTGTAGAAACATCTTGGTGCATGAAGAGCCACTTCTAGCAAGGGTCTCTGAGGGTTTTATCATCACAGCTCTGCTGGGATAGAGGGAGATGCAGTCAACCCCACACTGCAGAAGTGCAGGGAGGGAAAAGGGCTCTGGTTGGGTGTGAGGGGTTTGGGTGGTTCAAACACCTTCTGCTAAGGGTACGTGTCTGACAGCAAATGTGCTGGTAGCCAGCCCTCAGCCACACCATTTAACAGCTTGCTTGCATGGATTAAAACACTCATGGAAGTCAGGAAAACAAAAGGAGTGGTCACCAAGCATCATTCTGACATGCTCAGCCATCCCAAAGCAAGGATTTTTTTCCTGAGTTCCTGCTTGAGAGGGAAGAGGGTATCATTGCTCAGCAGTGTTCCAAAAGCAAACAGGAGACATGGCCAGGGATGTCCTCTCTGCTCCCTGAGCTGATCTGTCCCACTGTGGGATGCCTGTGTCTGGATCCTCTCATGATCAGAGGGGAGCAAAGACACAGCCATCTCCCATAGCTTAATGCCACCCTGACAGTGGGGTGAAGTAAGCCCTGCTGGGTTTTCCCTCTCCACTCAACAGAAGGAGAGTCTGGAGAAGCAGCTCAGACAGATGTGTCTCCATATGGACTCCACTTACATCTGGGGGCTGCAAAGATCTCCTTGCCAAGCCCATCTGAAGCTGTCTTATGCTAATGACAGAACTCCTGTGGGCTTTTCCCTTCCTGCTCTCCCCTGTGTATCCCAGCAGTGCACTTTTCCTCCCTCTCAAACACAGACCTGCTGCAGAGGGTCTCCTTTTAGCACTCCAGGGCAATGTGGAGGCAGTGGGCTCCTTACCCTTGCTTAGCACCAGCATAAATCCTTCCCCTACTTGTATCATGAACCACCAAAACTGATGCACCTCAGCAAAGCTCTGCTGAAGTGGCTGGGTCTCCCCTGATTTTTGCCAGCTGGGATTCTAACTAGCCCTACCCAAAGGGTAGATTTGGGTGAGTAATTGATGGTGATTCCTGACTAATTCACCTTCTTCTCCTCCCATGTCTCAGAGGCATTGGTGCCAAGGGAGCTGCCATCTGCTAACTTGGTCACCTACCAGCAATTTGCCCAGGATTTGTACAAGGAAGGGCTGTTCAATGCTGATAAATACAAAACCAAGAACCTGAACTCATCTATTTTAATGCAAGGTCAGTGGATGGAGGCTGTGGCAGCTTCCCATGGGAATGACTGGTGGCCTTCAGACTGTTTTTATGCTTTTTAATATAATTCCAGAAGAGACTGAGGAGGGTGAAGGGAAAATGAGTGACACAGGAAGGGTTCACAGATCCCTTGTAACCATCTGCCCATTGGTGGGGAGAAGCAGGGCAGAAAAAACATTTATCTTCTAGAAGAGGTTGGAGTGCTGTAAATGGTGTTTGTTTCACCCCAATTTCCAGACTGCCCATCCCATGGAGCACAGCCCTGCTCAATGTGGTCTCCCTGGAATTAATGTCATAAGACAGGAGCTGCTGCTGGGTTGCATTAACAGCCTGCCATGGCCATGCACGTGTGAGACACCTGAAACCTCAGCCTCAGTGAAAACAACAAAAATACTCTACTAATTACTCACTATAGGAATGTGTCCTTTTAAAAATACCCAGAAAATCTGTCTGCAATGGGTGGCTCCTCTTTGTGGGTCCTCCCTGCATGTTTATCCCCAGTTAGATCTGCTTGATCAGAAGGACACACACCGAGCTGTTCACACACAGATAAGACATCTCTGGAGAGTCTGATGGGAGGTGGTACCTCTTCAAACCAGCTCCCACAGGGATTTTTGGGGAAGATATTACAGCAGATGTGATGGTCCTCGATTAGGGGTTAAGTGAGCCATGAATCTCTTCCTTGGTTTAGCTCCTGATGAGTGGCAGGATGGAAAAGAAAATAGACAGGATGGGAAAATTTATACCAGTGCCCAGTCAATATCCAGACAGGAAGATCACAAGATATCATTTCCAGATCTGCCTTGTGTGGCTTCCCTCACACAGACTATAGAAAATAAGGGCTGAATAATCTCATCTAAATGACCTTATCTACACCAGAGAAGCAACTCCTCCATTTTCCCTTGGTTAATCCCTTCATCATGGTAACTCCAACGGGAGAGCTGGAAGCACAAAGAGCTGATGGAGCTCAGGGGAAGGGGGGACACTCAGACTGTGCAATATAGGAGACAGAGATCCAAAGAAAGCCTTCAAATTATGGATTCTCTTTCACTAGACTGCTCTGACCTTGAGTGGAAGAGTATCTACAAGCAAGATTTCGAGCCCTGGACAGGAATCCATGCTGCATTCTACACAGAGGCAATGAGGCCTTCTCCCATTTTCCCTGAAGACAGCCGCTTCAATGAGTAAGGGAGAGGTGGGATGGGGAGGAGAGGGTGGCTGCTGGGAGTGGGGGACAGGTGAGGAGTAGGTCAGGGAGGTTTTGGAGCTGCTTGGAATTGGAGGGTGTTTCTCAAGCGTATTTCTCCTTGTCCTTGTTACGCAATGAGCCCAAAGAAATTCCCTCGGGGACAAATCCACTCCCAAAGCCTGATCAGCCTTTTCTTGAAAAGTTTTGCAGTGGGATTGATAGGAGAGGGGAGACAACTCCTGGGACAGCCTCATCCCTGTGGAAAGATGATCCCCATGGGGCTGGGGCAGGAGGCATGTCTCGTCATTTCCATGCCCAGCTTCCCCTGGGAAAGGGCTCTCTCAAATCAAACAGGGCAGGAGCTGTTTGCAATGTGACTCATCTGCACACTATGAACCAAACAGGCATAAACTGCTCCTCAGCTCTCATTTCTCACTGGAAAGACGATTCCTCTCTGCTGCCTCATGTCCCCCACCTTCCCCAATATTTCAGCTCTGCATTGCAGATTTTAATCTGTGATCCTGGAGTTGTCTGTGGGGTGGAGACTGCTCCTGTGTAACGGTTGGTCCGGGTGGGAGATGGATCCTGATGGCAGCTGTGTGTGTCGCAGCATCTGCCCTGCTCCTGATGGTGTTCCCCCTCTCCCCCATCCCACCTAATTGTGCTTTTTTTTGCTCCACACAGACTCCTGGCTGGGTGTCAAACACCGCAGAAGGAGAGGCAGGTCCCTTGCCCGGTGCAGGAAGCACAGTGGGGAGATCTTCTCCTTATGCCCTTCTCCATGTTCTGTGCAGGAGCCGCTGGGTTACTGAGTATGCAGACAGCTACAGCATCTTCCTGAAGAGGCTGGACTGGTCCTCTCCCATCTCTGCACAGTGGCTGCCCTTTGGGAAGGATGCGCGATGGACACCGCGATGGAAGTTGGTCGGTAACTGAGTGGTGCCGAGGTGGCTGTGGTAAGCACCAGGATCATCCATTTCTGGCCCTGAGAGCTGGGATTTCAGGGACTGAGGCAGTGGGAAAAGGTCTAAACAGTCGTGGGACCTGGTACAAACTACCATGAGACCTGAGAGTTCGGCTGCTGGAATGTTCTTCAGAGCAGCAGCGTTTGTCCCAGCTCAGTGCAGGAGGACTGGGTGAGATGACCTTCAAAAGTCCCTTCCAACCAAAACCATTCTATGACTCTATGGTTTTCTGGGCTCCTAGAAAGTGATTTTCCAACCAGATCTAATTAGGAGAATGTGAGGGTGGTCAGACACTGCCTGGAGACTGGAGAGGTGGGGGAGTGGCGTGGAGACGTTCACTGGGTGACAACGCTGGGTCTGAGGAGCCTCATCTAGGCTGGCCCTGTTGGACCAGGACACCCACATTATTCCACATTTTTCTGATTTCTTTTAGGATGTATTATCTATGTTGTTCTGTGATTACAGCTCTTTGGCCCTCCAAGCTGCCTGTGTGATATTGCTCATCAGAGACCCTGAAAGCCTTGGAAACCTCGTCACTACCAAACCCACCACGGTGTCTGTCAGATGTGAAATGTTTGGCAAAGACCTCTTTAAGTGCAAATTATGATTAAAATCTCCCGAGAACCTCAGCTTTTATCATTGTCAGAAAATGTTTTTTTTTGGAGGGGACAATGGAGCTAAAACCACACGGGCAGCTTCAATTCATGTACTTTAAAGAAAACTTGATGATAAAACTTTGACTCTCAGCAAGAAGTGTGTGTTAAACAGCATTGTTGGTGTTAATTTACCCTCTAAAACCTTGTGCACTTACAGGGAGGGAAATATCCCGTGTTTTCCAGGGCAGCTGAGTACCAGCCTTGCAGAGCTCCTTCCCTTCCTTTACATTTAACAACTTATTCCAGGTTTTGACCATCAATTTCAACTAATGCTGGGAAAACGGGAATTGAGTTTGCCGGGTCCGTCCGGGATTTTTAGGTTTCTGGAAGGTTCAAGGCTGCTCCCAGCCTGAAGATGGCAATGGAGAGCCGCCGAACCCAGACCTGCAAAGGGTTGACAGCCCTTCTGCTGCGGCTTCAGTGATCTGAATGGGTCTTCTAAATTGATGCCAAAATTATCCCAGAGTAGGTGGTGTAGAGAAACCTCTCCCTGACTCCTAAAAGGTATTAATTTAAAAGAATATCCTTGCAGTATTGAGGAATAAGCAAGAAAAACAGCTAAAATGTCAGAAATAATGAGAATAATAACTTATTTTACAGTAATATCAACTATCCCTAGACCTGTTGGTGACAGGACCTGTGTAGACACAGCAGCACACTGGTCCCTGTCCCAAGGAGTTCATCATCTAAGCTCTGCAGGATTTAGCAAAATGATGTCTGGCAGACAAGTTGATGGTAGAGGGAAGCAGAATGGGCCAGTGTTTCTCAAAGCTGCTCTGGTGTGGGGCACTGCTGACCACAGCTCATTTGCAGCATTTGGGATTTCCACTGTAGCTAAGTGTGGTGGACTAGTGGCAATTTTTGAGGACAGAAACAATGAAACTACCTTTAACTTGAAAAATAGGGAAAAATACTGGCTTAGGTCAGAGAGGAGACAGTCTGACTTCTTTGAGGAAAATGAGACCATGAGAATTGAGATGTTCTTAAGGGAAATGTGTGCTTTTACACCACTTTAAATTAACCCTGTGGCCTTACTGATCATTTTCTCTTATGAAAAAAAACATCATTTTCCTGCCTCCCCATGCTGGAGTTGGGCTCCTCAACCTGATTTCCACACTGCTCTGCTGTGTTTTGCTGCACTGATGGGGGCTGTGTCTAAGTTCTCAGAGCACATATTCAAGGTAATATCACTAGGAAAAAGCATATTGCTAAATTTTAATCACAACCACAGTGGAAAAAAATGAAAAAATGGCTGGATAAGAAGCTTGGGGTTGTGCTACACCCTGTCAGGAGCACTAATGAGGATACTCAATCAGGCAGATGGATGCTGGGTTTGCTAAAGGGGTCCTCAAGTTTTTGCCAGGGAAAATTAAGGAAGCTGCTGATGTTGGAGATGAATGTCCTTCCTGGTTTTTCTGGCAGCATCCTTGCTCAGGTACTTCCCAGATTTGGAGACCAGGCTTAGAGATGCAGATTTTGAAAGTTCAGCCCCCACTGGATCCTTTCCTTTGAAAGGATCCAGCCTGTTGCATCCTCATCTCCTGCTGTTCCTCTTCCCAAAATTTTCTTTCAAACCTCTGTTTCTCCAGCCCTCATTGCCCCTTCCAAACAGGGGTCTGTGTGTCATGGCAGTGATTGCTGTAGGTGCTTTTCCCCCCATCCCAGCTCCCTGGGAATGGAAATTGTGATGGTGCCAGGGCAGTTCAGACCCACCAAAAGGCTCCCACACCTCCCCAGGAGCCACTGCTGCATGCAAGGGACATTCAGGCTGTGTGCAAATATATCCAGGTGGCAGAAGGGAGCAGACACAGAATCAGGTTTGCAATTTTCATTTTCAAATTGCATCCAGCAATGCTCTGGCTCTTCAGTGGATGGATCCTGTTCATGTGGGTGACACGAGAACCCTGAAGAGCCCTGGGGTGACAAAGAGGTGAGAAGCTCTAGATAACACTGGCTTAACCTGAGCACCACCCATTTCCAGTCCTTTTTCTGCAGCACCAAGATGACACCAGCCATGAGCTCAGCAGGGCTCCAAAAGGGATGCAGCCAGGTTTTACAGGAGTAACAAAGTCCAAGAGAAAACCCCTGAAACAACACAGAGAAACAAGCTGGGCATGAGTCAGGAAGTGGCTGGTGGAGATCAGGAGATGTTTTCCAGGATCCTGTTGCCTCATTACTGCTATGGTTGAGCCATGGGCACATTTCTTCAGAGTGTTTGGTGCTTCCCTGTGTCCAAAACAGAGGAACATCCCTGGATGGAGGCTGCTCTGATCTGGTGAAAACTCACTGGAGCCATGAGAGGGACAATCAGAAACAGGTTCTCTCTCAGGACACTCAGTTGGTCCCATCACAAGAAGCACAACCCAATAAATGTAAAATTTGCAGCTTTTCCCCCCAGTGTACAACTTCAGAAAAAACAGGTTTTTGTAAGGCTGAAGTGATGCTTTTTACCTGAATGCCTTAGTGCCATCTCCTGGGTAGAAGGGGAAATTCTCATTTTGGAGGTGGAACTGAGCTCCTTTGGCTGTTCAGCCATTGGCATCAGGATCCCACACTCTGCCTGGTCCTGCTGAGCTGCTAAAGAATTGTCTTCCCTGGGATTCATAATGGAGATGTCTGTTCAGGGAAAAGGATGCTCTGGGTTCATCCCTCACCTTCATAATGAATTTTGAAGTAACATTTTCCATCTTTAATTTTGTCTTTTCTGTTTCCCAGCATAGAATCATTGACTGAACTCTAAATTTACTTCATGCGTCCTTCATGGAAAAATTAATTCAAAATTATAATGGGTTAATCCATTGATGACTTTCTCTACTTTAAGTCTTTCTAGAACTCTCCACAAATTATCTCATTGTACATCAGAGCTGCAAAACATCCTTATTGAATGGCTAAATGAATTTCACAGTGCTGAAAGACAGGCTAAATATGTCTGTGGTCATTCTGGCCACCCCTACAGAGCATCTACTCCACCAAGGAATAATTGAACCCTCAAATGTGTTTGATGCTGACTGCACCTTGCATGGGAACAGGCAGAAATCCCACAACAGCTTCCTTGGAAGAGCCTGCTTGGGAAGAACTGGTGATTTGTGTTGTAACAGGCACAAATTTACACAGATGTTTCTACAAATGTAATTAGAGGATTCATTTATCCCAGCAGAACAAAACTTTGGTGGTTGGGGTTTCAGTGGCATGATGTGACATTTATGAAAGGAAAGCACCTGCAGTAAATGCTTGGTCACCTCCACTGCTCTGCAAACAGCACTGCCCTTGAATGCCACCACGTCTTTGAAGGCTGCAAGGACATTCAAGGGCTGATCCTCAGCCCCATCACTGAGCCATCAACTTTTCCTCCTGTTTTGGACAAAACTCTTCCCATGGCCACCACCCAACTCACAACTGTGCAATAAATCATCAGCATATGCTTCATGCTAACAGAGAAGGAGTCAATGATGCAAATCCTCATTGCTGCAGCCAGGCCAACCCTGCCCTTGGCTCAGCCCCCAACCTGAGCAGAAGTTACAAGCAAAGAATTTGCCAATCAACACGTTTTTCCAAACTGAATTTTGTCAAGAGGTGGTGGTTAAACAGCTCTTTTTGAGTGGTGTAGTTTTAATGGCACTTTCTGGGGCAAATGATGGAGCTCAAAAGAGATGGAGAGAAACAGAGAGAAGTATGAAAGGTTTATTATGGTGGCTTGGCAGTCCAGAACAAAGGCAAGTGCCAGCCACTCCTCCCATTTTTTCTAAAATCAGGTCTTTTGCTTTCCAACCAGCTCAGCTGGCCTCATGCCTGCTTCCACACTGTTTCTGTGCTGTTTCTGTGGCAGCTCAGGTGCTGTTAGTGTTTGGGAACAGTCTGCTGGGCTTGAATTTGGGACACAGCCTTCATAGAAGTTCATAAACCATTAAAAGTTCTTCACTGCCTTTATTTGAGCTTGCTTGGATGAAGAGGGTTTCTTGGGTTTGGTTAAAAGCTACATGAATCATCAATAGAAAGTGAAAGGGGATGTATTGCTGGATGGGATGACTCAATTTGAGGTGTACAGATCCATCTGATGCTGCTGCAAGATAAAAGTGAGTTTACAGCTACAAATGACTGCAGCTATAAGTGACTGTGATGGTGACAAGTCCTCTGCATGACCTGCCTGGCCTGTGCTCAGCTCAGAGGTGAGCTCCAAGTGCTTTGCCTCAGATCTCCTTCTGCTGTCAGGACCTGAGGGAATGGCCTGAGGTTGTGTCAGGGGAGGTTTAGGTTGGATATCAGGAAAAGGTTCTGTCCCCAGAGGGTGGCTGGGCACTGAACAGGCTCCCCAGGGCAGTGGTCACAGCCCCAGCCTGGCAGAGCTCAAGGGGTGTTTGGACAATGCTCTCGGGCACAGGGTGTGACCCTTGGGGATGGTGCTGAGCAGGGCCAGGAGCTGGATTTTATGATTTTTTTTGGTCCCTCCCATCTCAGCTTATTCTGTGATCAGCTTGAAAGGTGTTTGATGGATTTGCCTCCATCAAATCTAAACCATGCTGGTAAAACTGTCAGAATTTTCTACTCATTCTACTTTATTTTTATTTTTAAATTACAAGCAACATATTCTGTAATATGTTTTGATTTTGCCCATATGTTTCAGTTCTCCTTCCATGAGTTCAAAACCAAATATTTCACTCCAGGGTCATGCTGACCCATACATTTTACTTTCCTCTTCATCTCCTTTGTCACTGGATGTTGAAAAAAAAAGTTTTTTGGGTGGCCTGAGCCTTTCCTCTGCCTTGCAGGTAATTTTTGGTGCAGTGGGCACATCTCAGCTGTTCTGGGATCACGTGGCCTTTGCAGACTTGAGCATTGCTGCTTTCCCTATGAACAGTGGTGTTCAACCAGGCCTATCCCCCTTAGGAGGAGCCATTCTTACATCAAACTAAGCCTATATAAAATATTTCCCTTTTTAAAACAACAACTGTTAAATGGAAACACGCTGTAATATTTGCAAATTCAGTTCTCATCTTTCCATGGCCAGCTGGAAACATCCAGCTGTATGTGTAACTCAGCAGGAAAATGATATGCCAGAGAAATATGAAAAATAAGTAGATTTTATTTCTCTATGGGATGGTTATCAAGGGAAAACATTCTAATGGGTGCTGTTTGATGGCTCCTGGGGGAGTTGCTGATAATGAGTCAATTAATTAAGCAGGTCAGCAGGGCAAACAGTCCCATCAGGAAGCTCCTGCTCTAATCCACACATGAGGATCTTCCAGCCTGGGTGCTGCTCCTTCTCTGCCAGCTGCTCCTGCTTTCCAGCACGGCTCACATTGTGAGATTTCACTGGATTTATCCAAGGAATGTGTGGATGAAAGACATAAATAATGACAAAAAGTGAAAACAAGCAATTCAGCGTTTTGTTTCAACCAAACTGCCTCAAAAGCAGATACAGGCTGTGATTGATGTGACACCTTTACAATCATCTGCACCTTCTTCAATTCAGCTGTGACAAAAAACTGCCTTGCCTGGAGAGCCAGATCAGCTGTATTGCACTGCAGGTGACAGAGGAGTTCCCAAAATCCCATTTCTCACTGTGGTGGTGGTGGGTTCACATCTCCTGAAAGCTGCATCCAAAGACTGCTGGGTTCCCTGGAAAAATTTTCACTTTTTTCAAGAGGCTCAGGCTTTGAAAAAAATAAATAAGGAAAAAAATTAGAAGTAAGTTTAATAAAAAGCAGAGAGAGGAGACCCCTGATGTGACTCTTTGCAGTCCCACAGCTGAAAGTGCTCACTTGCCCCATTGCCTCCCCTGCACTGTTTCCAGCAGTGGTCACAGCCTCCTGCAATAAAATCAATCAAATAAAATCAATAAACCCAATCTTGCTGCTACAAATGCCAGCCTGCAGGTTTTAATTCTGCCTTACCCTGGCTTTGCAAGGTGCTGAGTTAGGCTTGTTCATGGGAGGCTGCTGCCCAGACTGGTGCTGAGTGCCAGGGCAGTCAAGATGGCACAATAACAGAACCCTCAAAAATTGGGCCACTGGCTCAAAACAGAGCCCCAAACCTTTGCACACCCCACTGAGACTTTTGGAGAACTGTGAATCTTGAGAGATGGGAAAAATTGCTTCAAGACGAGCAAAGAAATCAAGAAGTGGTGCAAAGCAGAAGAAGAGTTGAGCAGCAGCTGATGTGCTGGGGCAATGAGGTGCCCTGGGGGGCTGTGCCTGTGCACTGCTGCCTTGAAACCCAGCCAGTGCACACAGAGGAAGTGGCAGGTACCCAGAGTTGCTTTGTACCACTTTCCTGTTTGCCTAATAGAAAATAAATGGGCTTTTTAATTCCAAATGGAGCTGTGCAAGCCAGATGGAGAAATGCCAGCTCTGAATCTTTGGTTTTTCATACAATTCTTTGTGATCCCAATATCGTGTGTGCAGGAAAAACATCCAGGCAACATTTCTGCAGTCCTTGGGAGTGATCTAACTCCAATATCTAACTCCAGTCCTCTCTGGAGGTCACCCTGGTGAGACAGGAAGAGCACTGGTGCTGTGGTTCTGGGGGATGGAGACCTTGGAGCTGCCCAGGCAGAAGGGAAGGAGTGCAGGGTGTGGGAACCTGGCTGGAGGGAGGTGTGGGGTGTCAGGTGAGTGCAAGCTTGGAGTGTTTTGTGGTTTCAGGAGCAAGTTGCTCAAGGTTAAAATAAGTGTGGGAATAGTCTTTGAACTGAGTTAGGCCTTTTCCTTTCACGGGCACATTTCTAGCTTTTGAAGAAGAAGACTGAAAAACAGAGGAACTGGAGAAAAGACAATACTTGGGTTTTTAGAAAATTGTAATTATTTTTCCATTTATTTTTTACCTAATTTGGTTATCCACCTTTTTCAGGGCAGAGTCAGCTGTCCCTTTAATCAACACAATCCAAACCATGCTAGCAGGGAGTGTTTGGTGAAACCCACCTGAATTTTCAAAAAATTTTGTGGCCAAAACAGTTTTTCATCCTGAATGAAAGCTGCATTGAAGGGGATCCTCTCTTCCCCCAAAATTTCACTTCTGGGAAGGAAGAGAAAAGTTCCTGAGTGTGAGCCCCAAACTCCCTCCTGCAGCTGGTAGGGAAAGGCAGATGGATGGATTTGGGATGCTCCTGGGGATGGGATTTGCACGACAGGACAGAAATCTGTGAGGCTGGAGATGAAACTCTCCACTGAGTCAGCTCTGCAGTGCAGGTGCTTTCCTGCCACTCTGTTCCTCTCTGTTTTGACCACTCTTCTGGGGATGACCAATGTCTGAGTCACCCCTCATAAAGCTGCTCCTGGATTCACATTCTCCACGGTTGCTGCACATCCTGTAATGGTTTTCCTATTCAAACACTGTTTGTTGGGGTGTTTTCTCCTCAGAGAAGGCAGCAGCCCACTCCTTCATCCCTTGATCACTCAAAACTTTGCCCAATATGAATAATAAATAGTCTTGTCTGGGAAATAGCACTGAAAGCTGTTTTTTAGGGGGTTGTTTTGAATTTTTATTATCTTTATTTATTGTATTGTTTCCACGTTAAACCAGACTATGGAGAATGGGTTTGAAAGGAATCCTGAAGGCACTTCTATGACATTAAATCAGAGGGCCAGGGAAATCAGCTGGAGCACTGGAACAGGGTGGTCCATGTAACTGAATTTGTGCTTAGCCCATGACTCACCAAGACAAAGCTGCTGTAGAGGATTAGTGACAATTGGTGTGGATGAAAGCCAGATCTGGCTGCCCAGCCTTGTGGCCAGGGTTTGGGTTTGAGCAATTTTTATTTAAAAAATAAACCTCTATGTGTGTGTGTGTGTGTGTCTCAGCCAAATTTCTGGCACAGCTCTATGTTTGCTGGAAAAACAGCTCATGCACCCCACGTGCCAGAAATCCCAAACCCTCCTCCTAATCAATCCCTTGTGCATCACACCAGACCTCCTGCACCCTGTCACCATCAGCCAATCTTCTATCACAGATCATTCATTAATTCAAGTTTTTTATCTCCTTGTTTAACACCCAAGCAAGCTCCTGGCAGAGCTCTGCTTTGGGAGTTCAAGGTTTAATAATTGGCACCTTCTGGCTGCACACCTTACTCTGTACAATTTCCCTTACTGTGAGCCAAGCTCTGCTCACCTGATGATGCTCTCCCAACATTTATTCAGAGATTTATTTAATACTGTTTATTATTTAACACTAATAAACTCCCATCTCCTCCAGCCTGCACCAGTGGAGTTTTTCTGGCAGCAGAGAGCTGAGAAAGGATGCTCACATGTGAGGCACAGCATGGGATGGAGCACATTTAACTGCTGGGTTCCCAAATGGGGAGTGATGAGATCCATTAATGCCAGAAGCATCCCAGCAGTGCCTGCCTGCCCTTCACCTCCAGCTCAGCAGTAATTGCTTCACCAGCACAGCACACTGTGACAACCAGCAGCACTTTTCTGCTGAGGAAAGCTCAGAAAGACCAGCTCAACACAAATCTCCACTGGCAACTTGTGGAGTGTTGTGTTTTTTTTGGTTTTTTTTTTTTTTTNTGTTTTTTTTTTTTTTTTTTAATTAATTTATTTTTTGGTTAGTTTTTTTTTTATTTTTTATTATTCTTTTTTATTTTGTTTTGTTTTTGTGTGTGGTTTTTTGTTTTTGTTGTTTGTTTGTTTGGGTTTTTTTAATTGTTGGGTTTTTTTTGTTTGGTTGTTTTTTTTTTCTTTTTGTGGTGGTGGTTGTTTTTTGTTTGGTTTTTTTTGTTTTTGTCAGGATTAAATGTATGAGATGGTATTTTTTGTTTGGACTCAGGTGTTTATTAGTTTTTATTATATTTTTGTAAACTGTGAGTTTTATAGTACTTTAACCAACTAAAAATTGAGCTTTCTCTCTCTCTATAAGGCTTTCTAAGGATAAATTGTCTAATTAAGAAATGACACTTAAATGATCTTTACTTTTAACTCAATAACTAACTACTCCTGGCCCACAGTGTGGTCTTTTTTATTTAATTACACAATACTACTTAACCAGGGTTCCAACAGCAACTCCTGAAATGTGCATTTTGTCTCCCATTCCATGTCCAGGGATACAGCACCTGGATGCTGCAGAAGCCTCTCAGGGGTCACTGGGTGTTGCAGTGTGCTTTTATGTTTTGTAATAATTTGTCTTTGTATTTTTTCTGTTTTTCCCCAAGTGCTTTACCCCTGATTGTGCCCCCTCTCTCTACCTGTGTAATCCCTCTCCTTGAATGAAGTCATCCCCAAACCTCCCCCCAGGCCCCTGCCAGTCTCTCAGGGTGCCATCCCTTCCATCCAGAGCTTTCTGTCCAGGGTGTTGGGTCATTGCTCAGAGGCCAGGGGTCCCTCCCCAGGGCTCACCCTATATGCTGTCCCAAATGTCCATTCCCCCACTTTCCATCCCCTTACTCTCCTTATTGGTCAAATGAATGTTATCTACCTTTGTTTCCACCTCCCTTTTAATGTTCCCTTGGCACAAACCCCAAGGCTCTGGGCAGGAGGATCCCCTGAG